>HG993124.1:0-380333 GCA_905231855.2 Eristalis tenax
ATAGCTGAAATGAAAAGGAAACGGCAACTAGAGATGTCTCCATAGGAAAGTTGTACGTTGACTAATACGTAATAGTTGCGACGAGTTACAACTAATAGGTAATATGTAGTAACGAGACGAACCATGACAGGAGAAGTTTTCATTCAAATTCATTTCATTTTCAATTTGTATGCGCAAGTATAAATATTGGATATATCTAAAATAGTACCTAGCTTATATGCCATTCCATCGTTTTGCAATATGCTTGACTCAACTGCTTCTTCTTATAGCTAATTTGTATTGTTATTTGCATTGTAATTTGTATTGCTCTTGTACACCAAACGAAATAGCTTTAGAATGAATTTAGATTAAAATATATTCGATCTATCGAGAACCTCATTGATATAACACCATCATAAAGCCTATTGCACAGCATATTGCATTTGTCCATCCGCATTCCTTTTGCTGATTGTACGTACATACATATGTCCCTAATATCTCCTAAAATTTTCATTGTGTACTAATACTCTAACAACAGAATTTTTTGAAGTCATATTCTTAAATTGAAACAAAATTTCTCAGATAAATTGACAACATAATTTTAATTTCAAAATAATATATGTACATACGTATTTATTTCGTTTGAAAGGATTGTCATTTTCAGCTAACAAATAAAAAATCGATACAGAAAATTAGAACGCTACATGTGTCGTTCTCTTCGTTCATTCAAATACATTGTTTGTTTGGACTAGTACAAGTAAATATTGCTTGATACGCTAAACGCGAAATAGTTTCCACTCCCACCTGATAACTCGCCTTCACATTGTTTCCTGAAGCAATCGCCGACAGGGAAGAAGTCCCAGCTCCTTTGCTGGTACATATTCCAGACATACGTTTCTTGACCAGTGTATTCAGTATCTGGTTTATTTATAAGATGCATCAAAAAGAACATATAGTTCGCTAAATTATGTTCTTTTTGAACATGGGTGTCAAAGCCATGTGGCACAATATCGAAATAATCTTTTCCAACACCGCATATAAAGCAATTAGATTCCATATTTTCTTTGACCGATTCCAATTGGTCTCGAAGCTCTCCAAAAGCATCAATGATTAAGCCTTGAATTATAGCCAGCAGTATTACAATGACAAAAAAGAAGAAAGTAATATCAAATATAATGCGGTAAACTTCATAATCGTCTCCGTCCGGATCTCCAATTTCATCACCGATTCCACCACCCGCATGTGCGCCTTTATATAGATGGAATACGAAACATGTGAGCATATCGTGACATTTTTTATCAATTTCTTCATCATGAGTATAGAATTTGCGGAAATAGTTGAAAGCAATTACAATGATATATATCGATTATAGTTAAAATCATCACTGTAAGCACTAACTTTTTTCTATTGTGTGTAACTGACTGTAATATAGTACGCAACGTTTTAAAGCCTACAGCAACGTCCAATAAATGAGCAGCGAAAAAAAAGTTATTGAAGTTTCCAAGAATGGAAAATGTGAAATACCATAATGAGTATAGCAAGGCGTTGTCTGTTATAGTAACACCAGCTTTCGCAACTTGATATCTCCAGACAATATTAAGGACATACTTTACGAATCCACCGCCTTGATTTTCTTGAGCTGTAAATGCGCTTTTTTGTATTCCAAGTAAATTTTATATAGAATCAAAATCATGTTTCACTGTACTTTCGTCTTACTTTCTTCTTCACAAATTTGTCCCAATAGTTAACTGGAAATGATTTGGTTGATATCACTAACTTATCCCAATGTGATTTAAGATGGTCGTCTTCTGGTTGCTCTGCAATAAAAATACCATTAAATTCCAACTGTCCTGCGATTTCCTTTTCTCTTTTGATATGCCTGTATCTACCACTAACATCACAGAGCACATGCCATGTCTGTTATTTCTGCAATCATAGCCAGATGCCCTTACATACGTACTAAAGACATCCCCATAAATACCTGTATCAACCGCTAGCATCACAGAGCAATGTAGACTAACCAATAAAACCCAATATATACATGTATAGTCCACATCATAGAGCACATCAGGACATTGTCTGCATTCTAATCAATTGTCTAACAAATCCCCAGAAATAATCGAATCATCCAAAAGAAATAATCGAATCATCCAAAAGCATTATAGGAGTAAAGTGTAGTCTTACTAATGACATCCCCAAATATACCAATATCAACCACAGCATCATAGATCGCATCATTCCCACGTGTACTAAAATCTACCTCAAACATGACAGAGCACAGCAGTGCATTTTATGTCTTCTCAACGATCATTTTACAACCCAAAGACCACTCTAGACTTACCAATAACATCCACAAATATACGAAAATAGATAACTAACATCACAGAGCTCATCAGGACATTGTGTGTACACCAACACCCACGTTTGCTTGGTTGTGAAGGATGTCTGAATTCTTAATTTTAATTGTTATTTTTCATGAATTATTACATTTTTTTTTTAAATGAAACCTTTGAATAAAAACCCAATGAAATAAAATAAATATGTATGTATGTAAGTATGCTCATACAAATGTAACAAAATCGTGTTTTGGTTTGCATCATTTCGATTTGCGTCGCGACTTTCTGGCCCCAATTAGCGACGCAAACCGGGGTATTGGTGTATTCTCAACAATCATCTAACAACCCAAAGACCACTCTACACACACCAATGATATTACCAACACTACCCGAAGTTTCGACAATTACTACATTTCTACATTTATTGATGATTAAACAAAACAAAACGTAGAGAAATGTATCAATTTAGGTCTCAACAATCATCTATATAGTCAATACAGTACCAATATTTATATATACTCTGTGTGTGGTTTCTCACATTTCGTTTCAGCCCTCTCCAACTCTTCCCCAGCTGACGGGACTCCTTAGCTACGGTTCTGCGTTATTTACTTCTCGGAGGACTCACTGTTCTACCGTCTTGGGTTAGCGGGTTAAACTGCATCGCCTGTTTTGCTATGGATCTGTCGCCTTATCGAAGGGTATGACCAATGGCGTGCCACGTCCCTGAATAATCGCGCCTATAGGTTCCTGGCCCGTTCCCTGATGGAGTTGTTCGTTTGAGATACGGTTCTCCCATGAAATCCTTAGTATGTTTCGTAAGAGCTATCTCCACCCGAAATAACTGCCATAGCCAATAAGCGTATCAGAATACTGTCCGAAATCTCAACAATCGCATAAAATGTCTATGTGCAATCTATATTTACTAAAAACCTAATTAGCCTAGACGAATACATTAAAGCTAGAAAACAGTTATGTTACTCGTTGCATCAAGGTTCGTCTCGTTACTACATATTACCTATTAGTTGTAACTCGTCGCAACTATTACGTATTAGTCAACGTACAACTTTCCTATGGAGACATCTCTAGTTGCCGTTTCCTTTTCATTTCAGCTATACACACATCGATCACCACCTCCAGCACTATGTACTTACTGTTAGTCGTTAGGAAGTGCGGCCTAATTTGCAATAGAAAATACAATTATTATATCTTCCAAGGAGAAAGCACGCGTTGAGAGCATGACAGGAGAAGTTTTCATTCAAATTCATTTCATTTTCAATTTGTATGCGCAAGTATAAATATTGGATATATCTAAAATAGTACCTAGCTTATATGCCATTCCATCGTTTTGCAATATGCTTGACTCAACTGCTTCTTCTTATAGCTAATTTGTATTGTTATTTGCATTGTAATTTGTATTGCTCTTGTACACCAAACGAAATAGCTTTAGAATGAATTTAGATTAAAATATATTCGATCTATCGAGAACCTCATTGATATAACACCATCATAAAGCCTATTGCACAGCATATTGCATTTGTCCATCCGCATTCCTTTTGCTGATTGTACGTACATACATATGTCCCTAATATCTCCTAAAATTTTCATTGTGTACTAATACTCTAACAACAGAATTTTTTGAAGTCATATTCTTAAATTGAAACAAAATTTCTCAGATAAATTGACAACATAATTTTAATTTCAAAATAATATATGTACATACGTATTTATTTCGTTTGAAAGGATTGTCATTTTCAGCTAACAAATAAAAAATCGATACAGAAAATTAGAACGCTACATGTGTCGTTCTCTTCGTTCATTCAAATACATTGTTTGTTTGGACTAGTACAAGTAAATATTGCTTGATACGCTAAACGCGAAATAGTTTCCACTCCCACCTGATAACTCGCCTTCACATTGTTTCCTGAAGCAATCGCCGACAGGGAAGAAGTCCCAGCTCCTTTGCTGGTACATATTCCAGACATACGTTTCTTGACCAGTGTATTCAGTATCTGGTTTATTTATAAGATGCATCAAAAAGAACATATAGTTCGCTAAATTATGTTCTTTTTGAACATGGGTGTCAAAGCCATGTGGCACAATATCGAAATAATCTTTTCCAACACCGCATATAAAGCAATTAGATTCCATATTTTCTTTGACCGATTCCAATTGGTCTCGAAGCTCTCCAAAAGCATCAATGATTAAGCCTTGAATTATAGCCAGCAGTATTACAATGACAAAAAAGAAGAAAGTAATATCAAATATAATGCGGTAAACTTCATAATCGTCTCCGTCCGGATCTCCAATTTCATCACCGATTCCACCACCCGCATGTGCGCCTTTATATAGATGGAATACGAAACATGTGAGCATATCGTGACATTTTTTATCAATTTCTTCATCATGAGTATAGAATTTGCGGAAATAGTTGAAAGCAATTACAATGATATATATCGATTATAGTTAAAATCATCACTGTAAGCACTAACTTTTTTCTATTGTGTGTAACTGACTGTAATATAGTACGCAACGTTTTAAAGCCTACAGCAACGTCCAATAAATGAGCAGCGAAAAAAAAGTTATTGAAGTTTCCAAGAATGGAAAATGTGAAATACCATAATGAGTATAGCAAGGCGTTGTCTGTTATAGTAACACCAGCTTTCGCAACTTGATATCTCCAGACAATATTAAGGACATACTTTACGAATCCACCGCCTTGATTTTCTTGAGCTGTAAATGCGCTTTTTTGTATTCCAAGTAAATTTTATATAGAATCAAAATCATGTTTCACTGTACTTTCGTCTTACTTTCTTCTTCACAAATTTGTCCCAATAGTTAACTGGAAATGATTTGGTTGATATCACTAACTTATCCCAATGTGATTTAAGATGGTCGTCTTCTGGTTGCTCTGCAATAAAAATACCATTAAATTCCAACTGTCCTGCGATTTCCTTTTCTCTTTTGATATGCCTGTATCTACCACTAACATCACAGAGCACATGCCATGTCTGTTATTTCTGCAATCATAGCCAGATGCCCTTACATACGTACTAAAGACATCCCCATAAATACCTGTATCAACCGCTAGCATCACAGAGCAATGTAGACTAACGAATAAAACCCAATATATACATGTATAGTCCACATCATAGAGCACATCAGGACATTGTCTGCATTCTAATCAATTGTCTAACAAATCCCCAGAAATAATCGAATCATCCAAAAGAAATAATCGAATCATCCAAAAGCATTATAGGAGTAAAGTGTAGTCTTACTAATGACATCCCCAAATATACCAATATCAACCACAGCATCATAGATCGCATCATTCCCACGTGTACTAAAATCTACCTCAAACATGACAGAGCACAGCAGTGCATTTTATGTCTTCTCAACGATCATTTTACAACCCAAAGACCACTCTAGACTTACCAATAACATCCACAAATATACGAAAATAGATAACTAACATCACAGAGCTCATCAGGACATTGTGTGTACACCAACACCCACGTTTGCTTGGTTGTGAAGGATGTCTGAATTCTTAATTTTAATTGTTATTTTTCATGAATTATTACATTTTTTTTTTAAATGAAACCTTTGAATAAAAACCCAATGAAATAAAATAAATATGTATGTATGTAAGTATGCTCATACAAATGTAACAAAATCGTGTTTTGGTTTGCATCATTTCGATTTGCGTCGCGACTTTCTGGCCCCAATTAGCGACGCAAACCGGGGTATTGGTGTATTCTCAACAATCATCTAACAACCCAAAGACCACTCTACACACACCAATGATATTACCAACACTACCCGAAGTTTCGACAATTACTACATTTCTACATTTATTGATGATTAAACAAAACAAAACGTAGAGAAATGTATCAATTTAGGTCTCAACAATCATCTATATAGTCAATACAGTACCAATATTTATATATACTCTGTGTGTGGTTTCTCACATTTCGTTTCAGCCCTCTCCAACTCTTCCCCAGCTGACGGGACTCCTTAGCTACTGTTCTGCGTTATTTACTTCTCGGAGGACTCACTGTTCTACCGTCTTGGGTTAGCGGGTTAAACTGCATCGCCTGTTTTGCTATGGATCTGTCGCCTTATCGAAGGGTATGACCAATGGCGTGCCACGTCCCTGAATAATCGCGCCTATAGGTTCCTGGCCCGTTCCCTGATGGAGTTGTTCGTTTGAGATACGGTTCTCCCATGAAATCCTTAGTATGTTTCGTAAGAGCTATCTCCACCCGAAATAACTGCCATAGCCAATAAGCGTATCAGAATACTGTCCGAAATCTCAACAATCGCATAAAATGTCTATGTGCAATCTATATTTACTAAAAACCTAATTAGCCTAGACGAATACATTAAAGCTAGAAAACAGTTATGTTACTCGTTGCATCAAGGTTCGTCTCGTTACTACATATTACCTATTAGTTGTAACTCGTCGCAACTATTACGTATTAGTCAACGTACAACTTTCCTATGGAGACATCTCTAGTTGCCGTTTCCTTTTCATTTCAGCTATACACACATCGATCACCACCTCCAGCACTATGTACTTACTGTTAGTCGTTAGGAAGTGCGGCCTAATTTGCAATAGAAAATACAATTATTATATCTTCCAAGGAGAAAGCACGCGTTGAGAGCATGACAGGAGAAGTTTTCATTCAAATTCATTTCATTTTCAATTTGTATGCGCAAGTATAAATATTGGATATATCTAAAATAGTACCTAGCTTATATGCCATTCCATCGTTTTGCAATATGCTTGACTCAACTGCTTCTTCTTATAGCTAATTTGTATTGTTATTTGCATTGTAATTTGTATTGCTCTTGTACACCAAACGAAATAGCTTTAGAATGAATTTAGATTAAAATATATTCGATCTATCGAGAACCTCATTGATATAACACCATCATAAAGCCTATTGCACAGCATATTGCATTTGTCCATCCGCATTCCTTTTGCTGATTGTACGTACATACATATGTCCCTAATATCTCCTAAAATTTTCATTGTGTACTAATACTCTAACAACAGAATTTTTTGAAGTCATATTCTTAAATTGAAACAAAATTTCTCAGATAAATTGACAACATAATTTTAATTTCAAAATAATATATGTACATACGTATTTATTTCGTTTGAAAGGATTGTCATTTTCAGCTAACAAATAAAAAATCGATACAGAAAATTAGAACGCTACATGTGTCGTTCTCTTCGTTCATTCAAATACATTGTTTGTTTGGACTAGTACAAGTAAATATTGCTTGATACGCTAAACGCGAAATAGTTTCCACTCCCACCTGATAACTCGCCTTCACATTGTTTCCTGAAGCAATCGCCGACAGGGAAGAAGTCCCAGCTCCTTTGCTGGTACATATTCCAGACATACGTTTCTTGACCAGTGTATTCAGTATCTGGTTTATTTATAAGATGCATCAAAAAGAACATATAGTTCGCTAAATTATGTTCTTTTTGAACATGGGTGTCAAAGCCATGTGGCACAATATCGAAATAATCTTTTCCAACACCGCATATAAAGCAATTAGATTCCATATTTTCTTTGACCGATTCCAATTGGTCTCGAAGCTCTCCAAAAGCATCAATGATTAAGCCTTGAATTATAGCCAGCAGTATTACAATGACAAAAAAGAAGAAAGTAATATCAAATATAATGCGGTAAACTTCATAATCGTCTCCGTCCGGATCTCCAATTTCATCACCGATTCCACCACCCGCATGTGCGCCTTTATATAGATGGAATACGAAACATGTGAGCATATCGTGACATTTTTTATCAATTTCTTCATCATGAGTATAGAATTTGCGGAAATAGTTGAAAGCAATTACAATGATATATATCGATTATAGTTAAAATCATCACTGTAAGCACTAACTTTTTTCTATTGTGTGTAACTGACTGTAATATAGTACGCAACGTTTTAAAGCCTACAGCAACGTCCAATAAATGAGCAGCGAAAAAAAAGTTATTGAAGTTTCCAAGAATGGAAAATGTGAAATACCATAATGAGTATAGCAAGGCGTTGTCTGTTATAGTAACACCAGCTTTCGCAACTTGATATCTCCAGACAATATTAAGGACATACTTTACGAATCCACCGCCTTGATTTTCTTGAGCTGTAAATGCGCTTTTTTGTATTCCAAGTAAATTTTATATAGAATCAAAATCATGTTTCACTGTACTTTCGTCTTACTTTCTTCTTCACAAATTTGTCCCAATAGTTAACTGGAAATGATTTGGTTGATATCACTAACTTATCCCAATGTGATTTAAGATGGTCGTCTTCTGGTTGCTCTGCAATAAAAATACCATTAAATTCCAACTGTCCTGCGATTTCCTTTTCTCTTTTGATATGCCTGTATCTACCACTAACATCACAGAGCACATGCCATGTCTGTTATTTCTGCAATCATAGCCAGATGCCCTTACATACGTACTAAAGACATCCCCATAAATACCTGTATCAACCGCTAGCATCACAGAGCAATGTAGACTAACCAATAAAACCCAATATATACATGTATAGTCCACATCATAGAGCACATCAGGACATTGTCTGCATTCTAATCAATTGTCTAACAAATCCCCAGAAATAATCGAATCATCCAAAAGAAATAATCGAATCATCCAAAAGCATTATAGGAGTAAAGTGTAGTCTTACTAATGACATCCCCAAATATACCAATATCAACCACAGCATCATAGATCGCATCATTCCCACGTGTACTAAAATCTACCTCAAACATGACAGAGCACAGCAGTGCATTTTATGTCTTCTCAACGATCATTTTACAACCCAAAGACCACTCTAGACTTACCAATAACATCCACAAATATACGAAAATAGATAACTAACATCACAGAGCTCATCAGGACATTGTGTGTACACCAACACCCACGTTTGCTTGGTTGTGAAGGATGTCTGAATTCTTAATTTTAATTGTTATTTTTCATGAATTATTACATTTTTTTTTTAAATGAAACCTTTGAATAAAAACCCAATGAAATAAAATAAATATGTATGTATGTAAGTATGCTCATACAAATGTAACAAAATCGTGTTTTGGTTTGCATCATTTCGATTTGCGTCGCGACTTTCTGGCCCCAATTAGCGACGCAAACCGGGGTATTGGTGTATTCTCAACAATCATCTAACAACCCAAAGACCACTCTACACACACCAATGATATTACCAACACTACCCGAAGTTTCGACAATTACTACATTTCTACATTTATTGATGATTAAACAAAACAAAACGTAGAGAAATGTATCAATTTAGGTCTCAACAATCATCTATATAGTCAATACAGTACCAATATTTATATATACTCTGTGTGTGGTTTCTCACATTTCGTTTCAGCCCTCTCCAACTCTTCCCCAGCTGACGGGACTCCTTAGCTACTGTTCTGCGTTATTTACTTCTCGGAGGACTCACTGTTCTACCGTCTTGGGTTAGCGGGTTAAACTGCATCGCCTGTTTTGCTATGGATCTGTCGCCTTATCGAAGGGTATGACCAATGGCGTGCCACGTCCCTGAATAATCGCGCCTATAGGTTCCTGGCCCGTTCCCTGATGGAGTTGTTCGTTTGAGATACGGTTCTCCCATGAAATCCTTAGTATGTTTCGTAAGAGCTATCTCCACCCGAAATAACTGCCATAGCCAATAAGCGTATCAGAATACTGTCCGAAATCTCAACAATCGCATAAAATGTCTATGTGCAATCTATATTTACTAAAAACCTAATTAGCCTAGACGAATACATTAAAGCTAGAAAACAGTTATGTTACTCGTTGCATCAAGGTTCGTCTCGTTACTACATATTACCTATTAGTTGTAACTCGTCGCAACTATTACGTATTAGTCAACGTACAACTTTCCTATGGAGACATCTCTAGTTGCCGTTTCCTTTTCATTTCAGCTATACACACATCGATCACCACCTCCAGCACTATGTACTTACTGTTAGTCGTTAGGAAGTGCGGCCTAATTTGCAATAGAAAATACAATTATTATATCTTCCAAGGAGAAAGCACGCGTTGAGAGCATGACAGGAGAAGTTTTCATTCAAATTCATTTCATTTTCAATTTGTATGCGCAAGTATAAATATTGGATATATCTAAAATAGTACCTAGCTTATATGCCATTCCATCGTTTTGCAATATGCTTGACTCAACTGCTTCTTCTTATAGCTAATTTGTATTGTTATTTGCATTGTAATTTGTATTGCTCTTGTACACCAAACGAAATAGCTTTAGAATGAATTTAGATTAAAATATATTCGATCTATCGAGAACCTCATTGATATAACACCATCATAAAGCCTATTGCACAGCATATTGCATTTGTCCATCCGCATTCCTTTTGCTGATTGTACGTACATACATATGTCCCTAATATCTCCTAAAATTTTCATTGTGTACTAATACTCTAACAACAGAATTTTTTGAAGTCATATTCTTAAATTGAAACAAAATTTCTCAGATAAATTGACAACATAATTTTAATTTCAAAATAATATATGTACATACGTATTTATTTCGTTTGAAAGGATTGTCATTTTCAGCTAACAAATAAAAAATCGATACAGAAAATTAGAACGCTACATGTGTCGTTCTCTTCGTTCATTCAAATACATTGTTTGTTTGGACTAGTACAAGTAAATATTGCTTGATACGCTAAACGCGAAATAGTTTCCACTCCCACCTGATAACTCGCCTTCACATTGTTTCCTGAAGCAATCGCCGACAGGGAAGAAGTCCCAGCTCCTTTGCTGGTACATATTCCAGACATACGTTTCTTGACCAGTGTATTCAGTATCTGGTTTATTTATAAGATGCATCAAAAAGAACATATAGTTCGCTAAATTATGTTCTTTTTGAACATGGGTGTCAAAGCCATGTGGCACAATATCGAAATAATCTTTTCCAACACCGCATATAAAGCAATTAGATTCCATATTTTCTTTGACCGATTCCAATTGGTCTCGAAGCTCTCCAAAAGCATCAATGATTAAGCCTTGAATTATAGCCAGCAGTATTACAATGACAAAAAAGAAGAAAGTAATATCAAATATAATGCGGTAAACTTCATAATCGTCTCCGTCCGGATCTCCAATTTCATCACCGATTCCACCACCCGCATGTGCGCCTTTATATAGATGGAATACGAAACATGTGAGCATATCGTGACATTTTTTATCAATTTCTTCATCATGAGTATAGAATTTGCGGAAATAGTTGAAAGCAATTACAATGATATATATCGATTATAGTTAAAATCATCACTGTAAGCACTAACTTTTTTCTATTGTGTGTAACTGACTGTAATATAGTACGCAACGTTTTAAAGCCTACAGCAACGTCCAATAAATGAGCAGCGAAAAAAAAGTTATTGAAGTTTCCAAGAATGGAAAATGTGAAATACCATAATGAGTATAGCAAGGCGTTGTCTGTTATAGTAACACCAGCTTTCGCAACTTGATATCTCCAGACAATATTAAGGACATACTTTACGAATCCACCGCCTTGATTTTCTTGAGCTGTAAATGCGCTTTTTTGTATTCCAAGTAAATTTTATATAGAATCAAAATCATGTTTCACTGTACTTTCGTCTTACTTTCTTCTTCACAAATTTGTCCCAATAGTTAACTGGAAATGATTTGGTTGATATCACTAACTTATCCCAATGTGATTTAAGATGGTCGTCTTCTGGTTGCTCTGCAATAAAAATACCATTAAATTCCAACTGTCCTGCGATTTCCTTTTCTCTTTTGATATGCCTGTATCTACCACTAACATCACAGAGCACATGCCATGTCTGTTATTTCTGCAATCATAGCCAGATGCCCTTACATACGTACTAAAGACATCCCCATAAATACCTGTATCAACCGCTAGCATCACAGAGCAATGTAGACTAACCAATAAAACCCAATATATACATGTATAGTCCACATCATAGAGCACATCAGGACATTGTCTGCATTCTAATCAATTGTCTAACAAATCCCCAGAAATAATCGAATCATCCAAAAGAAATAATCGAATCATCCAAAAGCATTATAGGAGT
Source organism: Eristalis tenax (assembly GCA_905231855.2). Classification (NCBI taxonomy): domain Eukaryota; kingdom Metazoa; phylum Arthropoda; class Insecta; order Diptera; family Syrphidae; genus Eristalis; species Eristalis tenax. The sequence continues at coordinate 12,430 of HG993124.1, forward strand.
AAAGTGTAGTCTTACTAATGACATCCCCAAATATACCAATATCAACCACAGCATCATAGATCGCATCATTCCCACGTGTACTAAAATCTACCTCAAACATGACAGAGCACAGCAGTGCATTTTATGTCTTCTCAACGATCATTTTACAACCCAAAGACCACTCTAGACTTACCAATAACATCCACAAATATACGAAAATAGATAACTAACATCACAGAGCTCATCAGGACATTGTGTGTACACCAACACCCACGTTTGCTTGGTTGTGAAGGATGTCTGAATTCTTAATTTTAATTGTTATTTTTCATGAATTATTACATTTTTTTTTTAAATGAAACCTTTGAATAAAAACCCAATGAAATAAAATAAATATGTATGTATGTAAGTATGCTCATACAAATGTAACAAAATCGTGTTTTGGTTTGCATCATTTCGATTTGCGTCGCGACTTTCTGGCCCCAATTAGCGACGCAAACCGGGGTATTGGTGTATTCTCAACAATCATCTAACAACCCAAAGACCACTCTACACACACCAATGATATTACCAACACTACCCGAAGTTTCGACAATTACTACATTTCTACATTTATTGATGATTAAACAAAACAAAACGTAGAGAAATGTATCAATTTAGGTCTCAACAATCATCTATATAGTCAATACAGTACCAATATTTATATATACTCTGTGTGTGGTTTCTCACATTTCGTTTCAGCCCTCTCCAACTCTTCCCCAGCTGACGGGACTCCTTAGCTACTGTTCTGCGTTATTTACTTCTCGGAGGACTCACTGTTCTACCGTCTTGGGTTAGCGGGTTAAACTGCATCGCCTGTTTTGCTATGGATCTGTCGCCTTATCGAAGGGTATGACCAATGGCGTGCCACGTCCCTGAATAATCGCGCCTATAGGTTCCTGGCCCGTTCCCTGATGGAGTTGTTCGTTTGAGATACGGTTCTCCCATGAAATCCTTAGTATGTTTCGTAAGAGCTATCTCCACCCGAAATAACTGCCATAGCCAATAAGCGTATCAGAATACTGTCCGAAATCTCAACAATCGCATAAAATGTCTATGTGCAATCTATATTTACTAAAAACCTAATTAGCCTAGACGAATACATTAAAGCTAGAAAACAGTTATGTTACTCGTTGCATCAAGGTTCGTCTCGTTACTACATATTACCTATTAGTTGTAACTCGTCGCAACTATTACGTATTAGTCAACGTACAACTTTCCTATGGAGACATCTCTAGTTGCCGTTTCCTTTTCATTTCAGCTATACACACATCGATCACCACCTCCAGCACTATGTACTTACTGTTAGTCGTTAGGAAGTGCGGCCTAATTTGCAATAGAAAATACAATTATTATATCTTCCAAGGAGAAAGCACGCGTTGAGAGCATGACAGGAGAAGTTTTCATTCAAATTCATTTCATTTTCAATTTGTATGCGCAAGTATAAATATTGGATATATCTAAAATAGTACCTAGCTTATATGCCATTCCATCGTTTTGCAATATGCTTGACTCAACTGCTTCTTCTTATAGCTAATTTGTATTGTTATTTGCATTGTAATTTGTATTGCTCTTGTACACCAAACGAAATAGCTTTAGAATGAATTTAGATTAAAATATATTCGATCTATCGAGAACCTCATTGATATAACACCATCATAAAGCCTATTGCACAGCATATTGCATTTGTCCATCCGCATTCCTTTTGCTGATTGTACGTACATACATATGTCCCTAATATCTCCTAAAATTTTCATTGTGTACTAATACTCTAACAACAGAATTTTTTGAAGTCATATTCTTAAATTGAAACAAAATTTCTCAGATAAATTGACAACATAATTTTAATTTCAAAATAATATATGTACATACGTATTTATTTCGTTTGAAAGGATTGTCATTTTCAGCTAACAAATAAAAAATCGATACAGAAAATTAGAACGCTACATGTGTCGTTCTCTTCGTTCATTCAAATACATTGTTTGTTTGGACTAGTACAAGTAAATATTGCTTGATACGCTAAACGCGAAATAGTTTCCACTCCCACCTGATAACTCGCCTTCACATTGTTTCCTGAAGCAATCGCCGACAGGGAAGAAGTCCCAGCTCCTTTGCTGGTACATATTCCAGACATACGTTTCTTGACCAGTGTATTCAGTATCTGGTTTATTTATAAGATGCATCAAAAAGAACATATAGTTCGCTAAATTATGTTCTTTTTGAACATGGGTGTCAAAGCCATGTGGCACAATATCGAAATAATCTTTTCCAACACCGCATATAAAGCAATTAGATTCCATATTTTCTTTGACCGATTCCAATTGGTCTCGAAGCTCTCCAAAAGCATCAATGATTAAGCCTTGAATTATAGCCAGCAGTATTACAATGACAAAAAAGAAGAAAGTAATATCAAATATAATGCGGTAAACTTCATAATCGTCTCCGTCCGGATCTCCAATTTCATCACCGATTCCACCACCCGCATGTGCGCCTTTATATAGATGGAATACGAAACATGTGAGCATATCGTGACATTTTTTATCAATTTCTTCATCATGAGTATAGAATTTGCGGAAATAGTTGAAAGCAATTACAATGATATATATCGATTATAGTTAAAATCATCACTGTAAGCACTAACTTTTTTCTATTGTGTGTAACTGACTGTAATATAGTACGCAACGTTTTAAAGCCTACAGCAACGTCCAATAAATGAGCAGCGAAAAAAAAGTTATTGAAGTTTCCAAGAATGGAAAATGTGAAATACCATAATGAGTATAGCAAGGCGTTGTCTGTTATAGTAACACCAGCTTTCGCAACTTGATATCTCCAGACAATATTAAGGACATACTTTACGAATCCACCGCCTTGATTTTCTTGAGCTGTAAATGCGCTTTTTTGTATTCCAAGTAAATTTTATATAGAATCAAAATCATGTTTCACTGTACTTTCGTCTTACTTTCTTCTTCACAAATTTGTCCCAATAGTTAACTGGAAATGATTTGGTTGATATCACTAACTTATCCCAATGTGATTTAAGATGGTCGTCTTCTGGTTGCTCTGCAATAAAAATACCATTAAATTCCAACTGTCCTGCGATTTCCTTTTCTCTTTTGATATGCCTGTATCTACCACTAACATCACAGAGCACATGCCATGTCTGTTATTTCTGCAATTATAGCCAGAGGCCTTAACATAGTACTAAAGACATCTACACAGATACCCGTACCTTCCCCAAGCATCACTGAACATACCATTTCACTGTCTGTATTATCACCAATCGTTAATCAACCAAATGTCCCACTTTACACATAACCTGACATCCCCATACGTGCCTGTATTCACCAATGTAGATTATAACAGGACTTAGTATTAAAGAAATATTAAGACTTATTTATTAGATCGGCTGCCCATATGGCGGAGTAAGGTTTCTGTGTTCGTGGCGCGTACGGCATATCCGTTAACTGGTATCTGTCATGAGGTAGGACAGTCGTTATGATGTAAAGACACTTATATCTTGGCTCTAATTTACGATATGTACGGTGCTGCTAGGACTGTCATTCAAAATCAGCACAAGGTCTCCTTTGTTGTACCTTTTGGCGCTTCGATGCTTTAGGTCGTGTTGTTCCTAATGTTTACGTTGTGCTTGAGTTATTCTAAGTGCCCCTTCTCTGCGTATCTGGTCAAGATATTGTCGTTTTTGGGTAAGCTGTACGCCTGCTGCTAATGCGTCTTGTAGTCGATCTCTTGGAATGTATCCCAACATCATTTAGTGTGCAGTCCTTCCAATGGCTTCATTATAGGTGTTGTTTATTCCCCATTGCACGATTTTAATTTTCTGGTCCTACTAAGTCTCGTCTTCTATCGTTGCGAGTAATGCGTTGAGTATGGTTCGGTTGTATCGCTCGATCTGTCCGTCGTGGCGTTTTAAATTTTATTTAACATGCGTTATCGATCTACTTTTCGTAAACTCATCAAATGCCTTCGAAGTAAATGATGTTCCCTGGTCTGTGAATAAACGTCTTGGTGTTCCGAACATTAAAAACGTTTCTGTCAAAAAATGTATTACTGGTTAAGTTTGCTTATTCGATAAGGCCTTTATTTGTTTAAACTTGGTGAAAGAGTCAACAAGTACGATGACATAAGCATTACCCTTAATGGATTTGATAAACGGGCCCAAATGTATCAAATGGTACCTCTTTTTTTCGATAGGATACAATTCTTCTCTAGGTTGTGTAGTTTTCTTTGCCTAGGCGCACTCCACACATACCTTAATGTATTTTCTTACAAACTGGGTGATTCGTGGGAGCCAGTATCTTTCCTGAATATGTTTTATGGTTTTCTGATCCGAGAAATGTCCGAGTTAATCATGACTATACCTTAAAACTCGATTTCGAACCCCTTTTGGAAGAAATAGCTTGATCTGATTGTTGACCTTACGATATACTCTTCCTTCTTGAAGGTCATAGTCCGTATGAACTTGATGTTCTATTTCATTCTCCGGTTTTTTGTTTAGGACGGTTGATATTTTGGCTATTTCTTCATCTTGCAATTGCAAAGAATAGATCCAATTCTCGTCCGAAATATGAACTTGGAGTACATTCATTTCCACGACATCCGTTTCCTTTGCTGGCTCACTAGATGCATATTTGTCCCTTCTCCCTGCATCAATATACCAGCTAGTCGCTTGCTGCTTGCATCTGTATGCAACTCATGTTGTGCCCGGGGGTTAAAGAGTGCCAACACTGGTTGATTGATAAGAGATCGTTTCAGCTGTTCGAAAGACTTTTGTTGCTCCCTTCCCCAGGCAAATGTATGTAATGTATGTAAGTATGCTCATACAAATGTAACAAAATCGTGTTTTGGTTTGCATCATTTCGATTTGCGTCGCGACTTTCTGGCCCCAATTAGCGACGCAAACCGGGGTATTGGTGTATTCTCAACAATCATCTAACAACCCAAAGACCACTCTACACACACCAATGATATTACCAACACTACCCGAAGTTTCGACAATTACTACATTTCTACATTTATTGATGATTAAACAAAACAAAACGTAGAGAAATGTATCAATTTAGGTCTCAACAATCATCTATATAGTCAATACAGTACCAATATTTATATATACTCTGTGTGTGGTTTCTCACATTTCGTTTCAGCCCTCTCCAACTCTTCCCCAGCTGACGGGACTCCTTAGCTACGGTTCTGCATTATTTACTTCTCGGAGGACTCACTGTTCTACCGTCTTGGGTTAGCGGGTTAAACTGCATCGCCTGTTTTGCTATGGATCTGTCGCCTTATCGAAGGGTATGACCAATGGCGTGCCACGTCCCTGAATAATCGCGCCTATAGGTTCCTGGCCCGTTCCCTGATGGAGTTGTTCGTTTGAGATACGGTTCTCCCATGAAATCCTTAGTATGTTTCGTAAGAGCTATCTCCACCCGAAATAACTGCCATAGCCAATAAGCGTATCAGAATACTGTCCGAAATCTCAACAATCGCATAAAATGTCTATGTGCAATCTATATTTACTAAAAACCTAATTAGCCTAGACGAATACATTAAAGCTAGAAAACAGTTATGTTACTCGTTGCATCAAGGTTCGTCTCGTTACTACATATTACCTATTAGTTGTAACTCGTCGCAACTATTACGTATTAGTCAACGTACAACTTTCCTATGGAGACATCTCTAGTTGCCGTTTCCTTTTCATTTCAGCTATACACACATCGATCACCACCTCCAGCACTATGTACTTACTGTTAGTCGTTAGGAAGTGCGGCCTAATTTGCAATAGAAAATACAATTATTATATCTTCCAAGGAGAAAGCACGCGTTGAGAGCATGACAGGAGAAGTTTTCATTCAAATTCATTTCATTTTCAATTTGTATGCGCAAGTATAAATATTGGATATATCTAAAATAGTACCTAGCTTATATGCCATTCCATCGTTTTGCAATATGCTTGACTCAACTGCTTCTTCTTATAGCTAATTTGTATTGTTATTTGCATTGTAATTTGTATTGCTCTTGTACACCAAACGAAATAGCTTTAGAATGAATTTAGATTAAAATATATTCGATCTATCGAGAACCTCATTGATATAACACCATCATAAAGCCTATTGCACAGCATATTGCATTTGTCCATCCGCATTCCTTTTGCTGATTGTACGTACATACATATGTCCCTAATATCTCCTAAAATTTTCATTGTGTACTAATACTCTAACAACAGAATTTTTTGAAGTCATATTCTTAAATTGAAACAAAATTTCTCAGATAAATTGACAACATAATTTTAATTTCAAAATAATATATGTACATACGTATTTATTTCGTTTGAAAGGATTGTCATTTTCAGCTAACAAATAAAAAATCGATACAGAAAATTAGAACGCTACATGTGTCGTTCTCTTCGTTCATTCAAATACATTGTTTGTTTGGACTAGTACAAGTAAATATTGCTTGATACGCTAAACGCGAAATAGTTTCCACTCCCACCTGATAACTCGCCTTCACATTGTTTCCTGAAGCAATCGCCGACAGGGAAGAAGTCCCAGCTCCTTTGCTGGTACATATTCCAGACATACGTTTCTTGACCAGTGTATTCAGTATCTGGTTTATTTATAAGATGCATCAAAAAGAACATATAGTTCGCTAAATTATGTTCTTTTTGAACATGGGTGTCAAAGCCATGTGGCACAATATCGAAATAATCTTTTCCAACACCGCATATAAAGCAATTAGATTCCATATTTTCTTTGACCGATTCCAATTGGTCTCGAAGCTCTCCAAAAGCATCAATGATTAAGCCTTGAATTATAGCCAGCAGTATTACAATGACAAAAAAGAAGAAAGTAATATCAAAGATAATGCGGTAAACTTCATAATCGTCTCTGTCCGGATCTCCAATTTCATCACCGATTCCACCACCCGCATGTGCGCCTTTATATAGATGGAATACGAAACATGTGAGCATATCGTGACATTTTTTATCAATTTCTTCATCATGAGTATAGAATTTGCGGAAATAGTTGAAAGCAATTACAATGATATATATCGATTATAGTTAAAATCATCACTGTAAGCACTAACTTTTTTCTATTGTGTGTAACTGACTGTAATATAGTACGCAACGTTTTAAAGCCTACAGCAACGTCCAATAAATGAGCAGCGAAAAAAAAGTTATTGAAGTTTCCAAGAATGGAAAATGTGAAATACCATAATGAGTATAGCAAGGCGTTGTCTGTTATAGTAACACCAGCTTTCGCAACTTGATATCTCCAGACAATATTAAGGACATACTTTACGAATCCACCGCCTTGATTTTCTTGAGCTGTAAATGCGCTTTTTTGTATTCCAAGTAAATTTTATATAGAATCAAAATCATGTTTCACTGTACTTTCGTCTTACTTTCTTCTTCACAAATTTGTCCCAATAGTTAACTGGAAATGATTTGGTTGATATCACTAACTTATCCCAATGTGATTTAAGATGGTCGTCTTCTGGTTGCTCTGCAATAAAAATACCATTAAATTCCAACTGTCCTGCGATTTCCTTTTCTCTTTTGATATGCCTGTATCTACCACTAACATCACAGAGCACATGCCATGTCTGTTATTTCTGCAATTATAGCCAGAGGCCTTAACATAGTACTAAAGACATCTACACAGATACCCGTACCTTCCCCAAGCATCACTGAACATACCATTTCACTGTCTGTATTATCACCAATCGTTAATCAACCAAATGTCCCACTTTACACATAACCTGACATCCCCATACGTGCCTGTATTCACCAATGTAGATTATAACAGGACTTAGTATTAAAGAAATATTAAGACTTATTTATTAGATCGGCTGCCCATATGGCGGAGTAAGGTTTCTGTGTTCGTGGCGCGTACGGCATATCCGTTAACTGGTATCTGTCATGAGGTAGGACAGTCGTTATGATGTAAAGACACTTATATCTTGGCTCTAATTTACGATATGTACGGTGCTGCTAGGACTGTCATTCAAAATCAGCACAAGGTCTCCTTTGTTGTACCTTTTGGCGCTTCGATGCTTTAGGTCGTGTTGTTCCTAATGCTTACGTTGTGCTTGAGTTATTCTAAGTGCCCCTTCTCTGCGTATCTGGTCAAGATATTGTCGTTTTTGGGTAAGCTGTACGCCTGCTGCTAATGCGTCTTGTAGTCGATCTCTTGGAATGTATCCCAACATCATTTAGTGTGCAGTCCTTCCAATGGCTTCATTATAGGTGTTGTTTATTCCCCATTGCACGATTTTAATTTTCTGGTCCTACTAAGTCTCGTCTTCTATCGTTGCGAGTAATGCGTTGAGTATGGTTCGGTTGTATCGCTCGATCTGTCCGTCGTGGCGTTTTAAATTTTATTTAACATGCGTTATCGATCTACTTTTCGTAAACTCATCAAATGCCTTCGAAGTAAATGATGTTCCCTGGTCTGTGAATAAACGTCTTGGTGTTCCGAACATTAAAAACGTTTCTGTCAAAAAATGTATTACTGGTTAAGTTTGCTTATTCGATAAGGCCTTTATTTGTTTAAACTTGGTGAAAGAGTCAACAAGTACGATGACATAAGCATTACCCTTAATGGATTTGATAAACGGGCCCAAATGTATCAAATGGTACCTCTTTTTTTCGATAGGATACAATTCTCCTCTAGGTTGTGTAGTTTTCTTTGCCTAGGCGCACTCCACACATACCTTAATGTATTTTCTTACAAACTGGGTGATTCGTGGGAGCCAGTATCTTTCCTGAATATGTTTTATGGTTTTCTGATCCGAGAAATGTCCGAGTTAATCATGACTATACCTTAAAACTCGATTTCGAACCCCTTTTGGAAGAAATAGCTTGATCTGATTGTTGACCTTACGATATACTCTTCCTTCTTGAAGGTCATAGTCCGTATGAACTTGATGTTCTATTTCATTCTCCGGTTTTTTGTTTAGGACGGTTGATATTTTGGCTATTTCTTCATCTTGCAATTGCAAAGAATAGATCCAATTCTCGTCCGAAATATGAACTTGGAGTACATTCATTTCCACGACATCCGTTTCCTTTGCTGGCTCACTAGATGCATATTTGTCCCTTCTCCCTGCATCAATATACCAGCTAGTCGCTTGCTGCTTGCATCTGTATGCAACTCATGTTGTGCCCGGGGGTTAAAGAGTGCCAACACTGGTTGATTGATAAGAGATCGTTTCAGCTGTTCGAAAGACTTTTGTTGCTCCCTTCCCCAGGCAAATGTATGTAATGTATGTAAGTATGCTCATACAAATGTAACAAAATCGTGTTTTGGTTTGCATCATTTCGATTTGCGTCGCGACTTTCTGGCCCCAATTAGCGACGCAAACCGGGGTATTGGTGTATTCTCAACAATCATCTAACAACCCAAAGACCACTCTACACACACCAATGATATTACCAACACTACCCGAAGTTTCGACAATTACTACATTTCTACATTTATTGATGATTAAACAAAACAAAACGTAGAGAAATGTATCAATTTAGGTCTCAACAATCATCTATATAGTCAATACAGTACCAATATTTATATATACTCTGTGTGTGGTTTCTCACATTTCGTTTCAGCCCTCTCCAACTCTTCCCCAGCTGACGGGACTCCTTAGCTACTGTTCTGCGTTATTTACTTCTCGGAGGACTCACTGTTCTACCGTCTTGGGTTAGCGGGTTAAACTGCATCGCCTGTTTTGCTATGGATCTGTCGCCTTATCGAAGGGTATGACCAATGGCGTGCCACGTCCCTGAATAATCGCGCCTATAGGTTCCTGGCCCGTTCCCTGATGGAGTTGTTCGTTTGAGATACGGTTCTCCCATGAAATCCTTAGTATGTTTCGTAAGAGCTATCTCCACCCGAAATAACTGCCATAGCCAATAAGCGTATCAGAATACTGTCCGAAATCTCAACAATCGCATAAAATGTCTATGTGCAATCTATATTTACTAAAAACCTAATTAGCCTAGACGAATACATTAAAGCTAGAAAACAGTTATGTTACTCGTTGCATCAAGGTTCGTCTCGTTACTACATATTACCTATTAGTTGTAACTCGTCGCAACTATTACGTATTAGTCAACGTACAACTTTCCTATGGAGACATCTCTAGTTGCCGTTTCCTTTTCATTTCAGCTATACACACATCGATCACCACCTCCAGCACTATGTACTTACTGTTAGTCGTTAGGAAGTGCGGCCTAATTTGCAATAGAAAATACAATTATTATATCTTCCAAGGAGAAAGCACGCGTTGAGAGCATGACAGGAGAAGTTTTCATTCAAATTCATTTCATTTTCAATTTGTATGCGCAAGTATAAATATTGGATATATCTAAAATAGTACCTAGCTTATATGCCATTCCATCGTTTTGCAATATGCTTGACTCAACTGCTTCTTCTTATAGCTAATTTGTATTGTTATTTGCATTGTAATTTGTATTGCTCTTGTACACCAAACGAAATAGCTTTAGAATGAATTTAGATTAAAATATATTCGATCTATCGAGAACCTCATTGATATAACACCATCATAAAGCCTATTGCACAGCATATTGCATTTGTCCATCCGCATTCCTTTTGCTGATTGTACGTACATACATATGTCCCTAATATCTCCTAAAATTTTCATTGTGTACTAATACTCTAACAACAGAATTTTTTGAAGTCATATTCTTAAATTGAAACAAAATTTCTCAGATAAATTGACAACATAATTTTAATTTCAAAATAATATATGTACATACGTATTTATTTCGTTTGAAAGGTCATTTTCAGCTAACAAATAAAAAATCGATACAGAAAATTAGAACGCTACATGTGTCGTTCTCTTCGTTCATTCAAATACATTGTTTGTTTGGACTAGTACAAGTAAATATTGCTTGATACGCTAAACGCGAAATAGTTTCCACTCCCACCTGATAACTCGCCTTCACATTGTTTCCTGAAGCAATCGCCGACAGGGAAGAAGTCCCAGCTCCTTTGCTGGTACATATTCCAGACATACGTTTCTTGACCAGTGTATTCAGTATCTGGTTTATTTATAAGATGCATCAAAAAGAACATATAGTTCGCTAAATTATGTTCTTTTTGAACATGGGTGTCAAAGCCATGTGGCACAATATCGAAATAATCTTTTCCAACACCGCATATAAAGCAATTAGATTCCATATTTTCTTTGACCGATTCCAATTGGTCTCGAAGCTCTCCAAAAGCATCAATGATTAAGCCTTGAATTATAGCCAGCAGTATTACAATGACAAAAAAGAAGAAAGTAATATCAAATATAATGCGGTAAACTTCATAATCGTCTCCGTCCGGATCTCCAATTTCATCACCGATTCCACCACCCGCATGTGCGCCTTTATATAGATGGAATACGAAACATGTGAGCATATCGTGACATTTTTTATCAATTTCTTCATCATGAGTATAGAATTTGCGGAAATAGTTGAAAGCAATTACAATGATATATATCGATTATAGTTAAAATCATCACTGTAAGCACTAACTTTTTTCTATTGTGTGTAACTGACTGTAATATAGTACGCAACGTTTTAAAGCCTACAGCAACGTCCAATAAATGAGCAGCGAAAAAAAAGTTATTGAAGTTTCCAAGAATGGAAAATGTGAAATACCATAATGAGTATAGCAAGGCGTTGTCTGTTATAGTAACACCAGCTTTCGCAACTTGATATCTCCAGACAATATTAAGGACATACTTTACGAATCCACCGCCTTGATTTTCTTGAGCTGTAAATGCGCTTTTTTGTATTCCAAGTAAATTTTATATAGAATCAAAATCATGTTTCACTGTACTTTCGTCTTACTTTCTTCTTCACAAATTTGTCCCAATAGTTAACTGGAAATGATTTGGTTGATATCACTAACTTATCCCAATGTGATTTAAGATGGTCGTCTTCTGGTTGCTCTGCAATAAAAATACCATTAAATTCCAACTGTCCTGCGATTTCCTTTTCTCTTTTGATATGCCTGTATCTACCACTAACATCACAGAGCACATGCCATGTCTGTTATTTCTGCAATTATAGCCAGAGGCCTTAACATAGTACTAAAGACATCTACACAGATACCCGTACCTTCCCCAAGCATCACTGAACATACCATTTCACTGTCTGTATTATCACCAATCGTTAATCAACCAAATGTCCCACTTTACACATAACCTGACATCCCCATACGTGCCTGTATTCACCAATGTAGATTATAACAGGACTTAGTATTAAAGAAATATTAAGACTTATTTATTAGATCGGCTGCCCATATGGCGGAGTAAGGTTTCTGTGTTCGTGGCGCGTACGGCATATCCGTTAACTGGTATCTGTCATGAGGTAGGACAGTCGTTATGATGTAAAGACACTTATATCTTGGCTCTAATTTACGATATGTACGGTGCTGCTAGGACTGTCATTCAAAATCAGCACAAGGTCTCCTTTGTTGTACCTTTTGGCGCTTCGATGCTTTAGGTCGTGTTGTTCCTAATGCTTACGTTGTGCTTGAGTTATTCTAAGTGCCCCTTCTCTGCGTATCTGGTCAAGATATTGTCGTTTTTGGGTAAGCTGTACGCCTGCTGCTAATGCGTCTTGTAGTCGATCTCTTGGAATGTATCCCAACATCATTTAGTGTGCAGTCCTTCCAATGGCTTCATTATAGGTGTTGTTTATTCCCCATTGCACGATTTTAATTTTCTGGTCCTACTAAGTCTCGTCTTCTATCGTTGCGAGTAATGCGTTGAGTATGGTTCGGTTGTATCGCTCGATCTGTCCGTCGTGGCGTTTTAAATTTTATTTAACATGCGTTATCGATCTACTTTTCGTAAACTCATCAAATGCCTTCGAAGTAAATGATGTTCCCTGGTCTGTGAATAAACGTCTTGGTGTTCCGAACATTAAAAACGTTTCTGTCAAAAAATGTATTACTGGTTAAGTTTGCTTATTCGATAAGGCCTTTATTTGTTTAAACTTGGTGAAAGAGTCAACAAGTACGATGACATAAGCATTACCCTTAATGGATTTGATAAACGGGCCCAAATGTATCAAATGGTACCTCTTTTTTTCGATAGGATACAATTCTCCTCTAGGTTGTGTAGTTTTCTTTGCCTAGGCGCACTCCACACATACCTTAATGTATTTTCTTACAAACTGGGTGATTCGTGGGAGCCAGTATCTTTCCTGAATATGTTTTATGGTTTTCTGATCCGAGAAATGTCCGAGTTAATCATGACTATACCTTAAAACTCGATTTCGAACCCCTTTTGGAAGAAATAGCTTGATCTGATTGTTGACCTTACGATATACTCTTCCTTCTTGAAGGTCATAGTCCGTATGAACTTGATGTTCTATTTCATTCTCCGGTTTTTTGTTTAGGACGGTTGATATTTTGGCTATTTCTTCATCTTGCAATTGCAAAGAATAGATCCAATTCTCGTCCGAAATATGAACTTGGAGTACATTCATTTCCACGACATCCGTTTCCTTTGCTGGCTCACTAGATGCATATTTGTCCCTTCTCCCTGCATCAATATACCAGCTAGTCGCTTGCTGCTTGCATCTGTATGCAACTCATGTTGTGCCCGGGGCTTAAAGAGTGCCAACACTGGTTGATTGATAAGAGATCGTTTCAGCTGTTCGAAAGACTTTTGTTGCTCCCTTCCCCAGGCAAATGTATGTAATGTATGTAAGTATGCTCATACAAATGTAACAAAATCGTGTTTTGGTTTGCATCATTTCGATTTGCGTCGCGACTTTCTGGCCCCAATTAGCGACGCAAACCGGGGTATTGGTGTATTCTCAACAATCATCTAACAACCCAAAGACCACTCTACACACACCAATGATATTACCAACACTACCCGAAGTTTCGACAATTACTACATTTCTACATTTATTGATGATTAAACAAAACAAAACGTAGAGAAATGTATCAATTTAGGTCTCAACAATCATCTATATAGTCAATACAGTACCAATATTTATATATACTCTGTGTGTGGTTTCTCACATTTCGTTTCAGCCCTCTCCAACTCTTCCCCAGCTGACGGGACTCCTTAGCTACTGTTCTGCGTTATTTACTTCTCGGAGGACTCACTGTTCTACCGTCTTGGGTTAGCGGGTTAAACTGCATCGCCTGTTTTGCTATGGATCTGTCGCCTTATCGAAGGGTATGACCAATGGCGTGCCACGTCCCTGAATAATCGCGCCTATAGGTTCCTGGCCCGTTCCCTGATGGAGTTGTTCGTTTGAGATACGGTTCTCCCATGAAATCCTTAGTATGTTTCGTAAGAGCTATCTCCACCCGAAATAACTGCCATAGCCAATAAGCGTATCAGAATACTGTCCGAAATCTCAACAATCGCATAAAATGTCTATGTGCAATCTATATTTACTAAAAACCTAATTAGCCTAGACGAATACATTAAAGCTAGAAAACAGTTATGTTACTCGTTGCATCAAGGTTCGTCTCGTTACTACATATTACCTATTAGTTGTAACTCGTCGCAACTATTACGTATTAGTCAACGTACAACTTTCCTATGGAGACATCTCTAGTTGCCGTTTCCTTTTCATTTCAGCTATACACACATCGATCACCACCTCCAGCACTATGTACTTACTGTTAGTCGTTAGGAAGTGCGGCCTAATTTGCAATAGAAAATACAATTATTATATCTTCCAAGGAGAAAGCACGCGTTGAGAGCATGACAGGAGAAGTTTTCATTCAAATTCATTTCATTTTCAATTTGTATGCGCAAGTATAAATATTGGATATATCTAAAATAGTACCTAGCTTATATGCCATTCCATCGTTTTGCAATATGCTTGACTCAACTGCTTCTTCTTATAGCTAATTTGTATTGTTATTTGCATTGTAATTTGTATTGCTCTTGTACACCAAACGAAATAGCTTTAGAATGAATTTAGATTAAAATATATTCGATCTATCCAGAACCTCATTGATATAACACCATCATAAAGCCTATTGCACAGCATATTGCATTTGTCCATCCGCATTCCTTTTGATGATTGTACGTACATACATATGTCCCTAATATCTCCTAAAATTTTCATTGTGTACTAATACTCTAACAACAGAATTTTTTGAAGTCATATTCTTAAATTGAAAAAAAATTGCTCAGATAAATTGACAACATAATTTTAATTTCAAAATAATATATGTACATACGTATTTATTTCGTTTGAAAGGATTGTCATTTTCAGCTAACAAATAAAAAATCGATACAGAAAATTAGAACGCTACATGTGTCGTTCTCTTCGTTCATTCAAATACATTGTTTGTTTGGACTAGTACAAGTAAATATTGCTTGATACGCTAAACGCGAAATAGTTTCCACTCCCACCTGATAACTCGCCTTCACATTGTTTCCTGAAGCAATCGCCGACAGGGAAGAAGTCCCAGCTCCTTTGCTGGTACATATTCCAGACATACGTTTCTTGACCAGTGTATTCAGTATCTGGTTTATTTATAAGATGCATCAAAAAGAACATATAGTTCGCTAAATTATGTTCTTTTTGAACATGGGTGTCAAAGCCATGTGGCACAATATCGAAATAATCTTTTCCAACACCGCATATAAAGCAATTAGATTCCATATTTTCTTTGACCGATTCCAATTGGTCTCGAAGCTCTCCAAAAGCATCAATGATTAAGCCTTGAATTATAGCCAGCAGTATTACAATGACAAAAAAGAAGAAAGTAATATCAAATATAATGCGGTAAACTTCATAATCGTCTCCGTCCGGATCTCCAATTTCATCACCGATTCCACCACCCGCATGTGCGCCTTTATATAGATGGAATACGAAACATGTGAGCATATCGTGACATTTTTTATCAATTTCTTCATCATGAGTATAGAATTTGCGGAAATAGTTGAAAGCAATTACAATGATATATATCGATTATAGTTAAAATCATCACTGTAAGCACTAACTTTTTTCTATTGTGTGTAACTGACTGTAATATAGTACGCAACGTTTTAAAGCCTACAGCAACGTCCAATAAATGAGCAGCGAAAAAAAAGTTATTGAAGTTTCCAAGAATGGAAAATGTGAAATACCATAATGAGTATAGCAAGGCGTTGTCTGTTATAGTAACACCAGCTTTCGCAACTTGATATCTCCAGACAATATTAAGGACATACTTTACGAATCCACCGCCTTGATTTTCTTGAGCTGTAAATGCGCTTTTTTGTATTCCAAGTAAATTTTATATAGAATCAAAATCATGTTTCACTGTACTTTCGTCTTACTTTCTTCTTCACAAATTTGTCCCAATAGTTAACTGGAAATGATTTGGTTGATATCACTAACTTATCCCAATGTGATTTAAGATGGTCGTCTTCTGGTTGCTCTGCAATAAAAATACCATTAAATTCCAACTGTCCTGCGATTTCCTTTTCTCTTTTGATATGCCTGTATCTACCACTAACATCACAGAGCACATGCCATGTCTGTTATTTCTGCAATTATAGCCAGAGGCCTTAACATAGTACTAAAGACATCTACACAGATACCCGTACCTTCCCCAAGCATCACTGAACATACCATTTCACTGTCTGTATTATCACCAATCGTTAATCAACCAAATGTCCCACTTTACACATAACCTGACATCCCCATACGTGCCTGTATTCACCAATGTAGATTATAACAGGACTTAGTATTAAAGAAATATTAAGACTTATTTATTAGATCGGCTGCCCATATGGCGGAGTAAGGTTTCTGTGTTCGTGGCGCGTACGGCATATCCGTTAACTGGTATCTGTCATGAGGTAGGACAGTCGTTATGATGTAAAGACACTTATATCTTGGCTCTAATTTACGATATGTACGGTGCTGCTAGGACTGTCATTCAAAATCAGCACAAGGTCTCCTTTGTTGTACCTTTTGGCGCTTCGATGCTTTAGGTCGTGTTGTTCCTAATGCTTACGTTGTGCTTGAGTTATTCTAAGTGCCCCTTCTCTGCGTATCTGGTCAAGATATTGTCGTTTTTGGGTAAGCTGTACGCCTGCTGCTAATGCGTCTTGTAGTCGATCTCTTGGAATGTATCCCAACATCATTTAGTGTGCAGTCCTTCCAATGGCTTCATTATAGGTGTTGTTTATTCCCCATTGCACGATTTTAATTTTCTGGTCCTACTAAGTCTCGTCTTCTATCGTTGCGAGTAATGCGTTGAGTATGGTTCGGTTGTATCGCTCGATCTGTCCGTCGTGGCGTTTTAAATTTTATTTAACATGCGTTATCGATCTACTTTTCGTAAACTCATCAAATGCCTTCGAAGTAAATGATGTTCCCTGGTCTGTGAATAAACGTCTTGGTGTTCCGAACATTAAAAACGTTTCTGTCAAAAAATGTATTACTGGTTAAGTTTGCTTATTCGATAAGGCCTTTATTTGTTTAAACTTGGTGAAAGAGTCAACAAGTACGATGACATAAGCATTACCCTTAATGGATTTGATAAACGGGCCCAAATGTATCAAATGGTACCTCTTTTTTTCGATAGGATACAATTCTTCTCTAGGTTGTGTAGTTTTCTTTGCCTAGGCGCACTCCACACATACCTTAATGTATTTTCTTACAAACTGGGTGATTCGTGGGAGCCAGTATCTTTCCTGAATATGTTTTATGGTTTTCTGATCCGAGAAATGTCCGAGTTAATCATGACTATACCTTAAAACTCGATTTCGAACCCCTTTTGGAAGAAATAGCTTGATCTGATTGTTGACCTTACGATATACTCTTCCTTCTTGAAGGTCATAGTCCGTATGAACTTGTTGTTCTATTTCATTCTCCGGTTTTTTGTTTAGGACGGTTGATATTTTGGCTATTTCTTCATCTTGCAATTGCAAAGAATAGATCCAATTCTCGTCCGAAATATGAACTTGGAGTACATTCATTTCCACGACATCCGTTTCCTTTGCTGGCTCACTAGATGCATATTTGTCCCTTCTCCCTGCATCAATATACCAGCTAGTCGCTTGCTGCTTGCATCTGTATGCAACTCATGTTGTGCCCGGGGGTTAAAGAGTGCCAACACTGGTTGATTGATAAGAGATCGTTTCAGCTGTTCGAAAGACTTTTGTTGCTCCCTTCCCCAGGCAAATGTATGTAATGTATGTAAGTATGCTCATACAAATGTAACAAAATCGTGTTTTGGTTTGCATCATTTCGATTTGCGTCGCGACTTTCTGGCCCCAATTAGCGACGCAAACCGGGGTATTGGTGTATTCTCAACAATCATCTAACAACCCAAAGACCACTCTACACACACCAATGACATTACCAACACTACCCGAAGTTTCGACAATTACTACATTTCTACATTTATTGATGATTAAACAAAACAAAACGTAGAGAAATG
This sequence comes from Eristalis tenax, assembly GCA_905231855.2. Lineage (NCBI taxonomy): Eukaryota > Metazoa > Arthropoda > Insecta > Diptera > Syrphidae > Eristalis > Eristalis tenax. Next base: position 30,891 of record HG993124.1, read on the forward strand.
TATCAATTTAGGTCTCAACAATCATCTAAATAGTCAATACAGTACCAATATTTATATATACTCTGTGTGTGGTTTCTCACATTTCGTTTCAGCCCTCTCCAACTCTTCCCCAGCTGACGGGACTCCTTAGCTACTGTTCTGCGTTATTTACTTCTCGGAGGACTCACTGTTCTACCGTCTTGGGTTAGCGGGTTAAACTGCATCGCCTGTTTTGCTATGGATCTGTCGCCTTATCGAAGGGTATGACCAATGGCGTGCCACGTCCCTGAATAATCGCGCCTATAGGTTCCTGGCCCGTTCCCTGATGGAGTTGTTCGTTTGAGATACGGTTCTCCCATGAAATCCTTAGTATGTTTCGTAAGAGCTATCTCCACCCGAAATAACTGCCATAGCCAATAAGCGTATCAGAATACTGTCCGAAATCTCAACAATCGCATAAAATGTCTATGTGCAATCTATATTTACTAAAAACCTAATTAGCCTAGACGAATACATTAAAGCTAGAAAACAGTTATGTTACTCGTTGCATCAAGGTTCGTCTCGTTACTACATATTACCTATTAGTTGTAACTCGTCGCAACTATTACGTATTAGTCAACGTACAACTTTCCTATGGAGACATCTCTAGTTGCCGTTTCCTTTTCATTTCAGCTATACACACATCGATCACCACCTCCAGCACTATGTACTTACTGTTAGTCGTTAGGAAGTGCGGCCTAATTTGCAATAGAAAATACAATTATTATATCTTCCAAGGAGAAAGCACGCGTTGAGAGCATGACAGGAGAAGTTTTCATTCAAATTCATTTCATTTTCAATTTGTATGCGCAAGTATAAATATTGGATATATCTAAAATAGTACCTAGCTTATATGCCATTCCATCGTTTTGCAATATGCTTGACTCAACTGCTTCTTCTTATAGCTAATTTGTATTGTTATTTGCATTGTAATTTGTATTGCTCTTGTACACCAAACGAAATAGCTTTAGAATGAATTTAGATTAAAATATATTCGATCTATCGAGAACCTCATTGATATAACACCATCATAAAGCCTATTGCACAGCATATTGCATTTGTCCATCCGCATTCCTTTTGCTGATTGTACGTACATACATATGTCCCTAATATCTCCTAAAATTTTCATTGTGTACTAATACTCTAACAACAGAATTTTTTGAAGTCATATTCTTAAATTGAAACAAAATTTCTCAGATAAATTGACAACATAATTTTAATTTCAAAATAATATATGTACATACGTATTTATTTCGTTTGAAAGGATTGTCATTTTCAGCTAACAAATAAAAAATCGATACAGAAAATTAGAACGCTACATGTGTCGTTCTCTTCGTTCATTCAAATACATTGTTTGTTTGGACTAGTACAAGTAAATATTGCTTGATACGCTAAACGCGAAATAGTTTCCACTCCCACCTGATAACTCGCCTTCACATTGTTTCCTGAAGCAATCGCCGACAGGGAAGAAGTCCCAGCTCCTTTGCTGGTACATATTCCAGACATACGTTTCTTGACCAGTGTATTCAGTATCTGGTTTATTTATAAGATGCATCAAAAAGAACATATAGTTCGCTAAATTATGTTCTTTTTGAACATGGGTGTCAAAGCCATGTGGCACAATATCGAAATAATCTTTTCCAACACCGCATATAAAGCAATTAGATTCCATATTTTCTTTGACCGATTCCAATTGGTCTCGAAGCTCTCCAAAAGCATCAATGATTAAGCCTTGAATTATAGCCAGCAGTATTACAATGACAAAAAAGAAGAAAGTAATATCAAATATAATGCGGTAAACTTCATAATCGTCTCCGTCCGGATCTCCAATTTCATCACCGATTCCACCACCCGCATGTGCGCCTTTATATAGATGGAATACGAAACATGTGAGCATATCGTGACATTTTTTATCAATTTCTTCATCATGAGTATAGAATTTGCGGAAATAGTTGAAAGCAATTACAATGATATATATCGATTATAGTTAAAATCATCACTGTAAGCACTAACTTTTTTCTATTGTGTGTAACTGACTGTAATATAGTACGCAACGTTTTAAAGCCTACAGCAACGTCCAATAAATGAGCAGCGAAAAAAAAGTTATTGAAGTTTCCAAGAATGGAAAATGTGAAATACCATAATGAGTATAGCAAGGCGTTGTCTGTTATAGTAACACCAGCTTTCGCAACTTGATATCTCCAGACAATATTAAGGACATACTTTACGAATCCACCGCCTTGATTTTCTTGAGCTGTAAATGCGCTTTTTTGTATTCCAAGTAAATTTTATATAGAATCAAAATCATGTTTCACTGTACTTTCGTCTTACTTTCTTCTTCACAAATTTGTCCCAATAGTTAACTGGAAATGATTTGGTTGATATCACTAACTTATCCCAATGTGATTTAAGATGGTCGTCTTCTGGTTGCTCTGCAATAAAAATACCATTAAATTCCAACTGTCCTGCGATTTCCTTTTCTCTTTTGATATGCCTGTATCTACCACTAACATCACAGAGCACATGCCATGTCTGTTATTTCTGCAATTATAGCCAGAGGCCTTAACATAGTACTAAAGACATCTACACAGATACCCGTACCTTCCCCAAGCATCACTGAACATACCATTTCACTGTCTGTATTATCACCAATCGTTAATCAACCAAATGTCCCACTTTACACATAACCTGACATCCCCATACGTGCCTGTATTCACCAATGTAGATTATAACAGGACTTAGTATTAAAGAAATATTAAGACTTATTTATTAGATCGGCTGCCCATATGGCGGAGTAAGGTTTCTGTGTTCGTGGCGCGTACGGCATATCCGTTAACTGGTATCTGTCATGAGGTAGGACAGTCGTTATGATGTAAAGACACTTATATCTTGGCTCTAATTTACGATATGTACGGTGCTGCTAGGACTGTCATTCAAAATCAGCACAAGGTCTCCTTTGTTGTACCTTTTGGCGCTTCGATGCTTTAGGTCGTGTTGTTCCTAATGCTTACGTTGTGCTTGAGTTATTCTAAGTGCCCCTTCTCTGCGTATCTGGTCAAGATATTGTCGTTTTTGGGTAAGCTGTACGCCTGCTGCTAATGCGTCTTGTAGTCGATCTCTTGGAATGTATCCCAACATCATTTAGTGTGCAGTCCTTCCAATGGCTTCATTATAGGTGTTGTTTATTCCCCATTGCACGATTTTAATTTTCTGGTCCTACTAAGTCTCGTCTTCTATCGTTGCGAGTAATGCGTTGAGTATGGTTCGGTTGTATCGCTCGATCTGTCCGTCGTGGCGTTTTAAATTTTATTTAACATGCGTTATCGATCTACTTTTCGTAAACTCATCAAATGCCTTCGAAGTAAATGATGTTCCCTGGTCTGTGAATAAACGTCTTGGTGTTCCGAACATTAAAAACGTTTCTGTCAAAAAATGTATTACTGGTTAAGTTTGCTTATTCGATAAGGCCTTTATTTGTTTAAACTTGGTGAAAGAGTCAACAAGTACGATGACATAAGCATTACCCTTAATGGATTTGATAAACGGGCCCAAATGTATCAAATGGTACCTCTTTTTTTCGATAGGATACAATTCTCCTCTAGGTTGTGTAGTTTTCTTTGCCTAGGCGCACTCCACACATACCTTAATGTATTTTCTTACAAACTGGGTGATTCGTGGGAGCCAGTATCTTTCCTGAATATGTTTTATGGTTTTCTGATCCGAGAAATGTCCGAGTTAATCATGACTATACCTTAAAACTCGATTTCGAACCCCTTTTGGAAGAAATAGCTTGATCTGATTGTTGACCTTACGATATACTCTTCCTTCTTGAAGGTCATAGTCCGTATGAACTTGATGTTCTATTTCATTCTCCGGTTTTTTGTTTAGGACGGTTGATATTTTGGCTATTTCTTCATCTTGCAATTGCAAAGAATAGATCCAATTCTCGTCCGAAATATGAACTTGGAGTACATTCATTTCCACGACATCCGTTTCCTTTGCTGGCTCACTAGATGCATATTTGTCCCTTCTCCCTGCATCAATATACCAGCTAGTCGCTTGCTGCTTGCATCTGTATGCAACTCATGTTGTGCCCGGGGGTTAAAGAGTGCCAACACTGGTTGATTGATAAGAGATCGTTTCAGCTGTTCGAAAGACTTTTGTTGCTCCCTTCCCCAGGCAAATGTATGTAATGTATGTAAGTATGCTCATACAAATGTAACAAAATCGTGTTTTGGTTTGCATCATTTCGATTTGCGTCGCGACTTTCTGGCCCCAATTAGCGACGCAAACCGGGGTATTGGTGTATTCTCAACAATCATCTAACAACCCAAAGACCACTCTACACACACCAATGATATTACCAACACTACCCGAAGTTTCGACAATTACTACATTTCTACATTTATTGATGATTAAACAAAACAAAACGTAGAGAAATGTATCAATTTAGGTCTCAACAATCATCTATATAGTCAATACAGTACCAATATTTATATATACTCTGTGTGTGGTTTCTCACATTTCGTTTCAGCCCTCTCCAACTCTTCCCCAGCTGACGGGACTCCTTAGCTACTGTTCTGCGTTATTTACTTCTCGGAGGACTCACTGTTCTACCGTCTTGGGTTAGCGGGTTAAACTGCATCGCCTGTTTTGCTATGGATCTGTCGCCTTATCGAAGGGTATGACCAATGGCGTGCCACGTCCCTGAATAATCGCGCCTATAGGTTCCTGGCCCGTTCCCTGATGGAGTTGTTCGTTTGAGATACGGTTCTCCCATGAAATCCTTAGTATGTTTCGTAAGAGCTATCTCCACCCGAAATAACTGCCTCATGGTTCGTCTCGTTACTACATATTACCTATTAGTTGTAACTCGTCGCAACTATTACGTATTAGTCAACGTACAACTTTCCTATGGAGACATCTCTAGTTGCCGTTTCCTTTTCATTTCAGCTATACACACATCGATCACCACCTCCAGCACTATGTACTTACTGTTAGTCGTTAGGAAGTGCGGCCTAATTTGCAATAGAAAATACAATTATTATATCTTCCAAGGAGAAAGCACGCGTTGAGAGCATGACAGGAGAAGTTTTCATTCAAATTCATTTCATTTTCAATTTGTATGCGCAAGTATAAATATTGGATATATCTAAAATAGTACCTAGCTTATATGCCATTCCATCGTTTTGCAATATGCTTGACTCAACTGCTTCTTCTTATAGCTAATTTGTATTGTTATTTGCATTGTAATTTGTATTGCTCTTGTACACCAAACGAAATAGCTTTAGAATGAATTTAGATTAAAATATATTCGATCTATCGAGAACCTCATTGATATAACACCATCATAAAGCCTATTGCACAGCATATTGCATTTGTCCATCCGCATTCCTTTTGCTGATTGTACGTACATACATATGTCCCTAATATCTCCTAAAATTTTCATTGTGTACTAATACTCTAACAACAGAATTTTTTGAAGTCATATTCTTAAATTGAAACAAAATTTCTCAGATAAATTGACAACATAATTTTAATTTCAAAATAATATATGTACATACGTATTTATTTCGTTTGAAAGGATTGTCATTTTCAGCTAACAAATAAAAAATCGATACAGAAAATTAGAACGCTACATGTGTCGTTCTCTTCGTTCATTCAAATACATTGTTTGTTTGGACTAGTACAAGTAAATATTGCTTGATACGCTAAACGCGAAATAGTTTCCACTCCCACCTGATAACTCGCCTTCACATTGTTTCCTGAAGCAATCGCCGACAGGGAAGAAGTCCCAGCTCCTTTGCTGGTACATATTCCAGACATACGTTTCTTGACCAGTGTATTCAGTATCTGGTTTATTTATAAGATGCATCAAAAAGAACATATAGTTCGCTAAATTATGTTCTTTTTGAACATGGGTGTCAAAGCCATGTGGCACAATATCGAAATAATCTTTTCCAACACCGCATATAAAGCAATTAGATTCCATATTTTCTTTGACCGATTCCAATTGGTCTCGAAGCTCTCCAAAAGCATCAATGATTAAGCCTTGAATTATAGCCAGCAGTATTACAATGACAAAAAAGAAGAAAGTAATATCAAATATAATGCGGTAAACTTCATAATCGTCTCCGTCCGGATCTCCAATTTCATCACCGATTCCACCACCCGCATGTGCGCCTTTATATAGATGGAATACGAAACATGTGAGCATATCGTGACATTTTTTATCAATTTCTTCATCATGAGTATAGAATTTGCGGAAATAGTTGAAAGCAATTACAATGATATATATCGATTATAGTTAAAATCATCACTGTAAGCACTAACTTTTTTCTATTGTGTGTAACTGACTGTAATATAGTACGCAACGTTTTAAAGCCTACAGCAACGTCCAATAAATGAGCAGCGAAAAAAAAGTTATTGAAGTTTCCAAGAATGGAAAATGTGAAATACCATAATGAGTATAGCAAGGCGTTGTCTGTTATAGTAACACCAGCTTTCGCAACTTGATATCTCCAGACAATATTAAGGACATACTTTACGAATCCACCGCCTTGATTTTCTTGAGCTGTAAATGCGCTTTTTTGTATTCCAAGTAAATTTTATATAGAATCAAAATCATGTTTCACTGTACTTTCGTCTTACTTTCTTCTTCACAAATTTGTCCCAATAGTTAACTGGAAATGATTTGGTTGATATCACTAACTTATCCCAATGTGATTTAAGATGGTCGTCTTCTGGTTGCTCTGCAATAAAAATACCATTAAATTCCAACTGTCCTGCGATTTCCTTTTCTCTTTTGATATGCCTGTATCTACCACTAACATCACAGAGCACATGCCATGTCTGTTATTTCTGCAATTATAGCCAGAGGCCTTAACATAGTACTAAAGACATCTACACAGATACCCGTACCTTCCCCAAGCATCACTGAACATACCATTTCACTGTCTGTATTATCACCAATCGTTAATCAACCAAATGTCCCACTTTACACATAACCTGACATCCCCATACGTGCCTGTATTCACCAATGTAGATTATAACAGGACTTAGTATTAAAGAAATATTAAGACTTATTTATTAGATCGGCTGCCCATATGGCGGAGTAAGGTTTCTGTGTTCGTGGCGCGTACGGCATATCCGTTAACTGGTATCTGTCATGAGGTAGGACAGTCGTTATGATGTAAAGACACTTATATCTTGGCTCTAATTTACGATATGTACGGTGCTGCTAGGACTGTCATTCAAAATCAGCACAAGGTCTCCTTTGTTGTACCTTTTGGCGCTTCGATGCTTTAGGTCGTGTTGTTCCTAATGCTTACGTTGTGCTTGAGTTATTCTAAGTGCCCCTTCTCTGCGTATCTGGTCAAGATATTGTCGTTTTTGGGTAAGCTGTACGCCTGCTGCTAATGCGTCTTGTAGTCGATCTCTTGGAATGTATCCCAACATCATTTAGTGTGCAGTCCTTCCAATGGCTTCATTATAGGTGTTGTTTATTCCCCATTGCACGATTTTAATTTTCTGGTCCTACTAAGTCTCGTCTTCTATCGTTGCGAGTAATGCGTTGAGTATGGTTCGGTTGTATCGCTCGATCTGTCCGTCGTGGCGTTTTAAATTTTATTTAACATGCGTTATCGATCTACTTTTCGTAAACTCATCAAATGCCTTCGAAGTAAATGATGTTCCCTGGTCTGTGAATAAACGTCTTGGTGTTCCGAACATTAAAAACGTTTCTGTCAAAAAATGTATTACTGGTTAAGTTTGCTTATTCGATAAGGCCTTTATTTGTTTAAACTTGGTGAAAGAGTCAACAAGTACGATGACATAAGCATTACCCTTAATGGATTTGATAAACGGGCCCAAATGTATCAAATGGTACCTCTTTTTTTCGATAGGATACAATTCTCCTCTAGGTTGTGTAGTTTTCTTTGCCTAGGCGCACTCCACACATACCTTAATGTATTTTCTTACAAACTGGGTGATTCGTGGGAGCCAGTATCTTTCCTGAATATGTTTTATGGTTTTCTGATCCGAGAAATGTCCGAGTTAATCATGACTATACCTTAAAACTCGATTTCGAACCCCTTTTGGAAGAAATAGCTTGATCTGATTGTTGACCTTACGATATACTCTTCCTTCTTGAAGGTCATAGTCCGTATGAACTTGATGTTCTATTTCATTCTCCGGTTTTTTGTTTAGGACGGTTGATATTTTGGCTATTTCTTCATCTTGCAATTGCAAAGAATAGATCCAATTCTCGTCCGAAATATGAACTTGGAGTACATTCACTTCCACGACATCCGTTTCCTTTGCTGGCTCACTAGATGCATATTTGTCCCTTCTCCCTGCATCAATATACCAGCTAGTCGCTTGCTGCTTGCATCTGTATGCAACTCATGTTGTGCCCGGGGGTTAAAGAGTGCCAACACTGGTTGATTGATAAGAGATCGTTTCAGCTGTTCGAAAGACTTTTGTTGCTCCCTTCCCCAGGCAAATGTATGTAATGTATGTAAGTATGCTCATACAAATGTAACAAAATCGTGTTTTGGTTTGCATCATTTCGATTTGCGTCGCGACTTTCTGGCCCCAATTAGCGACGCAAACCGGGGTATTGGTGTATTCTCAACAATCATCTAACAACCCAAAGACCACTCTACACACACCAATGATATTACCAACACTACCCGAAGTTTCGACAATTACTACATTTCTACATTTATTGATGATTAAACAAAACAAAACGTAGAGAAATGTATCAATTTAGGTCTCAACAATCATCTATATAGTCAATACAGTACCAATATTTATATATACTCTGTGTGTGGTTTCTCACATTTCGTTTCAGCCCTCTCCAACTCTTCCCCAGCTGACGGGACTCCTTAGCTACTGTTCTGCGTTATTTACTTCTCGGAGGACTCACTGTTCTACCGTCTTGGGTTAGCGGGTTAAACTGCATCGCCTGTTTTGCTATGGATCTGTCGCCTTATCGAAGGGTATGACCAATGGCGTGCCACGTCCCTGAATAATCGCGCCTATAGGTTCCTGGCCCGTTCCCTGATGGAGTTGTTCGTTTGAGATACGGTTCTCCCATGAAATCCTTAGTATGTTTCGTAAGAGCTATCTCCACCCGAAATAACTGCCATAGCCAATAAGCGTATCAGAATACTGTCCGAAATCTCAACAATCGCATAAAATGTCTATGTGCAATCTATATTTACTAAAAACCTAATTAGCCTAGACGAATACATTAAAGCTAGAAAACAGTTATGTTACTCGTTGCATCAAGGTTCGTCTCGTTACTACATATTACCTATTAGTTGTAACTCGTCGCAACTATTACGTATTAGTCAACGTACAACTTTCCTATGGAGACATCTCTAGTTGCCGTTTCCTTTTCATTTCAGCTATACACACATCGATCACCACCTCCAGCACTATGTACTTACTGTTAGTCGTTAGGAAGTGCGGCCTAATTTGCAATAGAAAATACAATTATTATATCTTCCAAGGAGAAAGCACGCGTTGAGAGCATGACAGGAGAAGTTTTCATTCAAATTCATTTCATTTTCAATTTGTATGCGCAAGTATAAATATTGGATATATCTAAAATAGTACCTAGCTTATATGCCATTCCATCGTTTTGCAATATGCTTGACTCAACTGCTTCTTCTTATAGCTAATTTGTATTGTTATTTGCATTGTAATTTGTATTGCTCTTGTACACCAAACGAAATAGCTTTAGAATGAATTTAGATTAAAATATATTCGATCTATCGAGAACCTCATTGATATAACACCATCATAAAGCCTATTGCACAGCATATTGCATTTGTCCATCCGCATTCCTTTTGCTGATTGTACGTACATACATATGTCCCTAATATCTCCTAAAATTTTCATTGTGTACTAATACTCTAACAACAGAATTTTTTGAAGTCATATTCTTAAATTGAAACAAAATTTCTCAGATAAATTGACAACATAATTTTAATTTCAAAATAATATATGTACATACGTATTTATTTCGTTTGAAAGGATTGTCATTTTCAGCTAACAAATAAAAAATCGATACAGAAAATTAGAACGCTACATGTGTCGTTCTCTTCGTTCATTCAAATACATTGTTTGTTTGGACTAGTACAAGTAAATATTGCTTGATACGCTAAACGCGAAATAGTTTCCACTCCCACCTGATAACTCGCCTTCACATTGTTTCCTGAAGCAATCGCCGACAGGGAAGAAGTCCCAGCTCCTTTGCTGGTACATATTCCAGACATACGTTTCTTGACCAGTGTATTCAGTATCTGGTTTATTTATAAGATGCATCAAAAAGAACATATAGTTCGCTAAATTATGTTCTTTTTGAACATGGGTGTCAAAGCCATGTGGCACAATATCGAAATAATCTTTTCCAACACCGCATATAAAGCAATTAGATTCCATATTTTCTTTGACCGATTCCAATTGGTCTCGAAGCTCTCCAAAAGCATCAATGATTAAGCCTTGAATTATAGCCAGCAGTATTACAATGACAAAAAAGAAGAAAGTAATATCAAATATAATGCGGTAAACTTCATAATCGTCTCCGTCCGGATCTCCAATTTCATCACCGATTCCACCACCCGCATGTGCGCCTTTATATAGATGGAATACGAAACATGTGAGCATATCGTGACATTTTTTATCAATTTCTTCATCATGAGTATAGAATTTGCGGAAATAGTTGAAAGCAATTACAATGATATATATCGATTATAGTTAAAATCATCACTGTAAGCACTAACTTTTTTCTATTGTGTGTAACTGACTGTAATATAGTACGCAACGTTTTAAAGCCTACAGCAACGTCCAATAAATGAGCAGCGAAAAAAAAGTTATTGAAGTTTCCAAGAATGGAAAATGTGAAATACCATAATGAGTATAGCAAGGCGTTGTCTGTTATAGTAACACCAGCTTTCGCAACTTGATATCTCCAGACAATATTAAGGACATACTTTACGAATCCACCGCCTTGATTTTCTTGAGCTGTAAATGCGCTTTTTTGTATTCCAAGTAAATTTTATATAGAATCAAAATCATGTTTCACTGTACTTTCGTCTTACTTTCTTCTTCACAAATTTGTCCCAATAGTTAACTGGAAATGATTTGGTTGATATCACTAACTTATCCCAATGTGATTTAAGATGGTCGTCTTCTGGTTGCTCTGCAATAAAAATACCATTAAATTCCAACTGTCCTGCGATTTCCTTTTCTCTTTTGATATGCCTGTATCTACCACTAACATCACAGAGCACATGCCATGTCTGTTATTTCTGCAATCATAGCCAGATGCCCTTACATACGTACTAAAGACATCCCCATAAATACCTGTATCAACCGCTAGCATCACAGAGCAATGTAGACTAACCAATAAAACCCAATATATACATGTATAGTCCACATCATAGAGCACATCAGGACATTGTCTGCATTCTCATCAATTGTCTAACAAATCCCCAGAAATAATCGAATCATCCAAAAGAAATAATCGAATCATCCAAAAGCATTATAGGAGTAAAGTGTAGTCTTACTAATGACATCCCCAAATATACCAATATCAACCACAGCATCATAGATCGCATCATTCCCACGTGTACTAAAATCTACCTCAAACATGACAGAGCACAGCAGTGCATTTTATGTCTTCTCAACGATCATTTTACAACCCAAAGACCACTCTAGACTTACCAATAACATCCACAAATATACGAAAATAGATAACTAACATCACAGAGCTCATCAGGACATTGTGTGTACACCAACACCCACGTTTGCTTGGTTGTGAAGGATGTCTGAATTCTTAATTTTAATTGTTATCTTATTATTTTTCATGAATTATTACATTTTTTTTTTAAATGAAACCTTTGAATAAAAACCCAATGAAATAAAATAAATATGTATGTATGTAAGTATGCTCATACAAATGTAACAAAATCGTGTTTTGGTTTGCATCATTTCGATTTGCGTCGCGACTTTCTGGCCCCAATTAGCGACGCAAACCGGGGTATTGGTGTATTCTCAACAATCATCTAACAACCCAAAGACCACTCTACACACACCAATGATATTACCAACACTACCCGAAGTTTCGACAATTACTACATTTCTACATTTATTGATGATTAAACAAAACAAAACGTAGAGAAATGTATCAATTTAGGTCTCAACAATCATCTATATAGTCAATACAGTACCAATATTTATATATACTCTGTGTGTGGTTTCTCACATTTCGTTTCAGCCCTCTCCAACTCTTCCCCAGCTGACGGGACTCCTTAGCTACTGTTCTGCGTTATTTACTTCTCGGAGGACTCACTGTTCTACCGTCTTGGGTTAGCGGGTTAAACTGCATCGCCTGTTTTGCTATGGATCTGTCGCCTTATCGAAGGGTATGACCAATGGCGTGGCACGTCCCTGAATAATCGCGCCTATTGGTTCCTGGCCCGTTCCCTGATGGAGTTGTTCGTTTGAGATACGGTTCTCCCATGAAATCCTTAGTATGTTTCGTAAGAGCTATCTCCACCCGAAATAACTGCCATAGCCAATAAGCGTATCAGAATACTGTCCGAAATCTCAACAATCGCATAAAATGTCTATGTGCAATCTATATTTACTAAAAACCTAATTAGCCTAGACGAATACATTAAAGCTAGAAAACAGTTATGTTACTCGTTGCATCAAGGTTCGTCTCGTTACTACATATTACCTATTAGTTGTAACTCGTCGCAACTATTACGTATTAGTCAACGTACAACTTTCCTATGGAGACATCTCTAGTTGCCGTTTCCTTTTCATTTCAGCTATACACACATCGATCACCACCTCCAGCACTATGTACTTACTGTTAGTCGTTAGGAAGTGCGGCCTAATTTGCAATAGAAAATACAATTATTATATCTTCCAAGGAGAAAGCACGCGTTGAGAGCATGACAGGAGAAGTTTTCATTCAAATTCATTTCATTTTCAATTTGTATGCGCAAGTATAAATATTGGATATATCTAAAATAGTACCTAGCTTATATGCCATTCCATCGTTTTGCAATATGCTTGACTCAACTGCTTCTTCTTATAGCTAATTTGTATTGTTATTTGCATTGTAATTTGTATTGCTCTTGTACACCAAACGAAATAGCTTTAGAATGAATTTAGATTAAAATATATTCGATCTATCGAGAACCTCATTGATATAACACCATCATAAAGCCTATTGCACAGCATATTGCATTTGTCCATCCGCATTCCTTTTGCTGATTGTACGTACATACATATGTCCCTAATATCTCCTAAAATTTTCATTGTGTACTAATACTCTAACAACAGAATTTTTTGAAGTCATATTCTTAAATTGAAACAAAATTTCTCAGATAAATTGACAACATAATTTTAATTTCAAAATAATATATGTACATACGTATTTATTTCGTTTGAAAGGATTGTCATTTTCAGCTAACAAATAAAAAATCGATACAGAAAATTAGAACGCTACATGTGTCGTTCTCTTCGTTCATTCAAATACATTGTTTGTTTGGACTAGTACAAGTAAATATTGCTTGATACGCTAAACGCGAAATAGTTTCCACTCCCACCTGATAACTCGCCTTCACATTGTTTCCTGAAGCAATCGCCGACAGGGAAGAAGTCCCAGCTCCTTTGCTGGTACATATTCCAGACATACGTTTCTTGACCAGTGTATTCAGTATCTGGTTTATTTATAAGATGCATCAAAAAGAACATATAGTTCGCTAAATTATGTTCTTTTTGAACATGGGTGTCAAAGCCATGTGGCACAATATCGAAATAATCTTTTCCAACACCGCATATAAAGCAATTAGATTCCATATTTTCTTTGACCGATTCCAATTGGTCTCGAAGCTCTCCAAAAGCATCAATGATTAAGCCTTGAATTATAGCCAGCAGTATTACAATGACAAAAAAGAAGAAAGTAATATCAAATATAATGCGGTAAACTTCATAATCGTCTCCGTCCGGATCTCCAATTTCATCACCGATTCCACCACCCGCATGTGCGCCTTTATATAGATGGAATACGAAACATGTGAGCATATCGTGACATTTTTTATCAATTTCTTCATCATGAGTATAGAATTTGCGGAAATAGTTGAAAGCAATTACAATGATATATATCGATTATAGTTAAAATCATCACTGTAAGCACTAACTTTTTTCTATTGTGTGTAACTGACTGTAATATAGTACGCAACGTTTTAAAGCCTACAGCAACGTCCAATAAATGAGCAGCGAAAAAAAAGTTATTGAAGTTTCCAAGAATGGAAAATGTGAAATACCATAATGAGTATAGCAAGGCGTTGTCTGTTATAGTAACACCAGCTTTCGCAACTTGATATCTCCAGACAATATTAAGGACATACTTTACGAATCCACCGCCTTGATTTTCTTGAGCTGTAAATGCGCTTTTTTGTATTCCAAGTAAATTTTATATAGAATCAAAATCATGTTTCACTGTACTTTCGTCTTACTTTCTTCTTCACAAATTTGTCCCAATAGTTAACTGGAAATGATTTGGTTGATATCACTAACTTATCCCAATGTGATTTAAGATGGTCGTCTTCTGGTTGCTCTGCAATAAAAATACCATTAAATTCCAACTGTCCTGCGATTTCCTTTTCTCTTTTGATATGCCTGTATCTACCACTAACATCACAGAGCACATGCCATGTCTGTTATTTCTGCAATTATAGCCAGAGGCCTTAACATAGTACTAAAGACATCTACACAGATACCCGTACCCTCCCCAAGCATCACTGAACATACCATTTCACTGTCTGTATTATCACCAATCGTTAATCAACCAAATGTCCCACTTTACACATAACCTGACATCCCCATACGTGCCTGTATTCACCAATGTAGATTATAACAGGACTTAGTATTAAAGAAATATTAAGACTTATTTATTAGATCGGCTGCCCATATGGCGGAGTAAGGTTTCTGTGTTCGTGGCGCGTACGGCATATCCGTTAACTGGTATCTGTCATGAGGTAGGACAGTCGTTATGATGTAAAGACACTTATATCTTGGCTCTAATTTACGATATGTACGGTGCTGCTAGGACTGTCATTCAAAATCAGCACAAGGTCTCCTTTGTTGTACCTTTTGGCGCTTCGATGCTTTAGGTCGTGTTGTTCCTAATGCTTACGTTGTGCTTGAGTTATTCTAAGTGCCCCTTCTCTGCGTATCTGGTCAAGATATTGTCGTTTTTGGGTAAGCTGTACGCCTGCTGCTAATGCGTCTTGTAGTCGATCTCTTGGAATGTATCCCAACATCATTTAGTGTGCAGTCCTTCCAATGGCTTCATTATAGGTGTTGTTTATTCCCCATTGCACGATTTTAATTTTCTGGTCCTACTAAGTCTCGTCTTCTATCGTTGCGAGTAATGCGTTGAGTATGGTTCGGTTGTATCGCTCGATCTGTCCGTCGTGGCGTTTTAAATTTTATTTAACATGCGTTATCGATCTACTTTTCGTAAACTCATCAAATGCCTTCGAAGTAAATGATGTTCCCTGGTCTGTGAATAAACGTCTTGGTGTTCCGAACATTAAAAACGTTTCTGTCAAAAAATGTATTACTGGTTAAGTTTGCTTATTCGATAAGGCCTTTATTTGTTTAAACTTGGTGAAAGAGTCAACAAGTACGATGACATAAGCATTACCCTTAATGGATTTGATAAACGGGCCCAAATGTATCAAATGGTACCTCTTTTTTTCGATAGGATACAATTCTCCTCTAGGTTGTGTAGTTTTCTTTGCCTAGGCGCACTCCACACATACCTTAATGTATTTTCTTACAAACTGGGTGATTCGTGGGAGCCAGTATCTTTCCTGAATATGTTTTATGGTTTTCTGATCCGAGAAATGTCCGAGTTAATCATGACTATACCTTAAAACTCGATTTCGAACCCCTTTTGGAAGAAATAGCTTGATCTGATTGTTGACCTTACGATATACTCTTCCTTCTTGAAGGTCATAGTCCGTATGAACTTGATGTTCTATTTCATTCTCCGGTTTTTTGTTTAGGACGGTTGATATTTTGGCTATTTCTTCATCTTGCAATTGCAAAGAATAGATCCAATTCTCGTCCGAAATATGAACTTGGAGTACATTCATTTCCACGACATCCGTTTCCTTTGCTGGCTCACTAGATGCATATTTGTCCCTTCTCCCTGCATCAATATACCAGCTAGTCGCTTGCTGCTTGCATCTGTATGCAACTCATGTTGTGCCCGGGGGTTAAAGAGTGCCAACACTGGTTGATTGATAAGAGATCGTTTCAGCTGTTCGAAAGACTTTTGTTGCTCCCTTCCCCAGGCAAATGTATGTAATGTATGTAAGTATGCTCATACAAATGTAACAAAATCGTGTTTTGGTTTGCATCATTTCGATTTGCGTCGCGACTTTCTGGCCCCAATTAGCGACGCAAACCGGGGTATTGGTGTATTCTCAACAATCATCTAACAACCCAAAGACCACTCTACACACACCAATGATATTACCAACACTACCCGAAGTTTCGACAATTACTACATTTCTACATTTATTGATGATTAAACAAAACAAAACGTAGAGAAATGTATCAATTTAGGTCTCAACAATCATCTATATAGTCAATACAGTACCAATATTTATATATACTCTGTGTGTGGTTTCTCACATTTCGTTTCAGCCCTCTCCAACTCTTCCCCAGCTGACGGGACTCCTTAGCTACTGTTCTGCGTTATTTACTTCTCGGAGGACTCACTGTTCTACCGTCTTGGGTTAGCGGGTTAAACTGCATCGCCTGTTTTGCTATGGATCTGTCGCCTTATCGAAGGGTATGACCAATGGCGTGCCACGTCCCTGAATAATCGCGCCTATAGGTTCCTGGCCCGTTCCCTGATGGAGTTGTTCGTTTGAGATACGGTTCTCCCATGAAATCCTTAGTATGTTTCGTAAGAGCTATCTCCACCCGAAATAACTGCCATAGCCAATAAGCGTATCAGAATACTGTCCGAAATCTCAACAATCGCATAAAATGTCTATGTGCAATCTATATTTACTAAAAACCTAATTAGCCTAGACGAATACATTAAAGCTAGAAAACAGTTATGTTACTCGTTGCATCAAGGTTCGTCTCGTTACTACATATTACCTATTAGTTGTAACTCGTCGCAACTATTACGTATTAGTCAACGTACAACTTTCCTATGGAGACATCTCTAGTTGCCGTTTCCTTTTCATTTCAGCTATACACACATCGATCACCACCTCCAGCACTATGTACTTACTGTTAGTCGTTAGGAAGTGCGGCCTAATTTGCAATAGAAAATACAATTATTATATCTTCCAAGGAGAAAGCACGCGTTGAGAGCATGACAGGAGAAGTTTTCATTCAAATTCATTTCATTTTCAATTTGTATGCGCAAGTATAAATATTGGATATATCTAAAATAGTACCTAGCTTATATGCCATTCCATCGTTTTGCAATATGCTTGACTCAACTGCTTCTTCTTATAGCTAATTTGTATTGTTATTTGCATTGTAATTTGTATTGCTCTTGTACACCAAACGAAATAGCTTTAGAATTAATTTAGATTAAAATATATTCGATCTATCGAGAACCTCATTGATATAACACCATCATAAAGCCTATTGCACAGCATATTGCATTTGTCCATCCGCATTCCTTTTGCTGATTGTACGTACATACATATGTCCCTAATATCTCCTAAAATTTTCATTGTGTACTAATACTCTAACAACAGAATTTTTTGAAGTCATATTCTTAAATTGAAACAAAATTTCTCAGATAAATTGACAAC
Organism: Eristalis tenax; assembly: GCA_905231855.2. Classification (NCBI taxonomy): domain Eukaryota; kingdom Metazoa; phylum Arthropoda; class Insecta; order Diptera; family Syrphidae; genus Eristalis; species Eristalis tenax. The sequence goes on from HG993124.1 coordinate 48,794, forward strand.
ATAATTTTAATTTCAAAATAATATATGTACATACGTATTTATTTCGTTTGAAAGGATTGTCATTTTCAGCTAACAAATAAAAAATCGATACAGAAAATTAGAACGCTACATGTGTCGTTCTCTTCGTTCATTCAAATACATTGTTTGTTTGGACTAGTACAAGTAAATATTGCTTGATACGCTAAACGCGAAATAGTTTCCACTCCCACCTGATAACTCGCCTTCACATTGTTTCCTGAAGCAATCGCCGACAGGGAAGAAGTCCCAGCTCCTTTGCTGGTACATATTCCAGACATACGTTTCTTGACCAGTGTATTCAGTATCTGGTTTATTTATAAGATGCATCAAAAAGAACATATAGTTCGCTAAATTATGTTCTTTTTGAACATGGGTGTCAAAGCCATGTGGCACAATATCGATACGGTTTGCATCATTTCGATTTGCGTCGCGACTTTCTGGCCCCAATTAGCGACGCAAACCGGGGTATTGGTGTATTCTCAACAATCATCTAACAACCCAAAGACCACTCTACACACACCAATGATATTACCAACACTACCCGAAGTTTCGACAATTACTACATTTCTACATTTATTGATGATTAAACAAAACAAAACGTAGAGAAATGTATCAATTTAGGTCTCAACAATCATCTATATAGTCAATACAGTACCAATATTTATATATACTCTGTGTGTGGTTTCTCACATTTCGTTTCAGCCCTCTCCAACTCTTCCCCAGCTGACGGGACTCCTTAGCTACTGTTCTGCGTTATTTACTTCTCGGAGGACTCACTGTTCTACCGTCTTGGGTTAGCGGGTTAAACTGCATCGCCTGTTTTGCTATGGATCTGTCGCCTTATCGAAGGGTATGACCAATGGCGTGCCACGTCCCTGAATAATCGCGCCTATAGGTTCCTGGCCCGTTCCCTGATGGAGTTGTTCGTTTGAGATACGGTTCTCCCATGAAATCCTTAGTATGTTTCGTAAGAGCTATCTCCACCCGAAATAACTGCCATAGCCAATAAGCGTATCAGAATACTGTCCGAAATCTCAACAATCGCATAAAATGTCTATGTGCAATCTATATTTACTAAAAACCTAATTAGCCTAGACGAATACATTAAAGCTAGAAAACAGTTATGTTACTCGTTGCATCAAGGTTCGTCTCGTTACTACATATTACCTATTAGTTGTAACTCGTCGCAACTATTACGTATTAGTCAACGTACAACTTTCCTATGGAGACATCTCTAGTTGCCGTTTCCTTTTCATTTCAGCTATACACACATCGATCACCACCTCCAGCACTATGTACTTACTGTTAGTCGTTAGGAAGTGCGGCCTAATTTGCAATAGAAAATACAATTATTATATCTTCCAAGGAGAAAGCACGCGTTGAGAGCATGACAGGAGAAGTTTTCATTCAAATTCATTTCATTTTCAATTTGTATGCGCAAGTATAAATATTGGATATATCTAAAATAGTACCTAGCTTATATGCCATTCCATCGTTTTGCAATATGCTTGACTCAACTGCTTCTTCTTATAGCTAATTTGTATTGTTATTTGCATTGTAATTTGTATTGCTCTTGTACACCAAACGAAATAGCTTTAGAATGAATTTAGATTAAAATATATTCGATCTATCGAGAACCTCATTGATATAACACCATCATAAAGCCTATTGCACAGCATATTGCATTTGTCCATCCGCATTCCTTTTGCTGATTGTACGTACATACATATGTCCCTAATATCTCCTAAAATTTTCATTGTGTACTAATACTCTAACAACAGAATTTTTTGAAGTCATATTCTTAAATTGAAACAAAATTTCTCAGATAAATTGACAACATAATTTTAATTTCAAAATAATATATGTACATACGTATTTATTTCGTTTGAAAGGATTGTCATTTTCAGCTAACAAATAAAAAATCGATACAGAAAATTAGAACGCTACATGTGTCGTTCTCTTCGTTCATTCAAATACATTGTTTGTTTGGACTAGTACAAGTAAATATTGCTTGATACGCTAAACGCGAAATAGTTTCCACTCCCACCTGATAACTCGCCTTCACATTGTTTCCTGAAGCAATCGCCGACAGGGAAGAAGTCCCAGCTCCTTTGCTGGTACATATTCCAGACATACGTTTCTTGACCAGTGTATTCAGTATCTGGTTTATTTATAAGATGCATCAAAAATAACATATAGTTCGCTAAATTATGTTCTTTTTGAACATGGGTGTCAAAGCCATGTGGCACAATATCGAAATAATCTTTTCCAACACCGCATATAAAGCAATTAGATTCCATATTTTCTTTGACCGATTCCAATTGGTCTCGAAGCTCTCCAAAAGCATCAATGATTAAGCCTTGAATTATAGCCAGCAGTATTACAATGACAAAAAAGAAGAAAGTAATATCAAATATAATGCGGTAAACTTCATAATCGTCTCCGTCCGGATCTCCAATTTCATCACCGATTCCACCACCCGCATGTGCGCCTTTATATAGATGGAATACGAAACATGTGAGCATATCGTGACATTTTTTATCAATTTCTTCATCATGAGTATAGAATTTGCGGAAATAGTTGAAAGCAATTACAATGATATATATCGATTATAGTTAAAATCATCACTGTAAGCACTAACTTTTTTCTATTGTGTGTAACTGACTGTAATATAGTACGCAACGTTTTAAAGCCTACAGCAACGTCCAATAAATGAGCAGCGAAAAAAAAGTTATTGAAGTTTCCAAGAATGGAAAATGTGAAATACCATAATGAGTATAGCAAGGCGTTGTCTGTTATAGTAACACCAGCTTTCGCAACTTGATATCTCCAGACAATATTAAGGACATACTTTACGAATCCACCGCCTTGATTTTCTTGAGCTGTAAATGCGCTTTTTTGTATTCCAAGTAAATTTTATATAGAATCAAAATCATGTTTCACTGTACTTTCGTCTTACTTTCTTCTTCACAAATTTGTCCCAATAGTTAACTGGAAATGATTTGGTTGATATCACTAACTTATCCCAATGTGATTTAAGATGGTCGTCTTCTGGTTGCTCTGCAATAAAAATACCATTAAATTCCAACTGTCCTGCGATTTCCTTTTCTCTTTTGATATGCCTGTATCTACCACTAACATCACAGAGCACATGCCATGTCTGTTATTTCTGCAATTATAGCCAGAGGCCTTAACATAGTACTAAAGACATCTACACAGATACCCGTACCTTCCCCAAGCATCACTGAACATACCATTTCACTGTCTGTATTATCACCAATCGTTAATCAACCAAATGTCCCACTTTACACATAACCTGACATCCCCATACGTGCCTGTATTCACCAATGTAGATTATAACAGGACTTAGTATTAAAGAAATATTAAGACTTATTTATTAGATCGGCTGCCCATATGGCGGAGTAAGGTTTCTGTGTTCGTGGCGCGTACGGCATATCCGTTAACTGGTATCTGTCATGAGGTAGGACAGTCGTTATGATGTAAAGACACTTATATCTTGGCTCTAATTTACGATATGTACGGTGCTGCTAGGACTGTCATTCAAAATCAGCACAAGGTCTCCTTTGTTGTACCTTTTGGCGCTTCGATGCTTTAGGTCGTGTTGTTCCTAATGCTTACGTTGTGCTTGAGTTATTCTAAGTGCCCCTTCTCTGCGTATCTGGTCAAGATATTGTCGTTTTTGGGTAAGCTGTACGCCTGCTGCTAATGCGTCTTGTAGTCGATCTCTTGGAATGTATCCCAACATCATTTAGTGTGCAGTCCTTCCAATGGCTTCATTATAGGTGTTGTTTATTCCCCATTGCACGATTTTAATTTTCTGGTCCTACTAAGTCTCGTCTTCTATCGTTGCGAGTAATGCGTTGAGTATGGTTCGGTTGTATCGCTCGATCTGTCCGTCGTGGCGTTTTAAATTTTATTTAACATGCGTTATCGATCTACTTTTCGTAAACTCATCAAATGCCTTCGAAGTAAATGATGTTCCCTGGTCTGTGAATAAACGTCTTGGTGTTCCGAACATTAAAAACGTTTCTGTCAAAAAATGTATTACTGGTTAAGTTTGCTTATTCGATAAGGCCTTTATTTGTTTAAACTTGGTGAAAGAGTCAACAAGTACGATGACATAAGCATTACCCTTAATGGATTTGATAAACGGGCCCAAATGTATCAAATGGTACCTCTTTTTTTCGATAGGATACAATTCTTCTCTAGGTTGTGTAGTTTTCTTTGCCTAGGCGCACTCCACACATACCTTAATGTATTTTCTTACAAACTGGGTGATTCGTGGGAGCCAGTATCTTTCCTGAATATGTTTTATGGTTTTCTGATCCGAGAAATGTCCGAGTTAATCATGACTATACCTTAAAACTCGATTTCGAACCCCTTTTGGAAGAAATAGCTTGATCTGATTGTTGACCTTACGATATACTCTTCCTTCTTGAAGGTCATAGTCCGTATGAACTTGTTGTTCTATTTCATTCTCCGGTTTTTTGTTTAGGACGGTTGATATTTTGGCTATTTCTTCATCTTGCAATTGCAAAGAATAGATCCAATTCTCGTCCGAAATATGAACTTGGAGTACATTCATTTCCACGACATCCGTTTCCTTTGCTGGCTCACTAGATGCATATTTGTCCCTTCTCCCTGCATCAATATACCAGCTAGTCGCTTGCTGCTTGCATCTGTATGCAACTCATGTTGTGCCCGGGGGTTAAAGAGTGCCAACACTGGTTGATTGATAAGAGATCGTTTCAGCTGTTCGAAAGACTTTTGTTGCTCCCTTCCCCAGGCAAATGTATGTAATGTATGTAAGTATGCTCATACAAATGTAACAAAATCGTGTTTTGGTTTGCATCATTTCGATTTGCGTCGCGACTTTCTGGCCCCAATTAGCGACGCAAACCGGGGTATTGGTGTATTCTCAACAATCATCTAACAACCCAAAGACCACTCTACACACACCAATGACATTACCAACACTACCCGAAGTTTCGACAATTACTACATTTCTACATTTATTGATGATTAAACAAAACAAAACGTAGAGAAATGTATCAATTTAGGTCTCAACAATCATCTAAATAGTCAATACAGTACCAATATTTATATATACTCTGTGTGTGGTTTCTCACATTTCGTTTCAGCCCTCTCCAACTCTTCCCCAGCTGACGGGACTCCTTAGCTACTGTTCTGCGTTATTTACTTCTCGGAGGACTCACTGTTCTACCGTCTTGGGTTAGCGGGTTAAACTGCATCGCCTGTTTTGCTATGGATCTGTCGCCTTATCGAAGGGTATGACCAATGGCGTGCCACGTCCCTGAATAATCGCGCCTATAGGTTCCTGGCCCGTTCCCTGATGGAGTTGTTCGTTTGAGATACGGTTCTCCCATGAAATCCTTAGTATGTTTCGTAAGAGCTATCTCCACCCGAAATAACTGCCATAGCCAATAAGCGTATCAGAATACTGTCCGAAATCTCAACAATCGCATAAAATGTCTATGTGCAATCTATATTTACTAAAAACCTAATTAGCCTAGACGAATACATTAAAGCTAGAAAACAGTTATGTTACTCGTTGCATCAAGGTTCGTCTCGTTACTACATATTACCTATTAGTTGTAACTCGTCGCAACTATTACGTATTAGTCAACGTACAACTTTCCTATGGAGACATCTCTAGTTGCCGTTTCCTTTTCATTTCAGCTATACACACATCGATCACCACCTCCAGCACTATGTACTTACTGTTAGTCGTTAGGAAGTGCGGCCTAATTTGCAATAGAAAATACAATTATTATATCTTCCAAGGAGAAAGCACGCGTTGAGAGCATGACAGGAGAAGTTTTCATTCAAATTCATTTCATTTTCAATTTGTATGCGCAAGTATAAATATTGGATATATCTAAAATAGTACCTAGCTTATATGCCATTCCATCGTTTTGCAATATGCTTGACTCAACTGCTTCTTCTTATAGCTAATTTGTATTGTTATTTGCATTGTAATTTGTATTGCTCTTGTACACCAAACGAAATAGCTTTAGAATGAATTTAGATTAAAATATATTCGATCTATCGAGAACCTCATTGATATAACACCATCATAAAGCCTATTGCACAGCATATTGCATTTGTCCATCCGCATTCCTTTTGCTGATTGTACGTACATACATATGTCCCTAATATCTCCTAAAATTTTCATTGTGTACTAATACTCTAACAACAGAATTTTTTGAAGTCATATTCTTAAATTGAAACAAAATTTCTCAGATAAATTGACAACATAATTTTAATTTCAAAATAATATATGTACATACGTATTTATTTCGTTTGAAAGGATTGTCATTTTCAGCTAACAAATAAAAAATCGATACAGAAAATTAGAACGCTACATGTGTCGTTCTCTTCGTTCATTCAAATACATTGTTTGTTTGGACTAGTACAAGTAAATATTGCTTGATACGCTAAACGCGAAATAGTTTCCACTCCCACCTGATAACTCGCCTTCACATTGTTTCCTGAAGCAATCGCCGACAGGGAAGAAGTCCCAGCTCCTTTGCTGGTACATATTCCAGACATACGTTTCTTGACCAGTGTATTCAGTATCTGGTTTATTTATAAGATGCATCAAAAAGAACATATAGTTCGCTAAATTATGTTCTTTTTGAACATGGGTGTCAAAGCCATGTGGCACAATATCGAAATAATCTTTTCCAACACCGCATATAAAGCAATTAGATTCCATATTTTCTTTGACCGATTCCAATTGGTCTCGAAGCTCTCCAAAAGCATCAATGATTAAGCCTTGAATTATAGCCAGCAGTATTACAATGACAAAAAAGAAGAAAGTAATATCAAATATAATGCGGTAAACTTCATAATCGTCTCCGTCCGGATCTCCAATTTCATCACCGATTCCACCACCCGCATGTGCGCCTTTATATAGATGGAATACGAAACATGTGAGCATATCGTGACATTTTTTATCAATTTCTTCATCATGAGTATAGAATTTGCGGAAATAGTTGAAAGCAATTACAATGATATATATCGATTATAGTTAAAATCATCACTGTAAGCACTAACTTTTTTCTATTGTGTGTAACTGACTGTAATATAGTACGCAACGTTTTAAAGCCTACAGCAACGTCCAATAAATGAGCAGCGAAAAAAAAGTTATTGAAGTTTCCAAGAATGGAAAATGTGAAATACCATAATGAGTATAGCAAGGCGTTGTCTGTTATAGTAACACCAGCTTTCGCAACTTGATATCTCCAGACAATATTAAGGACATACTTTACGAATCCACCGCCTTGATTTTCTTGAGCTGTAAATGCGCTTTTTTGTATTCCAAGTAAATTTTATATAGAATCAAAATCATGTTTCACTGTACTTTCGTCTTACTTTCTTCTTCACAAATTTGTCCCAATAGTTAACTGGAAATGATTTGGTTGATATCACTAACTTATCCCAATGTGATTTAAGATGGTCGTCTTCTGGTTGCTCTGCAATAAAAATACCATTAAATTCCAACTGTCCTGCGATTTCCTTTTCTCTTTTGATATGCCTGTATCTACCACTAACATCACAGAGCACATGCCATGTCTGTTATTTCTGCAATTATAGCCAGAGGCCTTAACATAGTACTAAAGACATCTACACAGATACCCGTACCTTCCCCAAGCATCACTGAACATACCATTTCACTGTCTGTATTATCACCAATCGTTAATCAACCAAATGTCCCACTTTACACATACCCTGACATCCCCATACGTGCCTGTATTCACCAATGTAGATTATAACAGGACTTAGTATTAAAGAAATATTAAGACTTATTTATTAGATCGGCTGCCCATATGGCGGAGTAAGGTTTCTGTGTTCGTGGCGCGTACGGCATATCCGTTAACTGGTATCTGTCATGAGGTAGGACAGTCGTTATGATGTAAAGACACTTATATCTTGGCTCTAATTTACGATATGTACGGTGCTGCTAGGACTGTCATTCAAAATCAGCACAAGGTCTCCTTTGTTGTACCTTTTGGCGCTTCGATGCTTTAGGTCGTGTTGTTCCTAATGCTTACGTTGTGCTTGAGTTATTCTAAGTGCCCCTTCTCTGCGTATCTGGTCAAGATATTGTCGTTTTTGGGTAAGCTGTACGCCTGCTGCTAATGCGTCTTGTAGTCGATCTCTTGGAATGTATCCCAACATCATTTAGTGTGCAGTCCTTCCAATGGCTTCATTATAGGTGTTGTTTATTCCCCATTGCACGATTTTAATTTTCTGGTCCTACTAAGTCTCGTCTTCTATCGTTGCGAGTAATGCGTTGAGTATGGTTCGGTTGTATCGCTCGATCTGTCCGTCGTGGCGTTTTAAATTTTATTTAACATGCGTTATCGATCTACTTTTCGTAAACTCATCAAATGCCTTCGAAGTAAATGATGTTCCCTGGTCTGTGAATAAACGTCTTGGTGTTCCGAACATTAAAAACGTTTCTGTCAAAAAATGTATTACTGGTTAAGTTTGCTTATTCGATAAGGCCTTTATTTGTTTAAACTTGGTGAAAGAGTCAACAAGTACGATGACATAAGCATTACCCTTAATGGATTTGATAAACGGGCCCAAATGTATCAAATGGTACCTCTTTTTTTCGATAGGATACAATTCTCCTCTAGGTTGTGTAGTTTTCTTTGCCTAGGCGCACTCCACACATACCTTAATGTATTTTCTTACAAACTGGGTGATTCGTGGGAGCCAGTATCTTTCCTGAATATGTTTTATGGTTTTCTGATCCGAGAAATGTCCGAGTTAATCATGACTATACCTTAAAACTCGATTTCGAACCCCTTTTGGAAGAAATAGCTTGATCTGATTGTTGACCTTACGATATACTCTTCCTTCTTGAAGGTCATAGTCCGTATGAACTTGTTGTTCTATTTCATTCTCCGGTTTTTTGTTTAGGACGGTTGATATTTTGGCTATTTCTTCATCTTGCAATTGCAAAGAATAGATCCAATTCTCGTCCGAAATATGAACTTGGAGTACATTCATTTCCACGACATCCGTTTCCTTTGCTGGCTCACTAGATGCATATTTGTCCCTTCTCCCTGCATCAATATACCAGCTAGTCGCTTGCTGCTTGCATCTGTATGCAACTCATGTTGTGCCCGGGGGTTAAAGAGTGCCAACACTGGTTGATTGATAAGAGATCGTTTCAGCTGTTCGAAAGACTTTTGTTGCTCCCTTCCCCAGGCAAATGTATGTAATGTATGTAAGTATGCTCATACAAATGTAACAAAATCGTGTTTTGGTTTGCATCATTTCGATTTGCGTCGCGACTTTCTGGCCCCAATTAGCGACGCAAACCGGGGTATTGGTGTATTCTCAACAATCATCTAACAACCCAAAGACCACTCTACACACACCAATGATATTACCAACACTACCCGAAGTTTCGACAATTACTACATTTCTACATTTATTGATGATTAAACAAAACAAAACGTAGAGAAATGTATCAATTTAGGTCTCAACAATCATCTATATAGTCAATACAGTACCAATATTTATATATACTCTGTGTGTGGTTTCTCACATTTCGTTTCAGCCCTCTCCAACTCTTCCCCAGCTGACGGGACTCCTTAGCTACTGTTCTGCGTTATTTACTTCTCGGAGGACTCACTGTTCTACCGTCTTGGGTTAGCGGGTTAAACTGCATCGCCTGTTTTGCTATGGATCTGTCGCCTTATCGAAGGGTATGACCAATGGCGTGCCACGTCCCTGAATAATCGCGCCTATAGGTTCCTGGCCCGTTCCCTGATGGAGTTGTTCGTTTGAGATACGGTTCTCCCATGAAATCCTTAGTATGTTTCGTAAGAGCTATCTCCACCCGAAATAACTGCCATAGCCAATAAGCGTATCAGAATACTGTCCGAAATCTCAACAATCGCATAAAATGTCTATGTGCAATCTATATTTACTAAAAACCTAATTAGCCTAGACGAATACATTAAAGCTAGAAAACAGTTATGTTACTCGTTGCATCAAGGTTCGTCTCGTTACTACATATTACCTATTAGTTGTAACTCGTCGCAACTATTACGTATTAGTCAACGTACAACTTTCCTATGGAGACATCTCTAGTTGCCGTTTCCTTTTCATTTCAGCTATACACACATCGATCACCACCTCCAGCACTATGTACTTACTGTTAGTCGTTAGGAAGTGCGGCCTAATTTGCAATAGAAAATACAATTATTATATCTTCCAAGGAGAAAGCACGCGTTGAGAGCATGACAGGAGAAGTTTTCATTCAAATTCATTTCATTTTCAATTTGTATGCGCAAGTATAAATATTGGATATATCTAAAATAGTACCTAGCTTATATGCCATTCCATCGTTTTGCAATATGCTTGACTCAACTGCTTCTTCTTATAGCTAATTTGTATTGTTATTTGCATTGTAATTTGTATTGCTCTTGTACACCAAACGAAATAGCTTTAGAATGAATTTAGATTAAAATATATTCGATCTATCGAGAACCTCATTGATATAACACCATCATAAAGCCTATTGCACAGCATATTGCATTTGTCCATCCGCATTCCTTTTGCTGATTGTACGTACATACATATGTCCCTAATATCTCCTAAAATTTTCATTGTGTACTAATACTCTAACAACAGAATTTTTTGAAGTCATATTCTTAAATTGAAACAAAATTTCTCAGATAAATTGACAACATAATTTTAATTTCAAAATAATATATGTACATACGTATTTATTTCGTTTGAAAGGATTGTCATTTTCAGCTAACAAATAAAAAATCGATACAGAAAATTAGAACGCTACATGTGTCGTTCTCTTCGTTCATTCAAATACATTGTTTGTTTGGACTAGTACAAGTAAATATTGCTTGATACGCTAAACGCGAAATAGTTTCCACTCCCACCTGATAACTCGCCTTCACATTGTTTCCTGAAGCAATCGCCGACAGGGAAGAAGTCCCAGCTCCTTTGCTGGTACATATTCCAGACATACGTTTCTTGACCAGTGTATTCAGTATCTGGTTTATTTATAAGATGCATCAAAAAGAACATATAGTTCGCTAAATTATGTTCTTTTTGAACATGGGTGTCAAAGCCATGTGGCACAATATCGATACGGTTTGCATCATTTCGATTTGCGTCGCGACTTTCTGGCCCCAATTAGCGACGCAAACCGGGGTATTGGTGTATTCTCAACAATCATCTAACAACCCAAAGACCACTCTACACACACCAATGATATTACCAACACTACCCGAAGTTTCGACAATTACTACATTTCTACATTTATTGATGATTAAACAAAACAAAACGTAGAGAAATGTATCAATTTAGGTCTCAACAATCATCTATATAGTCAATACAGTACCAATATTTATATATACTCTGTGTGTGGTTTCTCACATTTCGTTTCAGCCCTCTCCAACTCTTCCCCAGCTGACGGGACTCCTTAGCTACTGTTCTGCGTTATTTACTTCTCGGAGGACTCACTGTTCTACCGTCTTGGGTTAGCGGGTTAAACTGCATCGCCTGTTTTGCTATGGATCTGTCGCCTTATCGAAGGGTATGACCAATGGCGTGCCACGTCCCTGAATAATCGCGCCTATAGGTTCCTGGCCCGTTCCCTGATGGAGTTGTTCGTTTGAGATACGGTTCTCCCATGAAATCCTTAGTATGTTTCGTAAGAGCTATCTCCACCCGAAATAACTGCCATAGCCAATAAGCGTATCAGAATACTGTCCGAAATCTCAACAATCGCATAAAATGTCTATGTGCAATCTATATTTACTAAAAACCTAATTAGCCTAGACGAATACATTAAAGCTAGAAAACAGTTATGTTACTCGTTGCATCAAGGTTCGTCTCGTTACTACATATTACCTATTAGTTGTAACTCGTCGCAACTATTACGTATTAGTCAACGTACAACTTTCCTATGGAGACATCTCTAGTTGCCGTTTCCTTTTCATTTCAGCTATACACACATCGATCACCACCTCCAGCACTATGTACTTACTGTTAGTCGTTAGGAAGTGCGGCCTAATTTGCAATAGAAAATACAATTATTATATCTTCCAAGGAGAAAGCACGCGTTGAGAGCATGACAGGAGAAGTTTTCATTCAAATTCATTTCATTTTCAATTTGTATGCGCAAGTATAAATATTGGATATATCTAAAATAGTACCTAGCTTATATGCCATTCCATCGTTTTGCAATATGCTTGACTCAACTGCTTCTTCTTATAGCTAATTTGTATTGTTATTTGCATTGTAATTTGTATTGCTCTTGTACACCAAACGAAATAGCTTTAGAATGAATTTAGATTAAAATATATTCGATCTATCGAGAACCTCATTGATATAACACCATCATAAAGCCTATTGCACAGCATATTGCATTTGTCCATCCGCATTCCTTTTGCTGATTGTACGTACATACATATGTCCCTAATATCTCCTAAAATTTTCATTGTGTACTAATACTCTAACAACAGAATTTTTTGAAGTCATATTCTTAAATTGAAACAAAATTTCTCAGATAAATTGACAACATAATTTTAATTTCAAAATAATATATGTACATACGTATTTATTTCGTTTGAAAGGATTGTCATTTTCAGCTAACAAATAAAAAATCGATACAGAAAATTAGAACGCTACATGTGTCGTTCTCTTCGTTCATTCAAATACATTGTTTGTTTGGACTAGTACAAGTAAATATTGCTTGATACGCTAAACGCGAAATAGTTTCCACTCCCACCTGATAACTCGCCTTCACATTGTTTCCTGAAGCAATCGCCGACAGGGAAGAAGTCCCAGCTCCTTTGCTGGTACATATTCCAGACATACGTTTCTTGACCAGTGTATTCAGTATCTGGTTTATTTATAAGATGCATCAAAAAGAACATATAGTTCGCTAAATTATGTTCTTTTTGAACATGGGTGTCAAAGCCATGTGGCACAATATCGAAATAATCTTTTCCAACACCGCATATAAAGCAATTAGATTCCATATTTTCTTTGACCGATTCCAATTGGTCTCGAAGCTCTCCAAAAGCATCAATGATTAAGCCTTGAATTATAGCCAGCAGTATTACAATGACAAAAAAGAAGAAAGTAATATCAAATATAATGCGGTAAACTTCATAATCGTCTCCGTCCGGATCTCCAATTTCATCACCGATTCCACCACCCGCATGTGCGCCTTTATATAGATGGAATACGAAACATGTGAGCATATCGTGACATTTTTTATCAATTTCTTCATCATGAGTATAGAATTTGCGGAAATAGTTGAAAGCAATTACAATGATATATATCGATTATAGTTAAAATCATCACTGTAAGCACTAACTTTTTTCTATTGTGTGTAACTGACTGTAATATAGTACGCAACGTTTTAAAGCCTACAGCAACGTCCAATAAATGAGCAGCGAAAAAAAAGTTATTGAAGTTTCCAAGAATGGAAAATGTGAAATACCATAATGAGTATAGCAAGGCGTTGTCTGTTATAGTAACACCAGCTTTCGCAACTTGATATCTCCAGACAATATTAAGGACATACTTTACGAATCCACCGCCTTGATTTTCTTGAGCTGTAAATGCGCTTTTTTGTATTCCAAGTAAATTTTATATAGAATCAAAATCATGTTTCACTGTACTTTCGTCTTACTTTCTTCTTCACAAATTTGTCCCAATAGTTAACTGGAAATGATTTGGTTGATATCACTAACTTATCCCAATGTGATTTAAGATGGTCGTCTTCTGGTTGCTCTGCAATAAAAATACCATTAAATTCCAACTGTCCTGCGATTTCCTTTTCTCTTTTGATATGCCTGTATCTACCACTAACATCACAGAGCACATGCCATGTCTGTTATTTCTGCAATTATAGCCAGAGGCCTTAACATAGTACTAAAGACATCTACACAGATACCCGTACCTTCCCCAAGCATCACTGAACATACCATTTCACTGTCTGTATTATCACCAATCGTTAATCAACCAAATGTCCCACTTTACACATAACCTGACATCCCCATACGTGCCTGTATTCACCAATGTAGATTATAACAGGACTTAGTATTAAAGAAATATTAAGACTTATTTATTAGATCGGCTGCCCATATGGCGGAGTAAGGTTTCTGTGTTCGTGGCGCGTACGGCATATCCGTTAACTGGTATCTGTCATGAGGTAGGACAGTCGTTATGATGTAAAGACACTTATATCTTGGCTCTAATTTACGATATGTACGGTGCTGCTAGGACTGTCATTCAAAATCAGCACAAGGTCTCCTTTGTTGTACCTTTTGGCGCTTCGATGCTTTAGGTCGTGTTGTTCCTAATGCTTACGTTGTGCTTGAGTTATTCTAAGTGCCCCTTCTCTGCGTATCTGGTCAAGATATTGTCGTTTTTGGGTAAGCTGTACGCCTGCTGCTAATGCGTCTTGTAGTCGATCTCTTGGAATGTATCCCAACATCATTTAGTGTGCAGTCCTTCCAATGGCTTCATTATAGGTGTTGTTTATTCCCCATTGCACGATTTTAATTTTCTGGTCCTACTAAGTCTCGTCTTCTATCGTTGCGAGTAATGCGTTGAGTATGGTTCGGTTGTATCGCTCGATCTGTCCGTCGTGGCGTTTTAAATTTTATTTAACATGCGTTATCGATCTACTTTTCGTAAACTCATCAAATGCCTTCGAAGTAAATGATGTTCCCTGGTCTGTGAATAAACGTCTTGGTGTTCCGAACATTAAAAACGTTTCTGTCAAAAAATGTATTACTGGTTAAGTTTGCTTATTCGATAAGGCCTTTATTTGTTTAAACTTGGTGAAAGAGTCAACAAGTACGATGACATAAGCATTACCCTTAATGGATTTGATAAACGGGCCCAAATGTATCAAATGGTACCTCTTTTTTTCGATAGGATACAATTCTCCTCTAGGTTGTGTAGTTTTCTTTGCCTAGGCGCACTCCACACATACCTTAATGTATTTTCTTACAAACTGGGTGATTCGTGGGAGCCAGTATCTTTCCTGAATATGTTTTATGGTTTTCTGATCCGAGAAATGTCCGAGTTAATCATGACTATACCTTAAAACTCGATTTCGAACCCCTTTTGGAAGAAATAGCTTGATCTGATTGTTGACCTTACGATATACTCTTCCTTCTTGAAGGTCATAGTCCGTATGAACTTGATGTTCTATTTCATTCTCCGGTTTTTTGTTTAGGACGGTTGATATTTTGGCTATTTCTTCATCTTGCAATTGCAAAGAATAGATCCAATTCTCGTCCGAAATATGAACTTGGAGTACATTCATTTCCACGACATCCGTTTCCTTTGCTGGCTCACTAGATGCATATTTGTCCCTTCTCCCTGCATCAATATACCAGCTAGTCGCTTGCTGCTTGCATCTGTATGCAACTCATGTTGTGCCCGGGGGTTAAAGAGTGCCAACACTGGTTGATTGATAAGAGATCGTTTCAGCTGTTCGAAAGACTTTTGTTGCTCCCTTCCCCAGGCAAATGTATGTAATGTATGTAAGTATGCTCATACAAATGTAACAAAATCGTGTTTTGGTTTGCATCATTTCGATTTGCGTCGCGACTTTCTGGCCCCAATTAGCGACGCAAACCGGGGTATTGGTGTATTCTCAACAATCATCTAACAACCCAAAGACCACTCTACACACACCAATGATATTACCAACACTACCCGAAGTTTCGACAATTACTACATTTCTACATTTATTGATGATTAAACAAAACAAAACGTAGAGAAATGTATCAATTTAGGTCTCAACAATCATCTAAATAGTCAATACAGTACCAATATTTATATATACTCTGTGTGTGGTTTCTCACATTTCGTTTCAGCCCTCTCCAACTCTTCCCCAGCTGACGGGACTCCTTAGCTACTGTTCTGCGTTATTTACTTCTCGGAGGACTCACTGTTCTACCGTCTTGGGTTAGCGGGTTAAACTGCATCGCCTGTTTTGCTATGGATCTGTCGCCTTATCGAAGGGTATGACCAATGGCGTGGCACGTCCCTGAATAATCGCGCCTATAGGTTCCTGGCCCGTTCCCTCATGGAGTTGTTCGTTTGAGATACGGTTCTCCCATGAAATCCTTAGTATGTTTCGTAAGAGCTATCTCCACCCGAAATAACTGCCATAGCCAATAAGCGTATCAGAATACTGTCCGAAATCTCAACAATCGCATAAAATGTCTATGTGCAATCTATATTTACTAAAAACCTAATTAGCCTAGACGAATACATTAAAGCTAGAAAACAGTTATGTTACTCGTTGCATCAAGGTTCGTCTCGTTACTACATATTACCTATTAGTTGTAACTCGTCGCAACTATTACGTATTAGTCAACGTACAACTTTCCTATGGAGACATCTCTAGTTGCCGTTTCCTTTTCATTTCAGCTATACACACATCGATCACCACCTCCAGCACTATGTACTTACTGTTAGTCGTTAGGAAGTGCGGCCTAATTTGCAATAGAAAATACAATTATTATATCTTCCAAGGAGAAAGCACGCGTTGAGAGCATGACAGGAGAAGTTTTCATTCAAATTCATTTCATTTTCAATTTGTATGCGCAAGTATAAATATTGGATATATCTAAAATAGTACCTAGCTTATATGCCATTCCATCGTTTTGCAATATGCTTGACTCAACTGCTTCTTCTTATAGCTAATTTGTATTGTTATTTGCATTGTAATTTGTATTGCTCTTGTACACCAAACGAAATAGCTTTAGAATGAATTTAGATTAAAATATATTCGATCTATCGAGAACCTCATTGATATAACACCATCATAAAGCCTATTGCACAGCATATTGCATTTGTCCATCCGCATTCCTTTTGCTGATTGTACGTACATACATATGTCCCTAATATCTCCTAAAATTTTCATTGTGTACTAATACTCTAACAACAGAATTTTTTGAAGTCATATTCTTAAATTGAAACAAAATTTCTCAGATAAATTGACAACATAATTTTAATTTCAAAATAATATATGTACATACGTATTTATTTCGTTTGAAAGGATTGTCATTTTCAGCTAACAAATAAAAAATCGATACAGAAAATTAGAACGCTACATGTGTCGTTCTCTTCGTTCATTCAAATACATTGTTTGTTTGGACTAGTACAAGTAAATATTGCTTGATACGCTAAACGCGAAATAGTTTCCACTCCCACCTGATAACTCGCCTTCACATTGTTTCCTGAAGCAATCGCCGACAGGGAAGAAGTCCCAGCTCCTTTGCTGGTACATATTCCAGACATACGTTTCTTGACCAGTGTATTCAGTATCTGGTTTATTTATAAGATGCATCAAAAAGAACATATAGTTCGCTAAATTATGTTCTTTTTGAACATGGGTGTCAAAGCCATGTGGCACAATATCGAAATAATCTTTTCCAACACCGCATATAAAGCAATTAGATTCCATATTTTCTTTGACCGATTCCAATTGGTCTCGAAGCTCTCCAAAAGCATCAATGATTAAGCCTTGAATTATAGCCAGCAGTATTACAAGGACAAAAAAGAAGAAAGTAATATCAAATATAATGCGGTAAACTTCATAATCGTCTCCGTCCGGATCTCCAATTTCATCACCGATTCCACCACCCGCATGTGCGCCTTTATATAGATGGAATACGAAACATGTGAGCATATCGTGACATTTTTTATCAATTTCTTCATCATGAGTATAGAATTTGCGGAAATAGTTGAAAGCAATTACAATGATATATATCGATTATAGTTAAAATCATCACTGTAAGCACTAACTTTTTTCTATTGTGTGTAACTGACTGTAATATAGTACGCAACGTTTTAAAGCCTACAGCAACGTCCAATAAATGAGCAGCGAAAAAAAAGTTATTGAAGTTTCCAAGAATGGAAAATGTGAAATACCATAATGAGTATAGCAAGGCGTTGTCTGTTATAGTAACACCAGCTTTCGCAACTTGATATCTCCAGACAATATTAAGGACATACTTTACGAATCCACCGCCTTGATTTTCTTGAGCTGTAAATGCGCTTTTTTGTATTCCAAGTAAATTTTATATAGAATCAAAATCATGTTTCACTGTACTTTCGTCTTACTTTCTTCTTCACAAATTTGTCCCAATAGTTAACTGGAAATGATTTGGTTGATATCACTAACTTATCCCAATGTGATTTAAGATGGTCGTCTTCTGGTTGCTCTGCAATAAAAATACCATTAAATTCCAACTGTCCTGCGATTTCCTTTTCTCTTTTGATATGCCTGTATCTACCACTAACATCACAGAGCACATGCCATGTCTGTTATTTCTGCAATTATAGCCAGAGGCCTTAACATAGTACTAAAGACATCTACACAGATACCCGTACCTTCCCCAAGCATCACTGAACATACCATTTCACTGTCTGTATTATCACCAATCGTTAATCAACCAAATGTCCCACTTTACACATAACCTGACATCCCCATACGTGCCTGTATTCACCAATGTAGATTATAACAGGACTTAGTATTAAAGAAATATTAAGACTTATTTATTAGATCGGCTGCCCATATGGCGGAGTAAGGTTTCTGTGTTCGTGGCGCGTACGGCATATCCGTTAACTGGTATCTGTCATGAGGTAGGACAGTCGTTATGATGTAAAGACACTTATATCTTGGCTCTAATTTACGATATGTACGGTGCTGCTAGGACTGTCATTCAAAATCAGCACAAGGTCTCCTTTGTTGTACCTTTTGGCGCTTCGATGCTTTAGGTCGTGTTGTTCCTAATGCTTACGTTGTGCTTGAGTTATTCTAAGTGCCCCTTCTCTGCGTATCTGGTCAAGATATTGTCGTTTTTGGGTAAGCTGTACGCCTGCTGCTAATGCGTCTTGTAGTCGATCTCTTGGAATGTATCCCAACATCATTTAGTGTGCAGTCCTTCCAATGGCTTCATTATAGGTGTTGTTTATTCCCCATTGCACGATTTTAATTTTCTGGTCCTACTAAGTCTCGTCTTCTATCGTTGCGAGTAATGCGTTGAGTATGGTTCGGTTGTATCGCTCGATCTGTCCGTCGTGGCGTTTTAAATTTTATTTAACATGCGTTATCGATCTACTTTTCGTAAACTCATCAAATGCCTTCGAAGTAAATGATGTTCCCTGGTCTGTGAATAAACGTCTTGGTGTTCCGAACATTAAAAACGTTTCTGTCAAAAAATGTATTACTGGTTAAGTTTGCTTATTCGATAAGGCCTTTATTTGTTTAAACTTGGTGAAAGAGTCAACAAGTACGATGACATAAGCATTACCCTTAATGGATTTGATAAACGGGCCCAAATGTATCAAATGGTACCTCTTTTTTTCGATAGGATACAATTCTCCTCTAGGTTGTGTAGTTTTCTTTGCCTAGGCGCACTCCACACATACCTTAATGTATTTTCTTACAAACTGGGTGATTCGTGGGAGCCAGTATCTTTCCTGAATATGTTTTATGGTTTTCTGATCCGAGAAATGTCCGAGTTAATCATGACTATACCTTAAAACTCGATTTCGAACCCCTTTTGGAAGAAATAGCTTGATCTGATTGTTGACCTTACGATATACTCTTCCTTCTTGAAGGTCATAGTCCGTATGAACTTGTTGTTCTATTTCATTCTCCGGTTTTTTGTTTAGGACGGTTGATATTTTGGCTATTTCTTCATCTTGCAATTGCAAAGAATAGATCCAATTCTCGTCCGAAATATGAACTTGGAGTACATTCATTTCCACGACATCCGTTTCCTTTGCTGGCTCACTAGATGCATATTTGTCCCTTCTCCCTGCATCAATATACCAGCTAGTCGCTTGCTGCTTGCATCTGTATGCAACTCATGTTGTGCCCGGGGGTTAAAGAGTGCCAACACTGGTTGATTGATAAGAGATCGTTTCAGCTGTTCGAAAGACTTTTGTTGCTCCCTTCCCCAGGCAAATGTATGTAATGTATGTAAGTATGCTCATACAAATGTAACAAAATCGTGTTTTGGTTTGCATCATTTCGATTTGCGTCGCGACTTTCTGGCCCCAATTAGCGACGCAAACCGGGGTATTGGTGTATTCTCAACAATCATCTAACAACCCAAAGACCACTCTACACACACCAATGATATTACCAACACTACCCGAAGTTTCGACAATTACTACATTTCTACATTTATTGATGATTAAACAAAACAAAACGTAGAGAAATGTATCAATTTAGGTCTCAACAATCATCTATATAGTCAATACAGTACCAATATTTATATATACTCTGTGTGTGGTTTCTCACATTTCGTTTCAGCCCTCTCCAACTCTTCCCCAGCTGACGGGACTCCTTAGCTACTGTTCTGCGTTATTTACTTCTCGGAGGACTCACTGTTCTACCGTCTTGGGTTAGCGGGTTAAACTGCATCGCCTGTTTTGCTATGGATCTGTCGCCTTATCGAAGGGTATGACCAATGGCGTGCCACGTCCCTGAATAATCGCGCCTATAGGTTCCTGGCCCGTTCCCTGATGGAGTTGTTCGTTTGAGATACGGTTCTCCCATGAAATCCTTAGTATGTTTCGTAAGAGCTATCTCCACCCGAAATAACTGCCATAGCCAATAAGCGTATCAGAATACTGTCCGAAATCTCAACAATCGCATAAAATGTCTATGTGCAATCTATATTTACTAAAAACCTAATTAGCCTAGACGAATACATTAAAGCTAGAAAACAGTTATGTTACTCGTTGCATCAAGGTTCGTCTCGTTACTACATATTACCTATTAGTTGTAACTCGTCGCAACTATTACGTATTAGTCAACGTACAACTTTCCTATGGAGACATCTCTAGTTGCCGTTTCCTTTTCATTTCAGCTATACACACATCGATCACCACCTCCAGCACTATGTACTTACTGTTAGTCGTTAGGAAGTGCGGCCTAATTTGCAATAGAAAATACAATTATTATATCTTCCAAGGAGAAAGCACGCGTTGAGAGCATGACAGGAGAAGTTTTCATTCAAATTCATTTCATTTTCAATTTGTATGCGCAAGTATAAATATTGGATATATCTAAAATAGTACCTAGCTTATATGCCATTCCATCGTTTTGCAATATGCTTGACTCAACTGCTTCTTCTTATAGCTAATTTGTATTGTTATTTGCATTGTAATTTGTATTGCTCTTGTACACCAAACGAAATAGCTTTAGAATGAATTTAGATTAAAATATATTCGATCTATCGAGAACCTCATTGATATAACACCATCATAAAGCCTATTGCACAGCATATTGCATTTGTCCATCCGCATTCCTTTTGCTGATTGTACGTACATACATATGTCCCTAATATCTCCTAAAATTTTCATTGTGTACTAATACTCTAACAACAGAATTTTTTGAAGTCATATTCTTAAATTGAAACAAAATTTCTCAGATAAATTGACAACATAATTTTAATTTCAAAATAATATATGTACATACGTATTTATTTCGTTTGAAAGGATTGTCATTTTCAGCTAACAAATAAAAAATCGATACAGAAAATTAGAACGCTACATGTGTCGTTCTCTTCGTTCATTCAAATACATTGTTTGTTTGGACTAGTACAAGTAAATATTGCTTGATACGCTAAACGCGAAATAGTTTCCACTCCCACCTGATAACTCGCCTTCACATTGTTTCCTGAAGCAATCGCCGACAGGGAAGAAGTCCCAGCTCCTTTGCTGGTACATATTCCAGACATACGTTTCTTGACCAGTGTATTCAGTATCTGGTTTATTTATAAGATGCATCAAAAAGAACATATAGTTCGCTAAATTATGTTCTTTTTGAACATGGGTGTCAAAGCCATGTGGCACAATATCGAAATAATCTTTTCCAACACCGCATATAAAGCAATTAGATTCCATATTTTCTTTGACCGATTCCAATTGGTCTCGAAGCTCTCCAAAAGCATCAATGATTAAGCCTTGAATTATAGCCAGCAGTATTACAATGACAAAAAAGAAGAAAGTAATATCAAATATAATGCGGTAAACTTCATAATCGTCTCCGTCCGGATCTCCAATTTCATCACCGATTCCACCACCCGCATGTGCGCCTTTATATAGATGGAATACGAAACATGTGAGCATATCGTGACATTTTTTATCAATTTCTTCATCATGAGTATAGAATTTGCGGAAATAGTTGAAAGCAATTACAATGATATATATCGATTATAGTTAAAATCATCACTGTAAGCACTAACTTTTTTCTATTGTGTGTAACTGACTGTAATATAGTACGCAACGTTTTAAAGCCTACAGCAACGTCCAATAAATGAGCAGCGAAAAAAAAGTTATTGAAGTTTCCAAGAATGGAAAATGTGAAATACCATAATGAGTATAGCAAGGCGTTGTCTGTTATAGTAACACCAGCTTTCGCAACTTGATATCTCCAGACAATATTAAGGACATACTTTACGAATCCACCGCATTGATTTTCTTGAGCTGTAAATGCGCTTTTTTGTATTCCAAGTAAATTTTATATAGAATCAAAATCATGTTTCACTGTACTTTCGTCTTACTTTCTTCTTCACAAATTTGTCCCAATAGTTAACTGGAAATGATTTGGTTGATATCACTAACTTATCCCAATGTGATTTAAGATGGTCGTCTTCTGGTTGCTCTGCAATAAAAATACCATTAAATTCCAACTGTCCTGCGATTTCCTTTTCTCTTTTGATATGCCTGTATCTACCACTAACATCACAGAGCACATGCCATGTCTGTTATTTCTGCAATCATAGCCAGATGCCCTTACATACGTACTAAAGACACCCCCATAAATACCTGTATCAACCGCTAGCATCACAGAGCAATGTAGACTAACCAATAAAACCCAATATATACATGTATAGTCCACATCATAGAGCACATCAGGACATTGTCTGCATTCTAATCAATTGTCTAACAAATCCCCGGAAATAATCGAATCATCCAAAAGAAATAATCGAATCATCCAAAAGCATTATAGGAGTAAAGTGTAGTCTTACTAATGACATCCCCAAATATACCAATATCAACCACAGCATCATAGATCGCATCATTCCCACGTGTACTAAAATCTACCTCAAACATGACAGAGCACAGCAGTGCATTTTATGTCTTCTCAACGATCATTTTACAACCCAAAGACCACTCTAGACTTACCAATAACATCCACAAATATACGAAAATAGATAACTAACATCACAGAGCTAATCAGGACATTGTGTGTACACCAACACCCACGTTTGCTTGGTTGTGAAGGATGTCTGAATTCTTAATTTTAATTGTTATCTTATTATTTTTCATGAATTATTACATTTTTTTTTTAAATGAAACCTTTGAATAAAAACCCAATGAAATAAAATAAATATGTATGTATGTAAGTATGCTCATACAAATGTAACAAAATCGTGTTTTGGTTTGCATCATTTCGATTTGCGTCGCGACTTTCTGGCCCCAATTAGCGACGCAAACCGGGGTATTGGTGTATTCTCAACAATCATCTAACAACCCAAAGACCACTCTACACACACCAATGATATTACCAACACTACCCGAAGTTTCGACAATTACTACATTTCTACATTTATTGATGATTAAACAAAACAAAACGTAGAGAAATGTATCAATTTAGGTCTCAACAATCATCTATATAGTCAATACAGTACCAATATTTATATATACTCTGTGTGTGGTTTCTCACATTTCGTTTCAGCCCTCTCCAACTCTTCCCCAGCTGACGGGACTCCTTAGCTACTGTTCTGCGTTATTTACTTCTCGGAGGACTCACTGTTCTACCGTCTTGGGTTAGCGGGTTAAACTGCATCGCCTGTTTTGCTATGGATCTGTCGCCTTATCGAAGGGTATGACCAATGGCGTGCCACGTCCCTGAATAATCGCGCCTATAGGTTCCTGGCCCGTTCCCTGATGGAGTTGTTCGTTTGAGATACGGTTCTCCCATGAAATCCTTAGTATGTTTCGTAAGAGCTATCTCCACCCGAAATAACTGCCATAGCCAATAAGCGTATCAGAATACTGTCCGAAATCTCAACAATCGCATAAAATGTCTATGTGCAATCTATATTTACTAAAAACCTAATTAGCCTAGACGAATACATTAAAGCTAGAAAACAGTTATGTTACTCGTTGCATCAAGGTTCGTCTCGTTACTACATATTACCTATTAGTTGTAACTCGTCGCAACTATTACGTATTAGTCAACGTACAACTTTCCTATGGAGACATCTCTAGTTGCCGTTTCCTTTTCATTTCAGCTATACACACATCGATCACCACCTCCAGCACTATGTACTTACTGTTAGTCGTTAGGAAGTGCGGCCTAATTTGCAATAGAAAATACAATTATTATATCTTCCAAGGAGAAAGCACGCGTTGAGAGCATGACAGGAGAAGTTTTCATTCAAATTCATTTCATTTTCAATTTGTATGCGCAAGTATAAATATTGGATATATCTAAAATAGTACCTAGCTTATATGCCATTCCATCGTTTTGCAATATGCTTGACTCAACTGCTTCTTCTTATAGCTAATTTGTATTGTTATTTGCATTGTAATTTGTATTGCTCTTGTACACCAAACGAAATAGCTTTAGAATGAATTTAGATTAAAATATATTCGATCTATCGAGAACCTCATTGATATAACACCATCATAAAGCCTATTGCACAGCATATTGCATTTGTCCATCCGCATTCCTTTTGCTGATTGTACGTACATACATATGTCCCTAATATCTCCTAAAATTTTCATTGTGTACTAATACTCTAACAACAGAATTTTTTGAAGTCATATTCTTAAATTGAAACAAAATTTCTCAGATAAATTGACAACATAATTTTAATTTCAAAATAATATATGTACATACGTATTTATTTCGTTTGAAAGGATTGTCATTTTCAGCTAACAAATAAAAAATCGATACAGAAAATTAGAACGCTACATGTGTCGTTCTCTTCGTTCATTCAAATACATTGTTTGTTTGGACTAGTACAAGTAAATATTGCTTGATACGCTAAACGCGAAATAGTTTCCACTCCCACCTGATAACTCGCCTTCACATTGTTTCCTGAAGCAATCGCCGACAGGGAAGAAGTCCCAGCTCCTTTGCTGGTACATATTCCAGACATACGTTTCTTGACCAGTGTATTCAGTATCTGGTTTATTTATAAGATGCATCAAAAAGAACATATAGTTCGCTAAATTATGTTCTTTTTGAACATGGGTGTCAAAGCCATGTGGCACAATATCGAAATAATCTTTTCCAACACCGCATATAAAGCAATTAGATTCCATATTTTCTTTGACCGATTCCAATTGGTCTCGAAGCTCTCCAAAAGCATCAATGATTAAGCCTTGAATTATAGCCAGCAGTATTACAATGACAAAAAAGAAGAAAGTAATATCAAATATAATGCGGTAAACTTCATAATCGTCTCCGTCCGGATCTCCAATTTCATCACCGATTCCACCACCCGCATGTGCGCCTTTATATAGATGGAATACGAAACATGTGAGCATATCGTGACATTTTTTATCAATTTCTTCATCATGAGTATAGAATTTGCGGAAATAGTTGAAAGCAATTACAATGATATATATCGATTATAGTTAAAATCATCACTGTAAGCACTAACTTTTTTCTATTGTGTGTAACTGACTGTAATATAGTACGCAACGTTTTAAAGCCTACAGCAACGTCCAATAAATGAGCAGCGAAAAAAAAGTTATTGAAGTTTCCAAGAATGGAAAATGTGAAATACCATAATGAGTATAGCAAGGCGTTGTCTGTTATAGTAACACCAGCTTTCGCAACTTGATATCTCCAGACAATATTAAGGACATACTTTACGAATCCACCGCCTTGATTTTCTTGAGCTGTAAATGCGCTTTTTTGTATTCCAAGTAAATTTTATATAGAATCAAAATCATGTTTCACTGTACTTTCGTCTTACTTTCTTCTTCACAAATTTGTCCCAATAGTTAACTGGAAATGATTTGGTTGATATCACTAACTTATCCCAATGTGATTTAAGATGGTCGTCTTCTGGTTGCTCTGCAATAAAAATACCATTAAATTCCAACTGTCCTGCGATTTCCTTTTCTCTTTTGATATGCCTGTATCTACCACTAACATCACAGAGCACATGCCATGTCTGTTATTTCTGCAATTATAGCCAGAGGCCTTAACATAGTACTAAAGACATCTACACAGATACCCGTACCTTCCCCAAGCATCACTGAACATACCATTTCACTGTCTGTATTATCACCAATCGTTAATCAACCAAATGTCCCACTTTACACATAACCTGACATCCCCATACGTGCCTGTATTCACCAATGTAGATTATAACAGGACTTAGTATTAAAGAAATATTAAGACTTATTTATTAGATCGGCTGCCCATATGGCGGAGTAAGGTTTCTGTGTTCGTGGCGCGTACGGCATATCCGTTAACTGGTATCTGTCATGAGGTAGGACAGTCGTTATGATGTAAAGACACTTATATCTTGGCTCTAATTTACGATATGTACGGTGCTGCTAGGACTGTCATTCAAAATCAGCACAAGGTCTCCTTTGTTGTACCTTTTGGCGCTTCGATGCTTTAGGTCGTGTTGTTCCTAATGCTTACGTTGTGCTTGAGTTATTCTAAGTGGCCCTTCTCTGCGTATCTGGTCAAGATATTGTCGTTTTTGGGTAAGCTGTACGCCTGCTGCTAATGCGTCTTGTAGTCGATCTCTTGGAATGTATCCCAACATCATTTAGTGTGCAGTCCTTCCAATGGCTTCATTATAGGTGTTGTTTATTCCCCATTGCACGATTTTAATTTTCTGGTCCTACTAAGTCTCGTCTTCTATCGTTGCGAGTAATGCGTTGAGTATGGTTCGGTTGTATCGCTCGATCTGTCCGTCGTGGCGTTTTAAATTTTATTTAACATGCGTTATCGATCTACTTTTCGTAAACTCATCAAATGCCTTCGAAGTAAATGATGTTCCCTGGTCTGTGAATAAACGTCTTGGTGTTCCGAACATTAAAAACGTTTCTGTCAAAAAATGTATTACTGGTTAAGTTTGCTTATTCGATAAGGCCTTTATTTGTTTAAACTTGGTGAAAGAGTCAACAAGTACGATTACATAAGCATTACCCTTAATGGATTTGATAAACGGGCCCAAATGTATCAAATGGTACCTCTTTTTTTCGATAGGATACAATTCTCCTCTAGGTTGTGTAGTTTTCTTTGCCTAGGCGCACTCCACACATACCTTAATGTATTTTCTTACAAACTGGGTGATTCGTGGGAGCCAGTATCTTTCCTGAATATGTTTTATGGTTTTCTGATCCGAGAAATGTCCGAGTTAATCATGACTATACCTTAAAACTCGATTTCGAACCCCTTTTGGAAGAAATAGCTTGATCTGATTGTTGACCTTACGATATACTCTTCCTTCTTGAAGGTCATAGTCCGTATGAACTTGATGTTCTATTTCATTCTCCGGTTTTTTGTTTAGGACGGTTGATATTTTGGCTATTTCTTCATCTTGCAATTGCAAAGAATAGATCCAATTCTCGTCCGAAATATGAACTTGGAGTACATTCATTTCCACGACATCCGTTTCCTTTGCTGGCTCACTAGATGCATATTTGTCCCTTCTCCCTGCATCAATATACCAGCTAGTCGCTTGCTGCTTGCATCTGTATGCAACTCATGTTGTGCCCGGGGGTTAAAGAGTGCCAACACTGGTTGATTGATAAGAGATCGTTTCAGCTGTTCGAAAGACTTTTGTTGCTCCCTTCCCCAGGCAAATGTATGTAATGTATGTAAGTATGCTCATACAAATGTAACAAAATCGTGTTTTGGTTTGCATCATTTCGATTTGCGTCGCGACTTTCTGGCCCCAATTAGCGACGCAAACCGGGGTATTGGTGTATTCTCAACAATCATCTAACAACCCAAAGACCACTCTACACACACCAATGATATTACCAACACTACCCGAAGTTTCGACAATTACTACATTTCTACATTTATTGATGATTAAACAAAACAAAACGTAGAGAAATGTATCAATTTAGGTCTCAACAATCATCTATATAGTCAATACAGTACCAATATTTATATATACTCTGTGTGTGGTTTCTCACATTTCGTTTCAGCCCTCTCCAACTCTTCCCCAGCTGACGGGACTCCTTAGCTACTGTTCTGCGTTATTTACTTCTCGGAGGACTCACTGTTCTACCGTCTTGGGTTAGCGGGTTAAACTGCATCGCCTGTTTTGCTATGGATCTGTCGCCTTATCGAAGGGTATGACCAATGGCGTGCCACGTCCCTGAATAATCGCGCCTATAGGTTCCTGGCCCGTTCCCTGATGGAGTTGTTCGTTTGAGATACGGTTCTCCCATGAAATCCTTAGTATGTTTCGTAAGAGCTATCTCCACCCGAAATAACTGCCATAGCCAATAAGCGTATCAGAATACTGTCCGAAATCTCAACAATCGCATAAAATGTCTATGTGCAATCTATATTTACTAAAAACCTAATTAGCCTAGACGAATACATTAAAGCTAGAAAACAGTTATGTTACTCGTTGCATCAAGGTTCGTCTCGTTACTACATATTACCTATTAGTTGTAACTCGTCGCAACTATTACGTATTAGTCAACGTACAACTTTCCTATGGAGACATCTCTAGTTGCCGTTTCCTTTTCATTTCAGCTATACACACATCGATCACCACCTCCAGCACTATGTACTTACTGTTAGTCGTTAGGAAGTGCGGCCTAATTTGCAATAGAAAATACAATTATTATATCTTCCAAGGAGAAAGCACGCGTTGAGAGCATGACAGGAGAAGTTTTCATTCAAATTCATTTCATTTTCAATTTGTATGCGCAAGTATAAATATTGGATATATCTAAAATAGTACCTAGCTTATATGCCATTCCATCGTTTTGCAATATGCTTGACTCAACTGCTTCTTCTTATAGCTAATTTGTATTGTTATTTGCATTGTAATTTGTATTGCTCTTGTACACCAAACGAAATAGCTTTAGAATGAATTTAGATTAAAATATATTCGATCTATCGAGAACCTCATTGATATAACACCATCATAAAGCCTATTGCACAGCATATTGCATTTGTCCATCCGCATTCCTTTTGCTGATTGTACGTACATACATATGTCCCTAATATCTCCTAAAATTTTCATTGTGTACTAATACTCTAACAACAGAATTTTTTGAAGTCATATTCTTAAATTGAAACAAAATTTCTCAGATAAATTGACAACATAATTTTAATTTCAAAATAATATATGTACATACGTATTTATTTCGTTTGAAAGGATTGTCATTTTCAGCTAACAAATAAAAAATCGATACAGAAAATTAGAACGCTACATGTGTCGTTCTCTTCGTTCATTCAAATACATTGTTTGTTTGGACTAGTACAAGTAAATATTGCTTGATACGCTAAACGCGAAATAGTTTCCACTCCCACCTGATAACTCGCCTTCACATTGTTTCCTGAAGCAATCGCCGACAGGGAAGAAGTCCCAGCTCCTTTGCTGGTACATATTCCAGACATACGTTTCTTGACCAGTGTATTCAGTATCTGGTTTATTTATAAGATGCATCAAAAAGAACATATAGTTCGCTAAATTATGTTCTTTTTGAACATGGGTGTCAAAGCCATGTGGCACAATATCGAAATAATCTTTTCCAACACCGCATATAAAGCAATTAGATTCCATATTTTCTTTGACCGATTCCAATTGGTCTCGAAGCTCTCCAAAAGCATCAATGATTAAGCCTTGAATTATAGCCAGCAGTTTTACAATGACAAAAAAGAAGAAAGTAATATCAAATATAATGCGGTAAACTTCATAATCGTCTCCGTCCGGATCTCCAATTTCATCACCGATTCCACCACCCGCATGTGCGCCTTTATATAGATGGAATACGAAACATGTGAGCATATCGTGACATTTTTTATCAATTTCTTCATCATGAGTATAGAATTTGCGGAAATAGTTGAAAGCAATTACAATGATATATATCGATTATAGTTAAAATCATCACTGTAAGCACTAACTTTTTTCTATTGTGTGTAACTGACTGTAATATAGTACGCAACGTTTTAAAGCCTACAGCAACGTCCAATAAATGAGCAGCGAAAAAAAAGTTATTGAAGTTTCCAAGAATGGAAAATGTGAAATACCATAATGAGTATAGCAAGGCGTTGTCTGTTATAGTAACACCAGCTTTCGCAACTTGATATCTCCAGACAATATTAAGGACATACTTTACGAATCCACCGCCTTGATTTTCTTGAGCTGTAAATGCGCTTTTTTGTATTCCAAGTAAATTTTATATAGAATCAAAATCATGTTTCACTGTACTTTCGTCTTACTTTCTTCTTCACAAATTTGTCCCAATAGTTAACTGGAAATGATTTGGTTGATATCACTAACTTATCCCAATGTGATTTAAGATGGTCGTCTTCTGGTTGCTCTGCAATAAAAATACCATTAAATTCCAACTGTCCTGCGATTTCCTTTTCTCTTTTGATATGCCTGTATCTACCACTAACATCACAGAGCACATGCCATGTCTGTTATTTCTGCAATCATAGCCAGATGCCCTTACATACGTACTAAAGACATCCCCATAAATACCTGTATCAACCGCTAGCATCACAGAGCAATGTAGACTAACCAATAAAACCCAATATATACATGTATAGTCCACATCATAGAGCACATCAGGACATTGTCTGCATTCTCATCAATTGTCTAACAAATCCCCAGAAATAATCGAATCATCCAAAAGAAATAATCGAATCATCCAAAAGCATTATAGGAGTAAAGTGTAGTCTTACTAATGACATCCCCAAATATACCAATATCAACCACAGCATCATAGATCGCATCATTCCCACGTGTACTAAAATCTACCTCAAACATGACAGAGCACAGCAGTGCATTTTATGTCTTCTCAACGATCATTTTACAACCCAAAGACCACTCTAGACTTACCAATAACATCCACAAATATACGAAAATAGATAACTAACATCACAGAGCTCATCAGGACATTGTGTGTACACCAACACCCACGTTTGCTTGGTTGTGAAGGATGTCTGAATTCTTAATTTTAATTGTTATCTTATTATTTTTCATGAATTATTAAATTTTTTTTTTTCAATGAAACCTTTGAATAAAAACCCAATGAAATAAAATAAATATGTATGTATGTAAGTATGCTCATACAAATGTAACAAAATCGTGTTTTGGTTTGCATCATTTCGATTTGCGTCGCGACTTTCTGGCCCCAATTAGCGACGCAAACCGGGGTATTGGTGTATTCTCAACAATCATCTAACAACCCAAAGACCACTCTACACACACCAATGATATTACCAACACTACCCGAAGTTTCGACAATTACTACATTTCTACATTTATTGATGATTAAACAAAACAAAACGTAGAGAAATGTATCAATTTAGGTCTCAACAATCATCTATATAGTCAATACAGTACCAATATTTATATATACTCTGTGTGTGGTTTCTCACATTTCGTTTCAGCCCTCTCCAACTCTTCCCCAGCTGACGGGACTCCTTAGCTACTGTTCTGCGTTATTTACTTCTCGGATTACTCACTGTTCTACCGTCTTGGGTTAGCGGGTTAAACTGCATCGCCTGTTTTGCTATGGATCTGTCGCCTTATCGAAGGGTATGACCAATGGCGTGCCACGTCCCTGAATAATCGCGCCTATAGGTTCCTGGCCCGTTCCCTGATGGAGTTGTTCGTTTGAGATACGGTTCTCCCATGAAATCCTTAGTATGTTTCGTAAGAGCTATCTCCACCCGAAATAACTGCCATAGCCAATAAGCGTATCAGAATACTGTCCGAAATCTCAACAATCGCATAAAATGTCTATGTGCAATCTATATTTACTAAAAACCTAATTAGCCTAGACGAATACATTAAAGCTAGAAAACAGTTATGTTACTCGTTGCATCAAGGTTCGTCTCGTTACTACATATTACCTATTAGTTGTAACTCGTCGCAACTATTACGTATTAGTCAACGTACAACTTTCCTATGGAGACATCTCTAGTTGCCGTTTCCTTTTCATTTCAGCTATACACACATCGATCACCACCTCCAGCACTATGTACTTACTGTTAGTCGTTAGGAAGTGCGGCCTAATTTGCAATAGAAAATACAATTATTATATCTTCCAAGGAGAAAGCACGCGTTGAGAGCATGACAGGAGATTTCATTCAAATTCATTTCATTTTCAATTTGTATGCGCAAGTATAAATATTGGATATATCTAAAATAGTACCTAGCTTATATGCCATTCCATCGTTTTGCAATATGCTTGACTCAACTGCTTCTTCTTATAGCTAATTTGTATTGTTATTTGCATTGTAATTTGTATTGCTCTTGTACACCAAACGAAATAGCTTTAGAATGAATTTAGATTAAAATATATTCGATCTATCGAGAACCTCATTGATATAACACCATCATAAAGCCTATTGCACAGCATATTGCATTTGTCCATCCGCATTCCTTTTGCTGATTGTACGTACATACATATGTCCCTAATATCTCCTAAAATTTTCATTGTGTACTAATACTCTAACAACAGAATTTTTTGAAGTCATATTCTTAAATTGAAACAAAATTTCTCAGATAAATTGACAACATAATTTTAATTTCAAAATAATATATGTACATACGTATTTATTTCGTTTGAAAGGATTGTCATTTTCAGCTAACAAATAAAAAATCGATACAGAAAATTAGAACGCTACATGTGTCGTTCTCTTCGTTCATTCAAATACATTGTTTGTTTGGACTAGTACAAGTAAATATTGCTTGATACGCTAAACGCGAAATAGTTTCCACTCCCACCTGATAACTCGCCTTCACATTGTTTCCTGAAGCAATCGCCGACAGGGAAGAAGTCCCAGCTCCTTTGCTGGTACATATTCCAGACATACGTTTCTTGACCAGTGTATTCAGTATCTGGTTTATTTATAAGATGCATCAAAAAGAACATATAGTTCGCTAAATTATGTTCTTTTTGAACATGGGTGTCAAAGCCATGTGGCACAATATCGAAATAATCTTTTCCAACACCGCATATAAAGCAATTAGATTCCATATTTTCTTTGACCGATTCCAATTGGTCTCGAAGCTCTCCAAAAGCATCAATGATTAAGCCTTGAATTATAGCCAGCAGTATTACAATGACAAAAAAGAAGAAAGTAATATCAAATATAATGCGGTAAACTTCATAATCGTCTCCGTCCGGATCTCCAATTTCATCACCGATTCCACCACCCGCATGTGCGCCTTTATATAGATGGAATACGAAACATGTGAGCATATCGTGACATTTTTTATCAATTTCTTCATCATGAGTATAGAATTTGCGGAAATAGTTGAAAGCAATTACAATGATATATATCGATTATAGTTAAAATCATCACTGTAAGCACTAACTTTTTTCTATTGTGTGTAACTGACTGTAATATAGTACGCAACGTTTTAAAGCCTACAGCAACGTCCAATAAATGAGCAGCGAAAAAAAAGTTATTGAAGTTTCCAAGAATGGAAAATGTGAAATACCATAATGAGTATAGCAAGGCGTTGTCTGTTATAGTAACACCAGCTTTCGCAACTTGATATCTCCAGACAATATTAAGGACATACTTTACGAATCCACCGCCTTGATTTTCTTGAGCTGTAAATGCGCTTTTTTGTATTCCAAGTAAATTTTATATAGAATCAAAATCATGATTCACTGTACTTTCGTCTTACTTTCTTCTTCACAAATTTGTCCCAATAGTTAACTGGAAATGATTTGGTTGATATCACTAACTTATCCCAATGTGATTTAAGATGGTCGTCTTCTGGTTGCTCTGCAATAAAAATACCATTAAATTCCAACTGTCCTGCGATTTCCTTTTCTCTTTTGATATGCCTGTATCTACCACTAACATCACAGAGCACATGCCATGTCTGTTATTTCTGCAATTATAGCCAGAGGCCTTAACATAGTACTAAAGACATCTACACAGATACCCGTACCTTCCCCAAGCATCACTGAACATACCATTTCACTGTCTGTATTATCACCAATCGTTAATCAACCAAATGTCCCACTTTACACATAACCTGACATCCCCATACGTGCCTGTATTCACCAATGTAGATTATAACAGGACTTAGTATTAAAGAAATATTAAGACTTATTTATTAGATCGGCTGCCCATATGGCGGAGTAAGGTTTCTGTGTTCGTGGCGCGTACGGCATATCCGTTAACTGGTATCTGTCATGAGGTAGGACAGTCGTTATGATGTAAAGACACTTATATCTTGGCTCTAATTTACGATATGTACGGTGCTGCTAGGACTGTCATTCAAAATCAGCACAAGGTCTCCTTTGTTGTACCTTTTGGCGCTTCGATGCTTTAGGTCGTGTTGTTCCTAATGCTTACGTTGTGCTTGAGTTATTCTAAGTGCCCCTTCTCTGCGTATCTGGTCAAGATATTGTCGTTTTTGGGTAAGCTGTACGCCTGCTGCTAATGCGTCTTGTAGTCGATCTCTTGGAATGTATCCCAACATCATTTAGTGTGCAGTCCTTCCAATGGCTTCATTATAGGTGTTGTTTATTCCCCATTGCACGATTTTAATTTTCTGGTCCTACTAAGTCTCGTCTTCTATCGTTGCGAGTAATGCGTTGAGTATGGTTCGGTTGTATCGCTCGATCTGTCCGTCGTGGCGTTTTAAATTTTATTTAACATGCGTTATCGATCTACTTTTCGTAAACTCATCAAATGCCTTCGAAGTAAATGATGTTCCCTGGTCTGTGAATAAACGTCTTGGTGTTCCGAACATTAAAAACGTTTCTGTCAAAAAATGTATTACTGGTTAAGTTTGCTTATTCGATAAGGCCTTTATTTGTTTAAACTTGGTGAAAGAGTCAACAAGTACGATGACATAAGCATTACCCTTAATGGATTTGATAAACGGGCCCAAATGTATCAAATGGTACCTCTTTTTTTCGATAGGATACAATTCTCCTCTAGGTTGTGTAGTTTTCTTTGCCTAGGCGCACTCCACACATACCTTAATGTATTTTCTTACAAACTGGGTGATTCGTGGGAGCCAGTATCTTTCCTGAATATGTTTTATGGTTTTCTGATCCGAGAAATGTCCGAGTTAATCATGACTATACCTTAAAACTCGATTTCGAACCCCTTTTGGAAGAAATAGCTTGATCTGATTGTTGACCTTACGATATACTCTTCCTTCTTGAAGGTCATAGTCCGTATGAACTTGATGTTCTATTTCATTCTCCGGTTTTTTGTTTAGGACGGTTGATATTTTGGCTATTTCTTCATCTTGCAATTGCAAAGAATAGATCCAATTCTCGTCCGAAATATGAACTTGGAGTACATTCATTTCCACGACATCCGTTTCCTTTGCTGGCTCAGTAGATGCATATTTGTCCCTTCTCCCTGCATCAATATACCAGCTAGTCGCTTGCTGCTTGCATCTGTATGCAAATCATGTTGTGCCCGGGGGTTAAAGAGTGCCAACACTGGTTGATTGATAAGAGATCGTTTCAGCTGTTCGAAAGACTTTTGTTGCTCCCTTCCCCAGGCAAATGTATGTAATGTATGTAAGTATGCTCATACAAATGTAACAAAATCGTGTTTTGGTTTGCATCATTTCGATTTGCGTCGCGACTTTCTGGCCCCAATTAGCGACGCAAACCGGGGTATTGGTGTATTCTCAACAATCATCTAACAACCCAAAGACCACTCTACACACACCAATGATATTACCAACACTACCCGAAGTTTCGACAATTACTACATTTCTACATTTATTGATGATTAAACAAAACAAAACGTAGAGAAATGTATCAATTTAGGTCTCAACAATCATCTATATAGTCAATACAGTACCAATATTTATATATACTCTGTGTGTGGTTTCTCACATTTCGTTTCAGCCCTCTCCAACTCTTCCCCAGCTGACGGGACTCCTTAGCTACTGTTCTGCGTTATTTACTTCTCGGAGGACTCACTGTTCTACCGTCTTGGGTTAGCGGGTTAAACTGCATCGCCTGTTTTGCTATGGATCTGTCGCCTTATCGAAGGGTATGACCAATGGCGTGCCACGTCCCTGAATAATCGCGCCTATAGGTTCCTGGCCCGTTCCCTGATGGAGTTGTTCGTTTGAGATACGGTTCTCCCATGAAATCCTTAGTATGTTTCGTAAGAGCTATCTCCACCCGAAATAACTGCCATAGCCAATAAGCGTATCAGAATACTGTCCGAAATCTCAACAATCGCATAAAATGTCTATGTGCAATCTATATTTACTAAAAACCTAATTAGCCTAGACGAATACATTAAAGCTAGAAAACAGTTATGTTACTCGTTGCATCAAGGTTCGTCTCGTTACTACATATTACCTATTAGTTGTAACTCGTCGCAACTATTACGTATTAGTCAACGTACAACTTTCCTATGGAGACATCTCTAGTTGCCGTTTCCTTTTCATTTCAGCTATACACACATCGATCACCACCTCCAGCACTATGTACTTACTGTTAGTCGTTAGGAAGTGCGGCCTAATTTGCAATAGAAAATACAATTATTATATCTTCCAAGGAGAAAGCACGCGTTGAGAGCATGACAGGAGAAGTTTTCATTCAAATTCATTTCATTTTCAATTTGTATGCGCAAGTATAAATATTGGATATATCTAAAATAGTACCTAGCTTATATGCCATTCCATCGTTTTGCAATATGCTTGACTCAACTGCTTCTTCTTATAGCTAATTTGTATTGTTATTTGCATTGTAATTTGTATTGCTCTTGTACACCAAACGAAATAGCTTTAGAATGAATTTAGATTAAAATATATTCGATCTATCGAGAACCTCATTGATATAACACCATCATAAAGCCTATTGCACAGCATATTGCATTTGTCCATCCGCATTCCTTTTGCTGATTGTACGTACATACATATGTCCCTAATATCTCCTAAAATTTTCATTGTGTACTAATACTCTAACAACAGAATTTTTTGAAGTCATATTCTTAAATTGAAACAAAATTTCTCAGATAAATTGACAACATAATTTTAATTTCAAAATAATATATGTACATACGTATTTATTTCGTTTGAAAGGATTGTCATTTTCAGCTAACAAATAAAAAATCGATACAGAAAATTAGAACGCTACATGTGTCGTTCTCTTCGTTCATTCAAATACATTGTTTGTTTGGACTAGTACAAGTAAATATTGCTTGATACGCTAAACGCGAAATAGTTTCCACTCCCACCTGATAACTCGCCTTCACATTGTTTCCTGAAGCAATCGCCGACAGGGAAGAAGTCCCAGCTCCTTTGCTGGTACATATTCCAGACATACGTTTCTTGACCAGTGTATTCAGTATCTGGTTTATTTATAAGATGCATCAAAAAGAACATATAGTTCGCTAAATTATGTTCTTTTTGAACATGGGTGTCAAAGCCATGTGGCACAATATCGAAATAATCTTTTCCAACACCGCATATAAAGCAATTAGATTCCATATTTTCTTTGACCGATTCCAATTGGTCTCGAAGCTCTCCAAAAGCATCAATGATTAAGCCTTGAATTATAGCCAGCAGTATTACAATGACAAAAAAGAAGAAAGTAATATCAAATATAATGCGGTAAACTTCATAATCGTCTCCGTCCGGATCTCCAATTTCATCACCGATTCCACCACCCGCATGTGCGCCTTTATATAGATGGAATATGAAACATGTGAGCATATCGTGACATTTTTTATCAATTTCTTCATCATGAGTATAGAATTTGCGGAAATAGTTGAAAGCAATTACAATGATATATATCGATTATAGTTAAAATCATCACTGTAAGCACTAACTTTTTTCTATTGTGTGTAACTGACTGTAATATAGTACGCAACGTTTTAAAGCCTACAGCAACGTCCAATAAATGAGCAGCGAAAAAAAAGTTATTGAAGTTTCCAAGAATGGAAAATGTGAAATACCATAATGAGTATAGCAAGGCGTTGTCTGTTATAGTAACACCAGCTTTCGCAACTTGATATCTCCAGACAATATTAAGGACATACTTTACGAATCCACCGCCTTGATTTTCTTGAGCTGTAAATGCGCTTTTTTGTATTCCAAGTAAATTTTATATAGAATCAAAATCATGTTTCACTGTACTTTCGTCTTACTTTCTTCTTCACAAATTTGTCCCAATAGTTAACTGGAAATGATTTGGTTGATATCACTAACTTATCCCAATGTGATTTAAGATGGTCGTCTTCTGGTTGCTCTGCAATAAAAATACCATTAAATTCCAACTGTCCTGCGATTTCCTTTTCTCTTTTGATATGCCTGTATCTACCACTAACATCACAGAGCACATGCCATGTCTGTTATTTCTGCAATTATAGCCAGAGGCCTTAACATAGTACTAAAGACATCTACACAGATACCCGTACCTTCCCCAAGCATCACTGAACATACCATTTCACTGTCTGTATTATCACCAATCGTTAATCAACCAAATGTCCCACTTTACACATAACCTGACATCCCCATACGTGCCTGTATTCACCAATGTAGATTATAACAGGACTTAGTATTAAAGAAATATTAAGACTTATTTATTAGATCGGCTGCCCATATGGCGGAGTAAGGTTTCTGTGTTCGTGGCGCGTACGGCATATCCGTTAACTGGTATCTGTCATGAGGTAGGACAGTCGTTATGATGTAAAGACACTTATATCTTGGCTCTAATTTACGATATGTACGGTGCTGCTAGGACTGTCATTCAAAATCAGCACAAGGTCTCCTTTGTTGTACCTTTTGGCGCTTCGATGCTTTAGGTCGTGTTGTTCCTAATGCTTACGTTGTGCTTGAGTTATTCTAAGTGACCCTTCTCTGCGTATCTGGTCAAGATATTGTCGTTTTTGGGTAAGCTGTACGCCTGCTGCTAATGCGTCTTGTAGTCGATCTCTTGGAATGTATCCCAACATCATTTAGTGTGCAGTCCTTCCAATGGCTTCATTATAGGTGTTGTTTATTCCCCATTGCACGATTTTAATTTTCTGGTCCTACTAAGTCTCGTCTTCTATCGTTGCGAGTAATGCGTTGAGTATGGTTCGGTTGTATCGCTCGATCTGTCCGTCGTGGCGTTTTAAATTTTATTTAACATGCGTTATCGATCTACTTTTCGTAAACTCATCAAATGCCTTCGAAGTAAATGATGTTCCCTGGTCTGTGAATAAACGTCTTGGTGTTCCGAACATTAAAAACGTTTCTGTCAAAAAATGTATTACTGGTTAAGTTTGCTTATTCGATAAGGCCTTTATTTGTTTAAACTTGGTGAAAGAGTCAACAAGTACGATGACATAAGCATTACCCTTAATGGATTTGATAAACGGGCCCAAATGTATCAAATGGTACCTCTTTTTTTCGATAGGATACAATTCTCCTCTAGGTTGTGTAGTTTTCTTTGCCTAGGCGCACTCCACACATACCTTAATGTATTTTCTTACAAACTGGGTGATTCGTGGGAGCCAGTATCTTTCCTGAATATGTTTTATGGTTTTCTGATCCGAGAAATGTCCGAGTTAATCATGACTATACCTTAAAACTCGATTTCGAACCCCTTTTGGAAGAAATAGCTTGATCTGATTGTTGACCTTACGATATACTCTTCCTTCTTGAAGGTCATAGTCCGTATGAACTTGTTGTTCTATTTCATTCTCCGGTTTTTTGTTTAGGACGGTTGATATTTTGGCTATTTCTTCATCTTGCAATTGCAAAGAATAGATCCAATTCTCGTCCGAAATATGAACTTGGAGTACATTCATTTCCACGACATCCGTTTCCTTTGCTGGCTCACTAGATGCATATTTGTCCCTTCTCCCTGCATCAATATACCAGCTAGTCGCTTGCTGCTTGCATCTGTATGCAACTCATGTTGCGCCCGGGGGTTAAAGAGTGCCAACACTGGTTGATTGATAAGAGATCGTTTCAGCTGTTCGAAAGACTTTTGTTGCTCCCTTCCCCAGGCAAATGTATGTAATGTATGTAAGTATGCTCATACAAATGTAACAAAATCGTGTTTTGGTTTGCATCATTTCGATTTGCGTCGCGACTTTCTGGCCCCAATTAGCGACGCAAACCGGGGTATTGGTGTATTCTCAACAATCATCTAACAACCCAAAGACCACTCTACACACACCAATGATATTACCAACACTACCCGAAGTTTCGACAATTACTACATTTCTACATTTATTGATGATTAAACAAAACAAAACGTAGAGAAATGTATCAATTTAGGTCTCAACAATCATCTATATAGTCAATACAGTACCAATATTTATATATACTCTGTGTGTGGTTTCTCACATTTCGTTTCAGCCCTCTCCAACTCTTCCCCAGCTGACGGGACTCCTTAGCTACTGTTCTGCGTTATTTACTTCTCGGAGGACTCACTGTTCTACCGTCTTGGGTTAGCGGGTTAAACTGCATCGCCTGTTTTGCTATGGATCTGTCGCCTTATCGAAGGGTATGACCAATGGCGTGCCACGTCCCTGAATAATCGCGCCTATAGGTTCCTGGCCCGTTCCCTGATGGAGTTGTTCGTTTGAGATACGGTTCTCCCATGAAATCCTTAGTATGTTTCGTAAGAGCTATCTCCACCCGAAATAACTGCCATAGCCAATAAGCGTATCAGAATACTGTCCGAAATCTCAACAATCGCATAAAATGTCTATGTGCAATCTATATTTACTAAAAACCTAATTAGCCTAGACGAATACATTAAAGCTAGAAAACAGTTATGTTACTCGTTGCATCAAGGTTCGTCTCGTTACTACATATTACCTATTAGTTGTAACTCGTCGCAACTATTACGTATTAGTCAACGTACAACTTTCCTATGGAGACATCTCTAGTTGCCGTTTCCTTTTCATTTCAGCTATACACACATCGATCACCACCTCCAGCACTATGTACTTACTGTTAGTCGTTAGGAAGTGCGGCCTAATTTGCAATAGAAAATACAATTATTATATCTTCCAAGGAGAAAGCACGCGTTGAGAGCATGACAGGAGAAGTTTTCATTCAAATTCATTTCATTTTCAATTTGTATGCGCAAGTATAAATATTGGATATATCTAAAATAGTACCTAGCTTATATGCCATTCCATCGTTTTGCAATATGCTTGACTCAACTGCTTCTTCTTATAGCTAATTTGTATTGTTATTTGCATTGTAATTTGTATTGCTCTTGTACACCAAACGAAATAGCTTTAGAATGAATTTAGATTAAAATATATTCGATCTATCGAGAACCTCATTGATATAACACCATCATAAAGCCTATTGCACAGCATATTGCATTTGTCCATCCGCATTCCTTTTGCTGATTGTACGTACATACATATGTCCCTAATATCTCCTAAAATTTTCATTGTGTACTAATACTCTAACAACAGAATTTTTTGAAGTCATATTCTTAAATTGAAACAAAATTTCTCAGATAAATTGACAACATAATTTTAATTTCAAAATAATATATGTACATACGTATTTATTTCGTTTGAAAGGATTGTCATTTTCAGCTAACAAATAAAAAATCGATACAGAAAATTAGAACGCTACATGTGTCGTTCTCTTCGTTCATTCAAATACATTGTTTGTTTGGACTAGTACAAGTAAATATTGCTTGATACGCTAAACGCGAAATAGTTTCCACTCCCACCTGATAACTCGCCTTCACATTGTTTCCTGAAGCAATCGCCGACAGGGAAGAAGTCCCAGCTCCTTTGCTGGTACATATTCCAGACATACGTTTCTTGACCAGTGTATTCAGTATCTGGTTTATTTATAAGATGCATCAAAAAGAACATATAGTTCGCTAAATTATGTTCTTTTTGAACATGGGTGTCAAAGCCATGTGGCACAATATCGAAATAATCTTTTCCAACACCGCATATAAAGCAATTAGATTCCATATTTTCTTTGACCGATTCCAATTGGTCTCGAAGCTCTCCAAAAGCATCAATGA
Organism: Eristalis tenax; assembly: GCA_905231855.2. Lineage (NCBI taxonomy): Eukaryota > Metazoa > Arthropoda > Insecta > Diptera > Syrphidae > Eristalis > Eristalis tenax. The sequence goes on from HG993124.1 coordinate 91,109, forward strand.
TTAAGCCTTGAATTATAGCCAGCAGTATTACAATGACAAAAAAGAAGAAAGTAATATCAAATATAATGCGGTAAACTTCATAATCGTCTCCGTCCGGATCTCCAATTTCATCACCGATTCCACCACCCGCATGTGCGCCTTTATATAGATGGAATACGAAACATGTGAGCATATCGTGACATTTTTTATCAATTTCTTCATCATGAGTATAGAATTTGCGGAAATAGTTGAAAGCAATTACAATGATATATATCGATTATAGTTAAAATCATCACTGTAAGCACTAACTTTTTTCTATTGTGTGTAACTGACTGTAATATAGTACGCAACGTTTTAAAGCCTACAGCAACGTCCAATAAATGAGCAGCGAAAAAAAAGTTATTGAAGTTTCCAAGAATGGAAAATGTGAAATACCATAATGAGTATAGCAAGGCGTTGTCTGTTATAGTAACACCAGCTTTCGCAACTTGATATCTCCAGACAATATTAAGGACATACTTTACGAATCCACCGCCTTGATTTTCTTGAGCTGTAAATGCGCTTTTTTGTATTCCAAGTAAATTTTATATAGAATCAAAATCATGTTTCACTGTACTTTCGTCTTACTTTCTTCTTCACAAATTTGTCCCAATAGTTAACTGGAAATGATTTGGTTGATATCACTAACTTATCCCAATGTGATTTAAGATGGTCGTCTTCTGGTTGCTCTGCAATAAAAATACCATTAAATTCCAACTGTCCTGCGATTTCCTTTTCTCTTTTGATATGCCTGTATCTACCACTAACATCACAGAGCACATGCCATGTCTGTTATTTCTGCAATCATAGCCAGATGCCCTTACATACGTACTAAAGACACCCCCATAAATACCTGTATCAACCGCTAGCATCACAGAGCAATGTAGACTAACCAATAAAACCCAATATATACATGTATAGTCCACATCATAGAGCACATCAGGACATTGTCTGCATTCTAATCAATTGTCTAACAAATCCCCGGAAATAATCGAATCATCCAAAAGAAATAATCGAATCATCCAAAAGCATTATAGGAGTAAAGTGTAGTCTTACTAATGACATCCCCAAATATACCAATATCAACCACAGCATCATAGATCGCATCATTCCCACGTGTACTAAAATCTACCTCAAACATGACAGAGCACAGCAGTGCATTTTATGTCTTCTCAACGATCATTTTACAACCCAAAGACCACTCTAGACTTACCAATAACATCCACAAATATACGAAAATAGATAACTAACATCACAGAGCTAATCAGGACATTGTGTGTACACCAACACCCACGTTTGCTTGGTTGTGAAGGATGTCTGAATTCTTAATTTTAATTGTTATCTTATTATTTTTCATGAATTATTACATTTTTTTTTTAAATGAAACCTTTGAATAAAAACCCAATGAAATAAAATAAATATGTATGTATGTAAGTATGCTCATACAAATGTAACAAAATCGTGTTTTGGTTTGCATCATTTCGATTTGCGTCGCGACTTTCTGGCCCCAATTAGCGACGCAAACCGGGGTATTGGTGTATTCTCAACAATCATCTAACAACCCAAAGACCACTCTACACACACCAATGATATTACCAACACTACCCGAAGTTTCGACAATTACTACATTTCTACATTTATTGATGATTAAACAAAACAAAACGTAGAGAAATGTATCAATTTAGGTCTCAACAATCATCTATATAGTCAATACAGTACCAATATTTATATATACTCTGTGTGTGGTTTCTCACATTTCGTTTCAGCCCTCTCCAACTCTTCCCCAGCTGACGGGACTCCTTAGCTACTGTTCTGCGTTATTTACTTCTCGGAGGACTCACTGTTCTACCGTCTTGGGTTAGCGGGTTAAACTGCATCGCCTGTTTTGCTATGGATCTGTCGCCTTATCGAAGGGTATGACCAATGGCGTGCCACGTCCCTGAATAATCGCGCCTATAGGTTCCTGGCCCGTTCCCTGATGGAGTTGTTCGTTTGAGATACGGTTCTCCCATGAAATCCTTAGTATGTTTCGTAAGAGCTATCTCCACCCGAAATAACTGCCATAGCCAATAAGCGTATCAGAATACTGTCCGAAATCTCAACAATCGCATAAAATGTCTATGTGCAATCTATATTTACTAAAAACCTAATTAGCCTAGACGAATACATTAAAGCTAGAAAACAGTTATGTTACTCGTTGCATCAAGGTTCGTCTCGTTACTACATATTACCTATTAGTTGTAACTCGTCGCAACTATTACGTATTAGTCAACGTACAACTTTCCTATGGAGACATCTCTAGTTGCCGTTTCCTTTTCATTTCAGCTATACACACATCGATCACCACCTCCAGCACTATGTACTTACTGTTAGTCGTTAGGAAGTGCGGCCTAATTTGCAATAGAAAATACAATTATTATATCTTCCAAGGAGAAAGCACGCGTTGAGAGCATGACAGGAGAAGTTTTCATTCAAATTCATTTCATTTTCAATTTGTATGCGCAAGTATAAATATTGGATATATCTAAAATAGTACCTAGCTTATATGCCATTCCATCGTTTTGCAATATGCTTGACTCAACTGCTTCTTCTTATAGCTAATTTGTATTGTTATTTGCATTGTAATTTGTATTGCTCTTGTACACCAAACGAAATAGCTTTAGAATGAATTTAGATTAAAATATATTCGATCTATCGAGAACCTCATTGATATAACACCATCATAAAGCCTATTGCACAGCATATTGCATTTGTCCATCCGCATTCCTTTTGCTGATTGTACGTACATACATATGTCCCTAATATCTCCTAAAATTTTCATTGTGTACTAATACTCTAACAACAGAATTTTTTGAAGTCATATTCTTAAATTGAAACAAAATTTCTCAGATAAATTGACAACATAATTTTAATTTCAAAATAATATATGTACATACGTATTTATTTCGTTTGAAAGGATTGTCATTTTCAGCTAACAAATAAAAAATCGATACAGAAAATTAGAACGCTACATGTGTCGTTCTCTTCGTTCATTCAAATACATTGTTTGTTTGGACTAGTACAAGTAAATATTGCTTGATACGCTAAACGCGAAATAGTTTCCACTCCCACCTGATAACTCGCCTTCACATTGTTTCCTGAAGCAATCGCCGACAGGGAAGAAGTCCCAGCTCCTTTGCTGGTACATATTCCAGACATACGTTTCTTGACCAGTGTATTCAGTATCTGGTTTATTTATAAGATGCATCAAAAAGAACATATAGTTCGCTAAATTATGTTCTTTTTGAACATGGGTGTCAAAGCCATGTGGCACAATATCGAAATAATCTTTTCCAACACCGCATATAAAGCAATTAGATTCCATATTTTCTTTGACCGATTCCAATTGGTCTCGAAGCTCTCCAAAAGCATCAATGATTAAGCCTTGAATTATAGCCAGCAGTATTACAATGACAAAAAAGAAGAAAGTAATATCAAATATAATGCGGTAAACTTCATAATCGTCTCCGTCCGGATCTCCAATTTCATCACCGATTCCACCACCCGCATGTGCGCCTTTATATAGATGGAATACGAAACATGTGAGCATATCGTGACATTTTTTATCAATTTCTTCATCATGAGTATAGAATTTGCGGAAATAGTTGAAAGCAATTACAATGATATATATCGATTATAGTTAAAATCATCACTGTAAGCACTAACTTTTTTCTATTGTGTGTAACTGACTGTAATATAGTACGCAACGTTTTAAAGCCTACAGCAACGTCCAATAAATGAGCAGCGAAAAAAAAGTTATTGAAGTTTCCAAGAATGGAAAATGTGAAATACCATAATGAGTATAGCAAGGCGTTGTCTGTTATAGTAACACCAGCTTTCGCAACTTGATATCTCCAGACAATATTAAGGACATACTTTACGAATCCACCGCCTTGATTTTCTTGAGCTGTAAATGCGCTTTTTTGTATTCCAAGTAAATTTTATATAGAATCAAAATCATGTTTCACTGTACTTTCGTCTTACTTTCTTCTTCACAAATTTGTCCCAATAGTTAACTGGAAATGATTTGGTTGATATCACTAACTTATCCCAATGTGATTTAAGATGGTCGTCTTCTGGTTGCTCTGCAATAAAAATACCATTAAATTCCAACTGTCCTGCGATTTCCTTTTCTCTTTTGATATGCCTGTATCTACCACTAACATCACAGAGCACATGCCATGTCTGTTATTTCTGCAATTATAGCCAGAGGCCTTAACATAGTACTAAAGACATCTACACAGATACCCGTACCTTCCCCAAGCATCACTGAACATACCATTTCACTGTCTGTATTATCACCAATCGTTAATCAACCAAATGTCCCACTTTACACATAACCTGACATCCCCATACGTGCCTGTATTCACCAATGTAGATTATAACAGGACTTAGTATTAAAGAAATATTAAGACTTATTTATTAGATCGGCTGCCCATATGGCGGAGTAAGGTTTCTGTGTTCGTGGCGCGTACGGCATATCCGTTAACTGGTATCTGTCATGAGGTAGGACAGTCGTTATGATGTAAAGACACTTATATCTTGGCTCTAATTTACGATATGTACGGTGCTGCTAGGACTGTCATTCAAAATCAGCACAAGGTCTCCTTTGTTGTACCTTTTGGCGCTTCGATGCTTTAGGTCGTGTTGTTCCTAATGCTTACGTTGTGCTTGAGTTATTCTAAGTGCCCCTTCTCTGCGTATCTGGTCAAGATATTGTCGTTTTTGGGTAAGCTGTACGCCTGCTGCTAATGCGTCTTGTAGTCGATCTCTTGGAATGTATCCCAACATCATTTAGTGTGCAGTCCTTCCAATGGCTTCATTATAGGTGTTGTTTATTCCCCATTGCACGATTTTAATTTTCTGGTCCTACTAAGTCTCGTCTTCTATCGTTGCGAGTAATGCGTTGAGTATGGTTCGGTTGTATCGCTCGATCTGTCCGTCGTGGCGTTTTAAATTTTATTTAACATGCGTTATCGATCTACTTTTCGTAAACTCATCAAATGCCTTCGAAGTAAATGATGTTCCCTGGTCTGTGAATAAACGTCTTGGTGTTCCGAACATTAAAAACGTTTCTGTCAAAAAATGTATTACTGGTTAAGTTTGCTTATTCGATAAGGCCTTTATTTGTTTAAACTTGGTGAAAGAGTCAACAAGTACGATTACATAAGCATTACCCTTAATGGATTTGATAAACGGGCCCAAATGTATCAAATGGTACCTCTTTTTTTCGATAGGATACAATTCTCCTCTAGGTTGTGTAGTTTTCTTTGCCTAGGCGCACTCCACACATACCTTAATGTATTTTCTTACAAACTGGGTGATTCGTGGGAGCCAGTATCTTTCCTGAATATGTTTTATGGTTTTCTGATCCGAGAAATGTCCGAGTTAATCATGACTATACCTTAAAACTCGATTTCGAACCCCTTTTGGAAGAAATAGCTTGATCTGATTGTTGACCTTACGATATACTCTTCCTTCTTGAAGGTCATAGTCCGTATGAACTTGATGTTCTATTTCATTCTCCGGTTTTTTGTTTAGGACGGTTGATATTTTGGCTATTTCTTCATCTTGCAATTGCAAAGAATAGATCCAATTCTCGTCCGAAATATGAACTTGGAGTACATTCATTTCCACGACATCCGTTTCCTTTGCTGGCTCACTAGATGCATATTTGTCCCTTCTCCCTGCATCAATATACCAGCTAGTCGCTTGCTGCTTGCATCTGTATGCAACTCATGTTGTGCCCGGGGGTTAAAGAGTGCCAACACTGGTTGATTGATAAGAGATCGTTTCAGCTGTTCGAAAGACTTTTGTTGCTCCCTTCCCCAGGCAAATGTATGTAATGTATGTAAGTATGCTCATACAAATGTAACAAAATCGTGTTTTGGTTTGCATCATTTCGATTTGCGTCGCGACTTTCTGGCCCCAATTAGCGACGCAAACCGGGGTATTGGTGTATTCTCAACAATCATCTAACAACCCAAAGACCACTCTACACACACCAATGATATTACCAACACTACCCGAAGTTTCGACAATTACTACATTTCTACATTTATTGATGATTAAACAAAACAAAACGTAGAGAAATGTATCAATTTAGGTCTCAACAATCATCTATATAGTCAATACAGTACCAATATTTATATATACTCTGTGTGTGGTTTCTCACATTTCGTTTCAGCCCTCTCCAACTCTTCCCCAGCTGACGGGACTCCTTAGCTACTGTTCTGCGTTATTTACTTCTCGGAGGACTCACTGTTCTACCGTCTTGGGTTAGCGGGTTAAACTGCATCGCCTGTTTTGCTATGGATCTGTCGCCTTATCGAAGGGTATGACCAATGGCGTGCCACGTCCCTGAATAATCGCGCCTATAGGTTCCTGGCCCGTTCCCTGATGGAGTTGTTCGTTTGAGATACGGTTCTCCCATGAAATCCTTAGTATGTTTCGTAAGAGCTATCTCCACCCGAAATAACTGCCATAGCCAATAAGCGTATCAGAATACTGTCCGAAATCTCAACAATCGCATAAAATGTCTATGTGCAATCTATATTTACTAAAAACCTAATTAGCCTAGACGAATACATTAAAGCTAGAAAACAGTTATGTTACTCGTTGCATCAAGGTTCGTCTCGTTACTACATATTACCTATTAGTTGTAACTCGTCGCAACTATTACGTATTAGTCAACGTACAACTTTCCTATGGAGACATCTCTAGTTGCCGTTTCCTTTTCATTTCAGCTATACACACATCGATCACCACCTCCAGCACTATGTACTTACTGTTAGTCGTTAGGAAGTGCGGCCTAATTTGCAATAGAAAATACAATTATTATATCTTCCAAGGAGAAAGCACGCGTTGAGAGCATGACAGGAGAAGTTTTCATTCAAATTCATTTCATTTTCAATTTGTATGCGCAAGTATAAATATTGGATATATCTAAAATAGTACCTAGCTTATATGCCATTCCATCGTTTTGCAATATGCTTGACTCAACTGCTTCTTCTTATAGCTAATTTGTATTGTTATTTGCATTGTAATTTGTATTGCTCTTGTACACCAAACGAAATAGCTTTAGAATGAATTTAGATTAAAATATATTCGATCTATCGAGAACCTCATTGATATAACACCATCATAAAGCCTATTGCACAGCATATTGCATTTGTCCATCCGCATTCCTTTTGCTGATTGTACGTACATACATATGTCCCTAATATCTCCTAAAATTTTCATTGTGTACTAATACTCTAACAACAGAATTTTTTGAAGTCATATTCTTAAATTGAAACAAAATTTCTCAGATAAATTGACAACATAATTTTAATTTCAAAATAATATATGTACATACGTATTTATTTCGTTTGAAAGGATTGTCATTTTCAGCTAACAAATAAAAAATCGATACAGAAAATTAGAACGCTACATGTGTCGTTCTCTTCGTTCATTCAAATACATTGTTTGTTTGGACTAGTACAAGTAAATATTGCTTGATACGCTAAACGCGAAATAGTTTCCACTCCCACCTGATAACTCGCCTTCACATTGTTTCCTGAAGCAATCGCCGACAGGGAAGAAGTCCCAGCTCCTTTGCTGGTACATATTCCAGACATACGTTTCTTGACCAGTGTATTCAGTATCTGGTTTATTTATAAGATGCATCAAAAAGAACATATAGTTCGCTAAATTATGTTCTTTTTGAACATGGGTGTCAAAGCCATGTGGCACAATATCGAAATAATCTTTTCCAACACCGCATATAAAGCAATTAGATTCCATATTTTCTTTGACCGATTCCAATTGGTCTCGAAGCTCTCCAAAAGCATCAATGATTAAGCCTTGAATTATAGCCAGCAGTATTACAATGACAAAAAAGAAGAAAGTAATATCAAATATAATGCGGTAAACTTCATAATCGTCTCCGTCCGGATCTCCAATTTCATCACCGATTCCACCACCCGCATGTGCGCCTTTATATAGATGGAATACGAAACATGTGAGCATATCGTGACATTTTTTATCAATTTCTTCATCATGAGTATAGAATTTGCGGAAATAGTTGAAAGCAATTACAATGATATATATCGATTATAGTTAAAATCATCACTGTAAGCACTAACTTTTTTCTATTGTGTGTAACTGACTGTAATATAGTACGCAACGTTTTAAAGCCTACAGCAACGTCCAATAAATGAGCAGCGAAAAAAAAGTTATTGAAGTTTCCAAGAATGGAAAATGTGAAATACCATAATGAGTATAGCAAGGCGTTGTCTGTTATAGTAACACCAGCTTTCGCAACTTGATATCTCCAGACAATATTAAGGACATACTTTACGAATCCACCGCCTTGATTTTCTTGAGCTGTAAATGCGCTTTTTTGTATTCCAAGTAAATTTTATATAGAATCAAAATCATGTTTCACTGTACTTTCGTCTTACTTTCTTCTTCACAAATTTGTCCCAATAGTTAACTGGAAATGATTTGGTTGATATCACTAACTTATCCCAATGTGATTTAAGATGGTCGTCTTCTGGTTGCTCTGCAATAAAAATACCATTAAATTCCAACTGTCCTGCGATTTCCTTTTCTCTTTTGATATGCCTGTATCTACCACTAACATCACAGAGCACATGCCATGTCTGTTATTTCTGCAATCATAGCCAGATGCCCTTACATACGTACTAAAGACATCCCCATAAATACCTGTATCAACCGCTAGCATCACAGAGCAATGTAGACTAACCAATAAAACCCAATATATACATGTATAGTCCACATCATAGAGCACATCAGGACATTGTCTGCATTCTCATCAATTGTCTAACAAATCCCCAGAAATAATCGAATCATCCAAAAGAAATAATCGAATCATCCAAAAGCATTATAGGAGTAAAGTGTAGTCTTACTAATGACATCCCCAAATATACCAATATCAACCACAGCATCATAGATCGCATCATTCCCACGTGTACTAAAATCTACCTCAAACATGACAGAGCACAGCAGTGCATTTTATGTCTTCTCAACGATCATTTTACAACCCAAAGACCACTCTAGACTTACCAATAACATCCACAAATATACGAAAATAGATAACTAACATCACAGAGCTCATCAGGACATTGTGTGTACACCAACACCCACGTTTGCTTGGTTGTGAAGGATGTCTGAATTCTTAATTTTAATTGTTATCTTATTATTTTTCATGAATTATTAAATTTTTTTTTTTCAATGAAACCTTTGAATAAAAACCCAATGAAATAAAATAAATATGTATGTATGTAAGTATGCTCATACAAATGTAACAAAATCGTGTTTTGGTTTGCATCATTTCGATTTGCGTCGCGACTTTCTGGCCCCAATTAGCGACGCAAACCGGGGTATTGGTGTATTCTCAACAATCATCTAACAACCCAAAGACCACTCTACACACACCAATGATATTACCAACACTACCCGAAGTTTCGACAATTACTACATTTCTACATTTATTGATGATTAAACAAAACAAAACGTAGAGAAATGTATCAATTTAGGTCTCAACAATCATCTATATAGTCAATACAGTACCAATATTTATATATACTCTGTGTGTGGTTTCTCACATTTCGTTTCAGCCCTCTCCAACTCTTCCCCAGCTGACGGGACTCCTTAGCTACTGTTCTGCGTTATTTACTTCTCGGATTACTCACTGTTCTACCGTCTTGGGTTAGCGGGTTAAACTGCATCGCCTGTTTTGCTATGGATCTGTCGCCTTATCGAAGGGTATGACCAATGGCGTGCCACGTCCCTGAATAATCGCGCCTATAGGTTCCTGGCCCGTTCCCTGATGGAGTTGTTCGTTTGAGATACGGTTCTCCCATGAAATCCTTAGTATGTTTCGTAAGAGCTATCTCCACCCGAAATAACTGCCATAGCCAATAAGCGTATCAGAATACTGTCCGAAATCTCAACAATCGCATAAAATGTCTATGTGCAATCTATATTTACTAAAAACCTAATTAGCCTAGACGAATACATTAAAGCTAGAAAACAGTTATGTTACTCGTTGCATCAAGGTTCGTCTCGTTACTACATATTACCTATTAGTTGTAACTCGTCGCAACTATTACGTATTAGTCAACGTACAACTTTCCTATGGAGACATCTCTAGTTGCCGTTTCCTTTTCATTTCAGCTATACACACATCGATCACCACCTCCAGCACTATGTACTTACTGTTAGTCGTTAGGAAGTGCGGCCTAATTTGCAATAGAAAATACAATTATTATATCTTCCAAGGAGAAAGCACGCGTTGAGAGCATGACAGGAGAAGTTTTCATTCAAATTCATTTCATTTTCAATTTGTATGCGCAAGTATAAATATTGGATATATCTAAAATAGTACCTAGCTTATATGCCATTCCATCGTTTTGCAATATGCTTGACTCAACTGCTTCTTCTTATAGCTAATTTGTATTGTTATTTGCATTGTAATTTGTATTGCTCTTGTACACCAAACGAAATAGCTTTAGAATGAATTTAGATTAAAATATATTCGATCTATCGAGAACCTCATTGATATAACACCATCATAAAGCCTATTGCACAGCATATTGCATTTGTCCATCCGCATTCCTTTTGCTGATTGTACGTACATACATATGTCCCTAATATCTCCTAAAATTTTCATTGTGTACTAATACTCTAACAACAGAATTTTTTGAAGTCATATTCTTAAATTGAAACAAAATTTCTCAGATAAATTGACAACATAATTTTAATTTCAAAATAATATATGTACATACGTATTTATTTCGTTTGAAAGGATTGTCATTTTCAGCTAACAAATAAAAAATCGATACAGAAAATTAGAACGCTACATGTGTCGTTCTCTTCGTTCATTCAAATACATTGTTTGTTTGGACTAGTACAAGTAAATATTGCTTGATACGCTAAACGCGAAATAGTTTCCACTCCCACCTGATAACTCGCCTTCACATTGTTTCCTGAAGCAATCGCCGACAGGGAAGAAGTCCCAGCTCCTTTGCTGGTACATATTCCAGACATACGTTTCTTGACCAGTGTATTCAGTATCTGGTTTATTTATAAGATGCATCAAAAAGAACATATAGTTCGCTAAATTATGTTCTTTTTGAACATGGGTGTCAAAGCCATGTGGCACAATATCGAAATAATCTTTTCCAACACCGCATATAAAGCAATTAGATTCCATATTTTCTTTGACCGATTCCAATTGGTCTCGAAGCTCTCCAAAAGCATCAATGATTAAGCCTTGAATTATAGCCAGCAGTATTACAATGACAAAAAAGAAGAAAGTAATATCAAATATAATGCGGTAAACTTCATAATCGTCTCCGTCCGGATCTCCAATTTCATCACCGATTCCACCACCCGCATGTGCGCCTTTATATAGATGGAATACGAAACATGTGAGCATATCGTGACATTTTTTATCAATTTCTTCATCATGAGTATAGAATTTGCGGAAATAGTTGAAAGCAATTACAATGATATATATCGATTATAGTTAAAATCATCACTGTAAGCACTAACTTTTTTCTATTGTGTGTAACTGACTGTAATATAGTACGCAACGTTTTAAAGCCTACAGCAACGTCCAATAAATGAGCAGCGAAAAAAAAGTTATTGAAGTTTCCAAGAATGGAAAATGTGAAATACCATAATGAGTATAGCAAGGCGTTGTCTGTTATAGTAACACCAGCTTTCGCAACTTGATATCTCCAGACAATATTAAGGACATACTTTACGAATCCACCGCCTTGATTTTCTTGAGCTGTAAATGCGCTTTTTTGTATTCCAAGTAAATTTTATATAGAATCAAAATCATGTTTCACTGTACTTTCGTCTTACTTTCTTCTTCACAAATTTGTCCCAATAGTTAACTGGAAATGATTTGGTTGATATCACTAACTTATCCCAATGTGATTTAAGATGGTCGTCTTCTGGTTGCTCTGCAATAAAAATACCATTAAATTCCAACTGTCCTGCGATTTCCTTTTCTCTTTTGATATGCCTGTATCTACCACTAACATCACAGAGCACATGCCATGTCTGTTATTTCTGCAATTATAGCCAGAGGCCTTAACATAGTACTAAAGACATCTACACAGATACCCGTACCTTCCCCAAGCATCACTGAACATACCATTTCACTGTCTGTATTATCACCAATCGTTAATCAACCAAATGTCCCACTTTACACATAACCTGACATCCCCATACGTGCCTGTATTCACCAATGTAGATTATAACAGGACTTAGTATTAAAGAAATATTAAGACTTATTTATTAGATCGGCTGCCCATATGGCGGAGTAAGGTTTCTGTGTTCGTGGCGCGTACGGCATATCCGTTAACTGGTATCTGTCATGAGGTAGGACAGTCGTTATGATGTAAAGACACTTATATCTTGGCTCTAATTTACGATATGTACGGTGCTGCTAGGACTGTCATTCAAAATCAGCACAAGGTCTCCTTTGTTGTACCTTTTGGCGCTTCGATGCTTTAGGTCGTGTTGTTCCTAATGCTTACGTTGTGCTTGAGTTATTCTAAGTGCCCCTTCTCTGCGTATCTGGTCAAGATATTGTCGTTTTTGGGTAAGCTGTACGCCTGCTGCTAATGCGTCTTGTAGTCGATCTCTTGGAATGTATCCCAACATCATTTAGTGTGCAGTCCTTCCAATGGCTTCATTATAGGTGTTGTTTATTCCCCATTGCACGATTTTAATTTTCTGGTCCTACTAAGTCTCGTCTTCTATCGTTGCGAGTAATGCGTTGAGTATGGTTCGGTTGTATCGCTCGATCTGTCCGTCGTGGCGTTTTAAATTTTATTTAACATGCGTTATCGATCTACTTTTCGTAAACTCATCAAATGCCTTCGAAGTAAATGATGTTCCCTGGTCTGTGAATAAACGTCTTGGTGTTCCGAACATTAAAAACGTTTCTGTCAAAAAATGTATTACTGGTTAAGTTTGCTTATTCGATAAGGCCTTTATTTGTTTAAACTTGGTGAAAGAGTCAACAAGTACGATGACATAAGCATTACCCTTAATGGATTTGATAAACGGGCCCAAATGTATCAAATGGTACCTCTTTTTTTCGATAGGATACAATTCTCCTCTAGGTTGTGTAGTTTTCTTTGCCTAGGCGCACTCCACACATACCTTAATGTATTTTCTTACAAACTGGGTGATTCGTGGGAGCCAGTATCTTTCCTGAATATGTTTTATGGTTTTCTGATCCGAGAAATGTCCGAGTTAATCATGACTATACCTTAAAACTCGATTTCGAACCCCTTTTGGAAGAAATAGCTTGATCTGATTGTTGACCTTACGATATACTCTTCCTTCTTGAAGGTCATAGTCCGTATGAACTTGATGTTCTATTTCATTCTCCGGTTTTTTGTTTAGGACGGTTGATATTTTGGCTATTTCTTCATCTTGCAATTGCAAAGAATAGATCCAATTCTCGTCCGAAATATGAACTTGGAGTACATTCATTTCCACGACATCCGTTTCCTTTGCTGGCTCACTAGATGCATATTTGTCCCTTCTCCCTGCATCAATATACCAGCTAGTCGCTTGCTGCTTGCATCTGTATGCAACTCATGTTGTGCCCGGGGGTTAAAGAGTGCCAACACTGGTTGATTGATAAGAGATCGTTTCAGCTGTTCGAAAGACTTTTGTTGCTCCCTTCCCCAGGCAAATGTATGTAATGTATGTAAGTATGCTCATACAAATGTAACAAAATCGTGTTTTGGTTTGCATCATTTCGATTTGCGTCGCGACTTTCTGGCCCCAATTAGCGACGCAAACCGGGGTATTGGTGTATTCTCAACAATCATCTAACAACCCAAAGACCACTCTACACACACCAATGATATTACCAACACTACCCGAAGTTTCGACAATTACTACATTTCTACATTTATTGATGATTAAACAAAACAAAACGTAGAGAAATGTATCAATTTAGGTCTCAACAATCATCTATATAGTCAATACAGTACCAATATTTATATATACTCTGTGTGTGGTTTCTCACATTTCGTTTCAGCCCTCTCCAACTCTTCCCCAGCTGACGGGACTCCTTAGCTACTGTTCTGCGTTATTTACTTCTCGGATTACTCACTGTTCTACCGTCTTGGGTTAGCGGGTTAAACTGCATCGCCTGTTTTGCTATGGATCTGTCGCCTTATCGAAGGGTATGACCAATGGCGTGCCACGTCCCTGAATAATCGCGCCTATAGGTTCCTGGCCCGTTCCCTGATGGAGTTGTTCGTTTGAGATACGGTTCTCCCATGAAATCCTTAGTATGTTTCGTAAGAGCTATCTCCACCCGAAATAACTGCCATAGCCAATAAGCGTATCAGAATACTGTCCGAAATCTCAACAATCGCATAAAATGTCTATGTGCAATCTATATTTACTAAAAACCTAATTAGCCTAGACGAATACATTAAAGCTAGAAAACAGTTATGTTACTCGTTGCATCAAGGTTCGTCTCGTTACTACATATTACCTATTAGTTGTAACTCGTCGCAACTATTACGTATTAGTCAACGTACAACTTTCCTATGGAGACATCTCTAGTTGCCGTTTCCTTTTCATTTCAGCTATACACACATCGATCACCACCTCCAGCACTATGTACTTACTGTTAGTCGTTAGGAAGTGCGGCCTAATTTGCAATAGAAAATACAATTATTATATCTTCCAAGGAGAAAGCACGCGTTGAGAGCATGACAGGAGAAGTTTTCATTCAAATTCATTTCATTTTCAATTTGTATGCGCAAGTATAAATATTGGATATATCTAAAATAGTACCTAGCTTATATGCCATTCCATCGTTTTGCAATATGCTTGACTCAACTGCTTCTTCTTATAGCTAATTTGTATTGTTATTTGCATTGTAATTTGTATTGCTCTTGTACACCAAACGAAATAGCTTTAGAATGAATTTAGATTAAAATATATTCGATCTATCGAGAACCTCATTGATATAACACCATCATAAAGCCTATTGCACAGCATATTGCATTTGTCCATCCGCATTCCTTTTGCTGATTGTACGTACATACATATGTCCCTAATATCTCCTAAAATTTTCATTGTGTACTAATACTCTAACAACAGAATTTTTTGAAGTCATATTCTTAAATTGAAACAAAATTTCTCAGATAAATTGACAACATAATTTTAATTTCAAAATAATATATGTACATACGTATTTATTTCGTTTGAAAGGATTGTCATTTTCAGCTAACAAATAAAAAATCGATACAGAAAATTAGAACGCTACATGTGTCGTTCTCTTCGTTCATTCAAATACATTGTTTGTTTGGACTAGTACAAGTAAATATTGCTTGATACGCTAAACGCGAAATAGTTTCCACTCCCACCTGATAACTCGCCTTCACATTGTTTCCTGAAGCAATCGCCGACAGGGAAGAAGTCCCAGCTCCTTTGCTGGTACATATTCCAGACATACGTTTCTTGACCAGTGTATTCAGTATCTGGTTTATTTATAAGATGCATCAAAAAGAACATATAGTTCGCTAAATTATGTTCTTTTTGAACATGGGTGTCAAAGCCATGTGGCACAATATCGAAATAATCTTTTCCAACACCGCATATAAAGCAATTAGATTCCATATTTTCTTTGACCGATTCCAATTGGTCTCGAAGCTCTCCAAAAGCATCAATGATTAAGCCTTGAATTATAGCCAGCAGTATTACAATGACAAAAAAGAAGAAAGTAATATCAAATATAATGCGGTAAACTTCATAATCGTCTCCGTCCGGATCTCCAATTTCATCACCGATTCCACCACCCGCATGTGCGCCTTTATATAGATGGAATACGAAACATGTGAGCATATCGTGACATTTTTTATCAATTTCTTCATCATGAGTATAGAATTTGCGGAAATAGTTGAAAGCAATTACAATGATATATATCGATTATAGTTAAAATCATCACTGTAAGCACTAACTTTTTTCTATTGTGTGTAACTGACTGTAATATAGTACGCAACGTTTTAAAGCCTACAGCAACGTCCAATAAATGAGCAGCGAAAAAAAAGTTATTGAAGTTTCCAAGAATGGAAAATGTGAAATACCATAATGAGTATAGCAAGGCGTTGTCTGTTATAGTAACACCAGCTTTCGCAACTTGATATCTCCAGACAATATTAAGGACATACTTTACGAATCCACCGCCTTGATTTTCTTGAGCTGTAAATGCGCTTTTTTGTATTCCAAGTAAATTTTATATAGAATCAAAATCATGTTTCACTGTACTTTCGTCTTACTTTCTTCTTCACAAATTTGTCCCAATAGTTAACTGGAAATGATTTGGTTGATATCACTAACTTATCCCAATGTGATTTAAGATGGTCGTCTTCTGGTTGCTCTGCAATAAAAATACCATTAAATTCCAACTGTCCTGCGATTTCCTTTTCTCTTTTGATATGCCTGTATCTACCACTAACATCACAGAGCACATGCCATGTCTGTTATTTCTGCAATTATAGCCAGAGGCCTTAACATAGTACTAAAGACATCTACACAGATACCCGTACCTTCCCCAAGCATCACTGAACATACCATTTCACTGTCTGTATTATCACCAATCGTTAATCAACCAAATGTCCCACTTTACACATAACCTGACATCCCCATACGTGCCTGTATTCACCAATGTAGATTATAACAGGACTTAGTATTAAAGAAATATTAAGACTTATTTATTAGATCGGCTGCCCATATGGCGGAGTAAGGTTTCTGTGTTCGTGGCGCGTACGGCATATCCGTTAACTGGTATCTGTCATGAGGTAGGACAGTCGTTATGATGTAAAGACACTTATATCTTGGCTCTAATTTACGATATGTACGGTGCTGCTAGGACTGTCATTCAAAATCAGCACAAGGTCTCCTTTGTTGTACCTTTTGGCGCTTCGATGCTTTAGGTCGTGTTGTTCCTAATGCTTACGTTGTGCTTGAGTTATTCTAAGTGCCCCTTCTCTGCGTATCTGGTCAAGATATTGTCGTTTTTGGGTAAGCTGTACGCCTGCTGCTAATGCGTCTTGTAGTCGATCTCTTGGAATGTATCCCAACATCATTTAGTGTGCAGTCCTTCCAATGGCTTCATTATAGGTGTTGTTTATTCCCCATTGCACGATTTTAATTTTCTGGTCCTACTAAGTCTCGTCTTCTATCGTTGCGAGTAATGCGTTGAGTATGGTTCGGTTGTATCGCTCGATCTGTCCGTCGTGGCGTTTTAAATTTTATTTAACATGCGTTATCGATCTACTTTTCGTAAACTCATCAAATGCCTTCGAAGTAAATGATGTTCCCTGGTCTGTGAATAAACGTCTTGGTGTTCCGAACATTAAAAACGTTTCTGTCAAAAAATGTATTACTGGTTAAGTTTGCTTATTCGATAAGGCCTTTATTTGTTTAAACTTGGTGAAAGAGTCAACAAGTACGATGACATAAGCATTACCCTTAATGGATTTGATAAACGGGCCCAAATGTATCAAATGGTACCTCTTTTTTTCGATAGGATACAATTCTCCTCTAGGTTGTGTAGTTTTCTTTGCCTAGGCGCACTCCACACATACCTTAATGTATTTTCTTACAAACTGGGTGATTCGTGGGAGCCAGTATCTTTCCTGAATATGTTTTATGGTTTTCTGATCCGAGAAATGTCCGAGTTAATCATGACTATACCTTAAAACTCGATTTCGAACCCCTTTTGGAAGAAATAGCTTGATCTGATTGTTGACCTTACGATATACTCTTCCTTCTTGAAGGTCATAGTCCGTATGAACTTGATGTTCTATTTCATTCTCCGGTTTTTTGTTTAGGACGGTTGATATTTTGGCTATTTCTTCATCTTGCAATTGCAAAGAATAGATCCAATTCTCGTCCGAAATATGAACTTGGAGTACATTCATTTCCACGACATCCGTTTCCTTTGCTGGCTCACTAGATGCATATTTGTCCCTTCTCCCTGCATCAATATACCAGCTAGTCGCTTGCTGCTTGCATCTGTATGCAACTCATGTTGTGCCCGGGGGTTAAAGAGTGCCAACACTGGTTGATTGATAAGAGATCGTTTCAGCTGTTCGAAAGACTTTTGTTGCTCCCTTCCCCAGGCAAATGTATGTAATGTATGTAAGTATGCTCATACAAATGTAACAAAATCGTGTTTTGGTTTGCATCATTTCGATTTGCGTCGCGACTTTCTGGCCCCAATTAGCGACGCAAACCGGGGTATTGGTGTATTCTCAACAATCATCTAACAACCCAAAGACCACTCTACACACACCAATGATATTACCAACACTACCCGAAGTTTCGACAATTACTACATTTCTACATTTATTGATGATTAAACAAAACAAAACGTAGAGAAATGTATCAATTTAGGTCTCAACAATCATCTATATAGTCAATACAGTACCAATATTTATATATACTCTGTGTGTGGTTTCTCACATTTCGTTTCAGCCCTCTCCAACTCTTCCCCAGCTGACGGGACTCCTTAGCTACTGTTCTGCGTTATTTACTTCTCGGAGGACTCACTGTTCTACCGTCTTGGGTTAGCGGGTTAAACTGCATCGCCTGTTTTGCTATGGATCTGTCGCCTTATCGAAGGGTATGACCAATGGCGTGCCACGTCCCTGAATAATCGCGCCTATAGGTTCCTGGCCCGTTCCCTGATGGAGTTGTTCGTTTGAGATACGGTTCTCCCATGAAATCCTTAGTATGTTTCGTAAGAGCTATCTCCACCCGAAATAACTGCCATAGCCAATAAGCGTATCAGAATACTGTCCGAAATCTCAACAATCGCATAAAATGTCTATGTGCAATCTATATTTACTAAAAACCTAATTAGCCTAGACGAATACATTAAAGCTAGAAAACAGTTATGTTACTCGTTGCATCAAGGTTCGTCTCGTTACTACATATTACCTATTAGTTGTAACTCGTCGCAACTATTACGTATTAGTCAACGTACAACTTTCCTATGGAGACATCTCTAGTTGCCGTTTCCTTTTCATTTCAGCTATACACACATCGATCACCACCTCCAGCACTATGTACTTACTGTTAGTCGTTAGGAAGTGCGGCCTAATTTGCAATAGAAAATACAATTATTATATCTTCCAAGGAGAAAGCACGCGTTGAGAGCATGCCAGGAGAAGTTTTCATTCAAATTCATTTCATTTTCAATTTGTATGCGCAAGTATAAATATTGGATATATCTAAAATAGTACCTAGCTTATATGCCATTCCATCGTTTTGCAATATGCTTGACTCAACTGCTTCTTCTTATAGCTAATTTGTATTGTTATTTGCATTGTAATTTGTATTGCTCTTGTACACCAAACGAAATAGCTTTAGAATGAATTTAGATTAAAATATATTCGATCTATCGAGAACCTCATTGATATAACACCATCATAAAGCCTATTGCACAGCATATTGCATTTGTCCATCCGCATTCCTTTTGCTGATTGTACGTACATACATATGTCCCTAATATCTCCTAAAATTTTCATTGTGTACTAATACTCTAACAACAGAATTTTTTGAAGTCATATTCTTAAATTGAAACAAAATTTCTCAGATAAATTGACAACATAATTTTAATTTCAAAATAATATATGTACATACGTATTTATTTCGTTTGAAAGGATTGTCATTTTCAGCTAACAAATAAAAAATCGATACAGAAAATTAGAACGCTACATGTGTCGTTCTCTTCGTTCATTCAAATACATTGTTTGTTTGGACTAGTACAAGTAAATATTGCTTGATACGCTAAACGCGAAATAGTTTCCACTCCCACCTGATAACTCGCCTTCACATTGTTTCCTGAAGCAATCGCCGACAGGGAAGAAGTCCCAGCTCCTTTGCTGGTACATATTCCAGACATACGTTTCTTGACCAGTGTATTCAGTATCTGGTTTATTTATAAGATGCATCAAAAAGAACATATAGTTCGCTAAATTATGTTCTTTTTGAACATGGGTGTCAAAGCCATGTGGCACAATATCGATACGGTTTGCATCATTTCGATTTGCGTCGCGACTTTCTGGCCCCAATTAGCGACGCAAACCGGGGTATTGGTGTATTCTCAACAATCATCTAACAACCCAAAGACCACTCTACACACACCAATGATATTACCAACACTACCCGAAGTTTCGACAATTACTACATTTCTACATTTATTGATGATTAAACAAAACAAAACGTAGAGAAATGTATCAATTTAGGTCTCAACAATCATCTATATAGTCAATACAGTACCAATATTTATATATACTCTGTGTGTGGTTTCTCACATTTCGTTTCAGCCCTCTCCAACTCTTCCCCAGCTGACGGGACTCCTTAGCTACTGTTCTGCGTTATTTACTTCTCGGAGGACTCACTGTTCTACCGTCTTGGGTTAGCGGGTTAAACTGCATCGCCTGTTTTGCTATGGATCTGTCGCCTTATCGAAGGGTATGACCAATGGCGTGGCACGTCCCTGAATAATCGCGCCTATAGGTTCCTGGCCCGTTCCCTGATGGAGTTGTTCGTTTGAGATACGGTTCTCCCATGAAATCCTTAGTATGTTTCGTAAGAGCTATCTCCACCCGAAATAACTGCCATAGCCAATAAGCGTATCAGAATACTGTCCGAAATCTCAACAATCGCATAAAATGTCTATGTGCAATCTATATTTACTAAAAACCTAATTAGCCTAGACGAATACATTAAAGCTAGAAAACAGTTATGTTACTCGTTGCATCAAGGTTCGTCTCGTTACTACATATTACCTATTAGTTGTAACTCGTCGCAACTATTACGTATTAGTCAACGTACAACTTTCCTATGGAGACATCTCTAGTTGCCGTTTCCTTTTCATTTCAGCTATACACACATCGATCACCACCTCCAGCACTATGTACTTACTGTTAGTCGTTAGGAAGTGCGGCCTAATTTGCAATAGAAAATACAATTATTATATCTTCCAAGGAGAAAGCACGCGTTGAGAGCATGACAGGAGAAGTTTTCATTCAAATTCATTTCATTTTCAATTTGTATGCGCAAGTATAAATATTGGATATATCTAAAATAGTACCTAGCTTATATGCCATTCCATCGTTTTGCAATATGCTTGACTCAACTGCTTCTTCTTATAGCTAATTTGTATTGTTATTTGCATTGTAATTTGTATTGCTCTTGTACACCAAACGAAATAGCTTTAGAATGAATTTAGATTAAAATATATTCGATCTATCGAGAACCTCATTGATATAACACCATCATAAAGCCTATTGCACAGCATATTGCATTTGTCCATCCGCATTCCTTTTGCTGATTGTACGTACATACATATGTCCCTAATATCTCCTAAAATTTTCATTGTGTACTAATACTCTAACAACAGAATTTTTTGAAGTCATATTCTTAAATTGAAACAAAATTTCTCAGATAAATTGACAACATAATTTTAATTTCAAAATAATATATGTACATACGTATTTATTTCGTTTGAAAGGATTGTCATTTTCAGCTAACAAATAAAAAATCGATACAGAAAATTAGAACGCTACATGTGTCGTTCTCTTCGTTCATTCAAATACATTGTTTGTTTGGACTAGTACAAGTAAATATTGCTTGATACGCTAAACGCGAAATAGTTTCCACTCCCACCTGATAACTCGCCTTCACATTGTTTCCTGAAGCAATCGCCGACAGGGAAGAAGTCCCAGCTCCTTTGCTGGTACATATTCCAGACATACGTTTCTTGACCAGTGTATTCAGTATCTGGTTTATTTATAAGATGCATCAAAAAGAACATATAGTTCGCTAAATTATGTTCTTTTTGAACATGGGTGTCAAAGCCATGTGGCACAATATCGAAATAATCTTTTCCAACACCGCATATAAAGCAATTAGATTCCATATTTTCTTTGACCGATTCCAATTGGTCTCGAAGCTCTCCAAAAGCATCAATGATTAAGCCTTGAATTATAGCCAGCAGTATTACAATGACAAAAAAGAAGAAAGTAATATCAAATATAATGCGGTAAACTTCATAATCGTCTCCGTCCGGATCTCCAATTTCATCACCGATTCCACCACCCGCATGTGCGCCTTTATATAGATGGAATACGAAACATGTGAGCATATCGTGACATTTTTTATCAATTTCTTCATCATGAGTATAGAATTTGCGGAAATAGTTGAAAGCAATTACAATGATATATATCGATTATAGTTAAAATCATCACTGTAAGCACTAACTTTTTTCTATTGTGTGTAACTGACTGTAATATAGTACGCAACGTTTTAAAGCCTACAGCAACGTCCAATAAATGAGCAGCGAAAAAAAAGTTATTGAAGTTTCCAAGAATGGAAAATGTGAAATACCATAATGAGTATAGCAAGGCGTTGTCTGTTATAGTAACACCAGCTTTCGCAACTTGATATCTCCAGACAATATTAAGGACATACTTTACGAATCCACCGCCTTGATTTTCTTGAGCTGTAAATGCGCTTTTTTGTATTCCAAGTAAATTTTATATAGAATCAAAATCATGTTTCACTGTACTTTCGTCTTACTTTCTTCTTCACAAATTTGTCCCAATAGTTAACTGGAAATGATTTGGTTGATATCACTAACTTATCCCAATGTGATTTAAGATGGTCGTCTTCTGGTTGCTCTGCAATAAAAATACCATTAAATTCCAACTGTCCTGCGATTTCCTTTTCTCTTTTGATATGCCTGTATCTACCACTAACATCACAGAGCACATGCCATGTCTGTTATTTCTGCAATTATAGCCAGAGGCCTTAACATAGTACTAAAGACATCTACACAGATACCCGTACCTTCCCCAAGCATCACTGAACATACCATTTCACTGTCTGTATTATCACCAATCGTTAATCAACCAAATGTCCCACTTTACACATAACCTGACATCCCCATACGTGCCTGTATTCACCAATGTAGATTATAACAGGACTTAGTATTAAAGAAATATTAAGACTTATTTATTAGATCGGCTGCCCATATGGCGGAGTAAGGTTTCTGTGTTCGTGGCGCGTACGGCATATCCGTTAACTGGTATCTGTCATGAGGTAGGACAGTCGTTATGATGTAAAGACACTTATATCTTGGCTCTAATTTACGATATGTACGGTGCTGCTAGGACTGTCATTCAAAATCAGCACAAGGTCTCCTTTGTTGTACCTTTTGGCGCTTCGATGCTTTAGGTCGTGTTGTTCCTAATGTTTACGTTGTGCTTGAGTTATTCTAAGTGCCCGTTCTCTGCGTATCTGGTCAAGATCTTGTCGTTTTTGGGTAAGCTGTACGCCTGCTGCTAATGCGTCTTGTAGTCGATCTCTTGGAATGTATCCCAACATCATTTAGTGTGCAGTCCTTCCAATGGCTTCATTATAGGTGTTGTTTATTCCCCATTGCACGATTTTAATTTTCTGGTCCTACTAAGTCTCGTCTTCTATCGTTGCGAGTAATGCGTTGAGTATGGTTCGGTTGTATCGCTCGATCTGTCCGTCGTGGCGTTTTAAATTTTATTTAACATGCGTTATCGATCTACTTTTCGTAAACTCATCAAATGCCTTCGAAGTAAATGATGTTCCCTGGTCTGTGAATAAACGTCTTGGTGTTCCGAACATTAAAAACGTTTCTGTCAAAAAATGTATTACTGGTTAAGTTTGCTTATTCGATAAGGCCTTTATTTGTTTAAACTTGGTGAAAGAGTCAACAAGTACGATGACATAAGCATTACCCTTAATGGATTTGATAAACGGGCCCAAATGTATCAAATGGTACCTCTTTTTTTCGATAGGATACAATTCTCCTCTAGGTTGTGTAGTTTTCTTTGCCTAGGCGCACTCCACACATACCTTAATGTATTTTCTTACAAACTGGGTGATTCGTGGGAGCCAGTATCTTTCCTGAATATGTTTTATGGTTTTCTGATCCGAGAAATGTCCGAGTTAATCATGACTATACCTTAAAACTCGATTTCGAACCCCTTTTGGAAGAAATAGCTTGATCTGATTGTTGACCTTACGATATACTCTTCCTTCTTGAAGGTCATAGTCCGTATGAACTTGATGTTCTATTTCATTCTCCGGTTTTTTGTTTAGGACGGTTGATATTTTGGCTATTTCTTCATCTTGCAATTGCAAAGAATAGATCCAATTCTCGTCCGAAATATGAACTTGGAGTACATTCATTTCCACGACATCCGTTTCCTTTGCTGGCTCACTAGATGCATATTTGTCCCTTCTCCCTGCATCAATATACCAGCTAGTCGCTTGCTGCTTGCATCTGTATGCAACTCATGTTGTGCCCGGGGGTTAAAGAGTGCCAACACTGGTTGATTGATAAGAGATCGTTTCAGCTGTTCGAAAGACTTTTGTTGCTCCCTTCCCCAGGCAAATGTATGTAATGTATGTAAGTATGCTCATACAAATGTAACAAAATCGTGTTTTGGTTTGCATCATTTCGATTTGCGTCGCGACTTTCTGGCCCCAATTAGCGACGCAAACCGGGGTATTGGTGTATTCTCAACAATCATCTAACAACCCAAAGACCACTCTACACACACCAATGATATTACCAACACTACCCGAAGTTTCGACAATTACTACATTTCTACATTTATTGATGATTAAACAAAACAAAACGTAGAGAAATGTATCAATTTAGGTCTCAACAATCATCTATATAGTCAATACAGTACCAATATTTATATATACTCTGTGTGTGGTTTCTCACATTTCGTTTCAGCCCTCTCCAACTCTTCCCCAGCTGACGGGACTCCTTAGCTACTGTTCTGCGTTATTTACTTCTCGGAGGACTCACTGTTCTACCGTCTTGGGTTAGCGGGTTAAACTGCATCGCCTGTTTTGCTATGGATCTGTCGCCTTATCGAAGGGTATGACCAATGGCGTGGCACGTCCCTGAATAATCGCGCCTATTGGTTCCTGGCCCGTTCCCTGATGGAGTTGTTCGTTTGAGATACGGTTCTCCCATGAAATCCTTAGTATGTTTCGTAAGAGCTATCTCCACCCGAAATAACTGCCATAGCCAATAAGCGTATCAGAATACTGTCCGAAATCTCAACAATCGCATAAAATGTCTATGTGCAATCTATATTTACTAAAAACCTAATTAGCCTAGACGAATACATTAAAGCTAGAAAACAGTTATGTTACTCGTTGCATCAAGGTTCGTCTCGTTACTACATATTACCTATTAGTTGTAACTCGTCGCAACTATTACGTATTAGTCAACGTACAACTTTCCTATGGAGACATCTCTAGTTGCCGTTTCCTTTTCATTTCAGCTATACACACATCGATCACCACCTCCAGCACTATGTACTTACTGTTAGTCGTTAGGAAGTGCGGCCTAATTTGCAATAGAAAATACAATTATTATATCTTCCAAGGAGAAAGCACGTGTTGAGAGCATGACAGGAGAAGTTTTCATTCAAATTCATTTCATTTTCAATTTGTATGCGCAAGTATAAATATTGGATATATCTAAAATAGTACCTAGCTTATATGCCATTCCATCGTTTTGCAATATGCTTGACTCAACTGCTTCTTCTTATAGCTAATTTGTATTGTTATTTGCATTGTAATTTGTATTGCTCTTGTACACCAAACGAAATAGCTTTAGAATGAATTTAGATTAAAATATATTCGATCTATCGAGAACCTCATTGATATAACACCATCATAAAGCCTATTGCACAGCATATTGCATTTGTCCATCCGCATTCCTTTTGCTGATTGTACGTACATACATATGTCCCTAATATCTCCTAAAATTTTCATTGTGTACTAATACTCTAACAACAGAATTTTTTGAAGTCATATTCTTAAATTGAAACAAAATTTCTCAGATAAATTGACAACATAATTTTAATTTCAAAATAATATATGTACATACGTATTTATTTCGTTTGAAAGGATTGTCATTTTCAGCTAACAAATAAAAAATCGATACAGAAAATTAGAACGCTACATGTGTCGTTCTCTTCGTTCATTCAAATACATTGTTTGTTTGGACTAGTACAAGTAAATATTGCTTGATACGCTAAACGCGAAATAGTTTCCACTCCCACCTGATAACTCGCCTTCACATTGTTTCCTGAAGCAATCGCCGACAGGGAAGAAGTCCCAGCTCCTTTGCTGGTACATATTCCAGACATACGTTTCTTGACCAGTGTATTCAGTATCTGGTTTATTTATAAGATGCATCAAAAAGAACATATAGTTCGCTAAATTATGTTCTTTTTGAACATGGGTGTCAAAGCCATGTGGCACAATATCGATACGGTTTGCATCATTTCGATTTGCGTCGCGACTTTCTGGCCCCAATTAGCGACGCAAACCGGGGTATTGGTGTATTCTCAACAATCATCTAACAACCCAAAGACCACTCTACACACACCAATGATATTACCAACACTACCCGAAGTTTCGACAATTACTACATTTCTACATTTATTGATGATTAAACAAAACAAAACGTAGAGAAATGTATCAATTTAGGTCTCAACAATCATCTATATAGTCAATACAGTACCAATATTTATATATACTCTGTGTGTGGTTTCTCACATTTCGTTTCAGCCCTCTCCAACTCTTCCCCAGCTGACGGGACTCCTTAGCTACTGTTCTGCGTTATTTACTTCTCGGAGGACTCACTGTTCTACCGTCTTGGGTTAGCGGGTTAAACTGCATCGCCTGTTTTGCTATGGATCTGTCGCCTTATCGAAGGGTATGACCAATGGCGTGCCACGTCCCTGAATAATCGCGCCTATAGGTTCCTGGCCCGTTCCCTGATGGAGTTGTTCGTTTGAGATACGGTTCTCCCATGAAATCCTTAGTATGTTTCGTAAGAGCTATCTCCACCCGAAATAACTGCCATAGCCAATAAGCGTATCAGAATACTGTCCGAAATCTCAACAATCGCATAAAATGTCTATGTGCAATCTATATTTACTAAAAACCTAATTAGCCTAGACGAATACATTAAAGCTAGAAAACAGTTATGTTACTCGTTGCATCAAGGTTCGTCTCGTTACTACATATTACCTATTAGTTGTAACTCGTCGCAACTATTACGTATTAGTCAACGTACAACTTTCCTATGGAGACATCTCTAGTTGCCGTTTCCTTTTCATTTCAGCTATACACACATCGATCACCACCTCCAGCACTATGTACTTACTGTTAGTCGTTAGGAAGTGCGGCCTAATTTGCAATAGAAAATACAATTATTATATCTTCCAAGGAGAAAGCACGCGTTGAGAGCATGACAGGAGAAGTTTTCATTCAAATTCATTTCATTTTCAATTTGTATGCGCAAGTATAAATATTGGATATATCTAAAATAGTACCTAGCTTATATGCCATTCCATCGTTTTGCAATATGCTTGACTCAACTGCTTCTTCTTATAGCTAATTTGTATTGTTATTTGCATTGTAATTTGTATTGCTCTTGTACACCAAACGAAATAGCTTTAGAATGAATTTAGATTAAAATATATTCGATCTATCGAGAACCTCATTGATATAACACCATCATAAAGCCTATTGCACAGCATATTGCATTTGTCCATCCGCATTCCTTTTGCTGATTGTACGTACATACATATGTCCCTAATATCTCCTAAAATTTTCATTGTGTACTAATACTCTAACAACAGAATTTTTTGAAGTCATATTCTTAAATTGAAACAAAATTTCTCAGATAAATTGACAACATAATTTTAATTTCAAAATAATATATGTACATACGTATTTATTTCGTTTGAAAGGATTGTCATTTTCAGCTAACAAATAAAAAATCGATACAGAAAATTAGAACGCTACATGTGTCGTTCTCTTCGTTCATTCAAATACATTGTTTGTTTGGACTAGTACAAGTAAATATTGCTTGATACGCTAAACGCGAAATAGTTTCCACTCCCACCTGATAACTCGCCTTCACATTGTTTCCTGAAGCAATCGCCGACAGGGAAGAAGTCCCAGCTCCTTTGCTGGTACATATTCCAGACATACGTTTCTTGACCAGTGTATTCAGTATCTGGTTTATTTATAAGATGCATCAAAAAGAACATATAGTTCGCTAAATTATGTTCTTTTTGAACATGGGTGTCAAAGCCATGTGGCACAATATCGATACGGTTTGCATCATTTCGATTTGCGTCGCGACTTTCTGGCCCCAATTAGCGACGCAAACCGGGGTATTGGTGTATTCTCAACAATCATCTAACAACCCAAAGACCACTCTACACACACCAATGATATTACCAACACTACCCGAAGTTTCGACAATTACTACATTTCTACATTTATTGATGATTAAACAAAACAAAACGTAGAGAAATGTATCAATTTAGGTCTCAACAATCATCTATATAGTCAATACAGTACCAATATTTATATATACTCTGTGTGTGGTTTCTCACATTTCGTTTCAGCCCTCTCCAACTCTTCCCCAGCTGACGGGACTCCTTAGCTACTGTTCTGCGTTATTTACTTCTCGGAGGACTCACTGTTCTACCGTCTTGGGTTAGCGGGTTAAACTGCATCGCCTGTTTTGCTATGGATCTGTCGCCTTATCGAAGGGTATGACCAATGGCGTGCCACGTCCCTGAATAATCGCGCCTATAGGTTCCTGGCCCGTTCCCTGATGGAGTTGTTCGTTTGAGATACGGTTCTCCCATGAAATCCTTAGTATGTTTCGTAAGAGCTATCTCCACCCGAAATAACTGCCATAGCCAATAAGCGTATCAGAATACTGTCCGAAATCTCAACAATCGCATAAAATGTCTATGTGCAATCTATATTTACTAAAAACCTAATTAGCCTAGACGAATACATTAAAGCTAGAAAACAGTTATGTTACTCGTTGCATCAAGGTTCGTCTCGTTACTACATATTACCTATTAGTTGTAACTCGTCGCAACTATTACGTATTAGTCAACGTACAACTTTCCTATGGAGACATCTCTAGTTGCCGTTTCCTTTTCATTTCAGCTATACACACATCGATCACCACCTCCAGCACTATGTACTTACTGTTAGTCGTTAGGAAGTGCGGCCTAATTTGCAATAGAAAATACAATTATTATATCTTCCAAGGAGAAAGCACGCGTTGAGAGCATGACAGGAGAAGTTTTCATTCAAATTCATTTCATTTTCAATTTGTATGCGCAAGTATAAATATTGGATATATCTAAAATAGTACCTAGCTTATATGCCATTCCATCGTTTTGCAATATGCTTGACTCAACTGCTTCTTCTTATAGCTAATTTGTATTGTTATTTGCATTGTAATTTGTATTGCTCTTGTACACCAAACGAAATAGCTTTAGAATGAATTTAGATTAAAATATATTCGATCTATCGAGAACCTCATTGATATAACACCATCATAAAGCCTATTGCACAGCATATTGCATTTGTCCATCCGCATTCCTTTTGCTGATTGTACGTACATACATATGTCCCTAATATCTCCTAAAATTTTCATTGTGTACTAATACTCTAACAACAGAATTTTTTGAAGTCATATTCTTAAATTGAAACAAAATTTCTCAGATAAATTGACAACATAATTTTAATTTCAAAATAATATATGTACATACGTATTTATTTCGTTTGAAAGGATTGTCATTTTCAGCTAACAAATAAAAAATCGATACAGAAAATTAGAACGCTACATGTGTCGTTCTCTTCGTTCATTCAAATACATTGTTTGTTTGGACTAGTACAAGTAAATATTGCTTGATACGCTAAACGCGAAATAGTTTCCACTCCCACCTGATAACTCGCCTTCACATTGTTTCCTGAAGCAATCGCCGACAGGGAAGAAGTCCCAGCTCCTTTGCTGGTACATATTCCAGACATACGTTTCTTGACCAGTGTATTCAGTATCTGGTTTATTTATAAGATGCATCAAAAAGAACATATAGTTCGCTAAATTATGTTCTTTTTGAACATGGGTGTCAAAGCCATGTGGCACAATATCGAAATAATCTTTTCCAACACCGCATATAAAGCAATTAGATTCCATATTTTCTTTGACCGATTCCAATTGGTCTCGAAGCTCTCCAAAAGCATCAATGATTAAGCCTTGAATTATAGCCAGCAGTATTACAATGACAAAAAAGAAGAAAGTAATATCAAATATAATGCGGTAAACTTCATAATCGTCTCCGTCCGGATCTCCAATTTCATCACCGATTCCACCACCCGCATGTGCGCCTTTATATAGATGGAATACGAAACATGTGAGCATATCGTGACATTTTTTATCAATTTCTTCATCATGAGTATAGAATTTGCGGAAATAGTTGAAAGCAATTACAATGATATATATCGATTATAGTTAAAATCATCACTGTAAGCACTAACTTTTTTCTATTGTGTGTAACTGACTGTAATATAGTACGCAACGTTTTAAAGCCTACAGCAACGTCCAATAAATGAGCAGCGAAAAAAAAGTTATTGAAGTTTCCAAGAATGGAAAATGTGAAATACCATAATGAGTATAGCAAGGCGTTGTCTGTTATAGTAACACCAGCTTTCGCAACTTGATATCTCCAGACAATATTAAGGACATACTTTACGAATCCACCGCCTTGATTTTCTTGAGCTGTAAATGCGCTTTTTTGTATTCCAAGTAAATTTTATATAGAATCAAAATCATGTTTCACTGTACTTTCGTCTTACTTTCTTCTTCACAAATTTGTCCCAATAGTTAACTGGAAATGATTTGGTTGATATCACTAACTTATCCCAATGTGATTTAAGATGGTCGTCTTCTGGTTGCTCTGCAATAAAAATACCATTAAATTCCAACTGTCCTGCGATTTCCTTTTCTCTTTTGATATGCCTGTATCTACCACTAACATCACAGAGCACATGCCATGTCTGTTATTTCTGCAATTATAGCCAGAGGCCTTAACATAGTACTAAAGACATCTACACAGATACCCGTACCTTCCCCAAGCATCACTGAACATACCATTTCACTGTCTGTATTATCACCAATCGTTAATCAACCAAATGTCCCACTTTACACATAACCTGACATCCCCATACGTGCCTGTATTCACCAATGTAGATTATAACAGGACTTAGTATTAAAGAAATATTAAGACTTATTTATTAGATCGGCTGCCCATATGGCGGAGTAAGGTTTCTGTGTTCGTGGCGCGTACGGCATATCCGTTAACTGGTATCTGTCATGAGGTAGGACAGTCGTTATGATGTAAAGACACTTATATCTTGGCTCTAATTTACGATATGTACGGTGCTGCTAGGACTGTCATTCAAAATCAGCACAAGGTCTCCTTTGTTGTACCTTTTGGCGCTTCGATGCTTTAGGTCGTGTTGTTCCTAATGCTTACGTTGTGCTTGAGTTATTCTAAGTGCCCCTTCTCTGCGTATCTGGTCAAGATATTGTCGTTTTTGGGTAAGCTGTACGCCTGCTGCTAATGCGTCTTGTAGTCGATCTCTTGGAATGTATCCCAACATCATTTAGTGTGCAGTCCTTCCAATGGCTTCATTATAGGTGTTGTTTATTCCCCATTGCACGATTTTAATTTTCTGGTCCTACTAAGTCTCGTCTTCTATCGTTGCGAGTAATGCGTTGAGTATGGTTCGGTTGTATCGCTCGATCTGTCCGTCGTGGCGTTTTAAATTTTATTTAACATGCGTTATCGATCTACTTTTCGTAAACTCATCAAATGCCTTCGAAGTAAATGATGTTCCCTGGTCTGTGAATAAACGTCTTGGTGTTCCGAACATTAAAAACGTTTCTGTCAAAAAATGTATTACTGGTTAAGTTTGCTTATTCGATAAGGCCTTTATTTGTTTAAACTTGGTGAAAGAGTCAACAAGTACGATTACATAAGCATTACCCTTAATGGATTTGATAAACGGGCCCAAATGTATCAAATGGTACCTCTTTTTTTCGATAGGATACAATTCTCCTCTAGGTTGTGTAGTTTTCTTTGCCTAGGCGCACTCCACACATACCTTAATGTATTTTCTTACAAACTGGGTGATTCGTGGGAGCCAGTATCTTTCCTGAATATGTTTTATGGTTTTCTGATCCGAGAAATGTCCGAGTTAATCATGACTATACCTTAAAACTCGATTTCGAACCCCTTTTGGAAGAAATAGCTTGATCTGATTGTTGACCTTACGATATACTCTTCCTTCTTGAAGGTCATAGTCCGTATGAACTTGTTGTTCTATTTCATTCTCCGGTTTTTTGTTTAGGACGGTTGATATTTTGGCTATTTCTTCATCTTGCAATTGCAAAGAATAGATCCAATTCTCGTCCGAAATATGAACTTGGAGTACATTCATTTCCACGACATCCGTTTCCTTTGCTGGCTCACTAGATGCATATTTGTCCCTTCTCCCTGCATCAATATACCAGCTAGTCGCTTGCTGCTTGCATCTGTATGCAACTCATGTTGTGCCCGGGGGTTAAAGAGTGCCAACACTGGTTGATTGATAAGAGATCGTTTCAGCTGTTCGAAAGACTTTTGTTGCTCCCTTCCCCAGGCAAATGTATGTAATGTATGTAAGTATGCTCATACAAATGTAACAAAATCGTGTTTTGGTTTGCATCATTTCGATTTGCGTCGCGACTTTCTGGCCCCAATTAGCGACGCAAACCGGGGTATTGGTGTATTCTCAACAATCATCTAACAACCCAAAGACCACTCTACACACACCAATGATATTACCAACACTACCCGAAGTTTCGACAATTACTACATTTCTACATTTATTGATGATTAAACAAAACAAAACGTAGAGAAATGTATCAATTTAGGTCTCAACAATCATCTATATAGTCAATACAGTACCAATATTTATATATACTCTGTGTGTGGTTTCTCACATTTCGTTTCAGCCCTCTCCAACTCTTCCCCAGCTGACGGGACTCCTTAGCTACTGTTCTGCGTTATTTACTTCTCGGAGGACTCACTGTTCTACCGTCTTGGGTTAGCGGGTTAAACTGCATCGCCTGTTTTGCTATGGATCTGTCGCCTTATCGAAGGGTATGACCAATGGCGTGGCACGTCCCTGAATAATCGCGCCTATTGGTTCCTGGCCCGTTCCCTGATGGAGTTGTTCGTTTGAGATACGGTTCTCCCATGAAATCCTTAGTATGTTTCGTAAGAGCTATCTCCACCCGAAATAACTGCCATAGCCAATAAGCGTATCAGAATACTGTCCGAAATCTCAACAATCGCATAAAATGTCTATGTGCAATCTATATTTACTAAAAACCTAATTAGCCTAGACGAATACATTAAAGCTAGAAAACAGTTATGTTACTCGTTGCATCAAGGTTCGTCTCGTTACTACATATTACCTATTAGTTGTAACTCGTCGCAACTATTACGTATTAGTCAACGTACAACTTTCCTATGGAGACATCTCTAGTTGCCGTTTCCTTTTCATTTCAGCTATACACACATCGATCACCACCTCCAGCACTATGTACTTACTGTTAGTCGTTAGGAAGTGCGGCCTAATTTGCAATAGAAAATACAATTATTATATCTTCCAAGGAGAAAGCACGCGTTGAGAGCATGACAGGAGAAGTTTTCATTCAAATTCATTTCATTTTCAATTTGTATGCGCAAGTATAAATATTGGATATATCTAAAATAGTACCTAGCTTATATGCCATTCCATCGTTTTGCAATATGCTTGACTCAACTGCTTCTTCTTATAGCTAATTTGTATTGTTATTTGCATTGTAATTTGTATTGCTCTTGTACACCAAACGAAATAGCTTTAGAATGAATTTAGATTAAAATATATTCGATCTATCGAGAACCTCATTGATATAACACCATCATAAAGCCTATTGCACAGCATATTGCATTTGTCCATCCGCATTCCTTTTGCTGATTGTACGTACATACATATGTCCCTAATATCTCCTAAAATTTTCATTGTGTACTAATACTCTAACAACAGAATTTTTTGAAGTCATATTCTTAAATTGAAACAAAATTTCTCAGATAAATTGACAACATAATTTTAATTTCAAAATAATATATGTACATACGTATTTATTTCGTTTGAAAGGATTGTCATTTTCAGCTAACAAATAAAAAATCGATACAGAAAATTAGAACGCTACATGTGTCGTTCTCTTCGTTCATTCAAATACATTGTTTGTTTGGACTAGTACAAGTAAATATTGCTTGATACGCTAAACGCGAAATAGTTTCCACTCCCACCTGATAACTCGCCTTCACATTGTTTCCTGAAGCAATCGCCGACAGGGAAGAAGTCCCAGCTCCTTTGCTGGTACATATTCCAGACATACGTTTCTTGACCAGTGTATTCAGTATCTGGTTTATTTATAAGATGCATCAAAAAGAACATATAGTTCGCTAAATTATGTTCTTTTTGAACATGGGTGTCAAAGCCATGTGGCACAATATCGATACGGTTTGCATCATTTCGATTTGCGTCGCGACTTTCTGGCCCCAATTAGCGACGCAAACCGGGGTATTGGTGTATTCTCAACAATCATCTAACAACCCAAAGACCACTCTACACACACCAATGATATTACCAACACTACCCGAAGTTTCGACAATTACTACATTTCTACATTTATTGATGATTAAACAAAACAAAACGTAGAGAAATGTATCAATTTAGGTCTCAACAATCATCTATATAGTCAATACAGTACCAATATTTATATATACTCTGTGTGTGGTTTCTCACATTTCGTTTCAGCCCTCTCCAACTCTTCCCCAGCTGACGGGACTCCTTAGCTACTGTTCTGCGTTATTTACTTCTCGGAGGACTCACTGTTCTACCGTCTTGGGTTAGCGGGTTAAACTGCATCGCCTGTTTTGCTATGGATCTGTCGCCTTATCGAAGGGTATGACCAATGGCGTGCCACGTCCCTGAATAATCGCGCCTATAGGTTCCTGGCCCGTTCCCTGATGGAGTTGTTCGTTTGAGATACGGTTCGCCCATGAAATCCTTAGTATGTTTCGTAAGAACTATCTCCACCAGAAATAACTGCCATAGCCAATAAGCGTATCAGAATGTAACCCAGCAACCCAGCAAAAAAATGTTCAGGGGAAATGAAGGTATGATTTGCTGCCCTGTAGGTTTGATTCGCAACTACAAGCTCCATCTTTTATATTTTTTACTTAAATCTTGTTTAAGAGCAAATACATACATAGGAAAGTGAATATTTATCATATCTGGCTAGGAAATATTCAGTGCATTGTGCCGTACTAAAAGTGCCAATCGCTTTATAGCAAATGCCATGCAATGTGAACACCGTCTTTTGACAAAGAACACTTATTGTTGAAGATAGTATCAATGGGTTCGAATTCAGAAATAAAACAATGGTTATAAAATGACAAATAAATAGGCATATTTGCAAAAAACATGCAATTTTATTCAGCAAAATATTTTATTTATAGACTATATTTTAGTGTCCGAAATTATATAGAGAACCCAACACGGCTGTACCCCTGCCTACCACGTAATATTATCGGACATTGTCTTGGATATGATCAATGACACGAATTGATTTATTATAAACTCTCAAAAAAATTAACAAAAAAAAAAAAAACATTCTGATGTTGCATTTTATCTACACTTATATTACATCGGTTTCATTTGTAAGAAGCATTATGAAGTACAGTCTACAATCTTAACAATCAACTAAGTGCTCCATGAGAAATCTACATTTAACCATACTACCCCTGTATACAATCGAAACATCCATACGCAGAATTATACATAAGTATAATAGATTAGACCAGGACATGTCTGTATTTTCACCAATCATAGCTAGAAGCCTATCATATCGAGGCATAGTATGCAATAAGATTCACAGAGCACATCATCGGACACTGTTTGTATTATCACCAATCGTTAATCAACCAAATGTCCCACTTTACACATAACCTGACATCCCCATACGTGCCTGTATTCACCAATGTAGATTATAACAGGACTTAGTATTAAAGAAATATTAAGACTTATTTATTAGATCGGCTGCCCATATGGCGGAGTAAGGTTTCTGTGTTCGTGGCGCGTACGGCATATCCGTTAACTGGTATCTGTCATGAGGTAGGACAGTCGTTATGATGTAAAGACACTTATATCTTGGCTCTAATTTACGATATGTACGGTGCTGCTAGGACTGTCATTCAAAATCAGCACAAGGTCTCCTTTGTTGTACCTTTTGGCGCTTCGATGCTTTAGGTCGTGTTGTTCCTAATGCTTACGTTGTGCTTGAGTTATTCTAAGTGCCCCTTCTCTGCGTATCTGGTCAAGATATTGTCGTTTTTGGGTAAGCTGTACGCCTGCTGCTAATGCGTCTTGTAGTCGATCTCTTGGAATGTATCCCAACATCATTTAGTGTGCAGTCCTTCCAATGGCTTCATTATAGGTGTTGTTTATTCCCCATTGCACGATTTTAATTTTCTGGTCCTACTAAGTCTCGTCTTCTATCGTTGCGAGTAATGCGTTGAGTATGGTTCGGTTGTATCGCTCGATCTGTCCGTCGTGGCGTTTTAAATTTTATTTAACATGCGTTATCGATCTACTTTTCGTAAACTCATCAAATGCCTTCGAAGTAAATGATGTTCCCTGGTCTGTGAATAAACGTCTTGGTGTTCCGAACATTAAAAACGTTTCTGTCAAAAAATGTATTACTGGTTAAGTTTGCTTATTCGATAAGGCCTTTATTTGTTTAAACTTGGTGAAAGAGTCAACAAGTACGATGACATAAGCATTACCCTTAATGGATTTGATAAACGGGCCCAAATGTATCAAATGGTACCTCTTTTTTTCGATAGGATACAATTCTCCTCTAGGTTGTGTAGTTTTCTTTGCCTAGGCGCACTCCACACATACCTTAATGTATTTTCTTACAAACTGGGTGATTCGTGGGAGCCAGTATCTTTCCTGAATATGTTTTATGGTTTTCTGATCCGAGAAATGTCCGAGTTAATCATGACTATACCTTAAAACTCGATTTCGAACCCCTTTTGGAACAAATAGCTTGATCTGATTGTTGACCTTACGATATACTCTTCCTTCTTGAAGGTCATAGTCCGTATGAACTTGTTGTTCTATTTCATTCTCCGGTTTTTTGTTTAGGACGGTTGATATTTTGGCTATTTCTTCATCTTGCAATTGCAAAGAATAGATCCAATTCTCGTCCGAAATATGAACTTGGAGTACATTCATTTCCACGACATCCGTTTCCTTTGCTGGCTCACTAGATGCATATTTGTCCCTTCTCCCTGCATCAATATACCAGCTAGTCGCTTGCTGCTTGCATCTGTATGCAACTCATGTTGTGCCCGGGGGTTAAAGAGTGCCAACACTGGTTGATTGATAAGAGATCGTTTCAGCTGTTCGAAAGACTTTTGTTGCTCCCTTCCCCAGGCAAATGTATGTAATGTATGTAAGTATGCTCATACAAATGTAACAAAATCGTGTTTTGGTTTGCATCATTTCGATTTGCGTCGCGACTTTCTGGCCCCAATTAGCGACGCAAACCGGGGTATTGGTGTATTCTCAACAATCATCTAACAACCCAAAGACCACTCTACACACACCAATGATATTACCAACACTACCCGAAGTTTCGACAATTACTACATTTCTACATTTATTGATGATTAAACAAAACAAAACGTAGAGAAATGTATCAATTTAGGTCTCAACAATCATCTATATAGTCAATACAGTACCAATATTTATATATACTCTGTGTGTGGTTTCTCACATTTCGTTTCAGCCCTCTCCAACTCTTCCCCAGCTGACGGGACTCCTTAGCTACTGTTCTGCGTTATTTACTTCTCGGAGGACTCACTGTTCTACCGTCTTGGGTTAGCGGGTTAAACTGCATCGCCTGTTTTGCTATGGATCTGTCGCCTTATCGAAGGGTATGACCAATGGCGTGCCACGTCCCTGAATAATCGCGCCTATAGGTTCCTGGCCCGTTCCCTGATGGAGTTGTTCGTTTGAGATACGGTTCTCCCATGAAATCCTTAGTATGTTTCGTAAGAGCTATCTCCACCCGAAATAACTGCCATAGCCAATAAGCGTATCAGAATACTGTCCGAAATCTCAACAATCGCATAAAATGTCTATGTGCAATCTATATTTACTAAAAACCTAATTAGCCTAGACGAATACATTAAAGCTAGAAAACAGTTATGTTACTCGTTGCATCAAGGTTCGTCTCGTTACTACATATTACCTATTAGTTGTAACTCGTCGCAACTATTACGTATTAGTCAACGTACAACTTTCCTATGGAGACATCTCTAGTTGCCGTTTCCTTTTCATTTCAGCTATACACACATCGATCACCACCTCCAGCACTATGTACTTACTGTTAGTCGTTAGGAAGTGCGGCCTAATTTGCAATAGAAAATACAATTATTATATCTTCCAAGGAGAAAGCACGCGTTGAGAGCATGACAGGAGAAGTTTTCATTCAAATTCATTTCATTTTCAATTTGTATGCGCAAGTATAAATATTGGATATATCTAAAATAGTACCTAGCTTATATGCCATTCCATCGTTTTGCAATATGCTTGACTCAACTGCTTCTTCTTATAGCTAATTTGTATTGTTATTTGCATTGTAATTTGTATTGCTCTTGTACACCAAACGAAATAGCTTTAGAATGAATTTAGATTAAAATATATTCGATCTATCGAGAACCTCATTGATATAACACCATCATAAAGCCTATTGCACAGCATATTGCATTTGTCCATCCGCATTCCTTTTGCTGATTGTACGTACATACATATGTCCCTAATATCTCCTAAAATTTTCATTGTGTACTAATACTCTAACAACAGAATTTTTTGAAGTCATATTCTTAAATTGAAACAAAATTTCTCAGATAAATTGACAACATAATTTTAATTTCAAAATAATATATGTACATACGTATTTATTTCGTTTGAAAGGATTGTCATTTTCAGCTAACAAATAAAAAATCGATACAGAAAATTAGAACGCTACATGTGTCGTTCTCTTCGTTCATTCAAATACATTGTTTGTTTGGACTAGTACAAGTAAATATTGCTTGATACGCTAAACGCGAAATAGTTTCCACTCCCACCTGATAACTCGCCTTCACATTGTTTCCTGAAGCAATCGCCGACAGGGAAGAAGTCCCAGCTCCTTTGCTGGTACATATTCCAGACATACGTTTCTTGACCAGTGTATTCAGTATCTGGTTTATTTATAAGATGCATCAAAAAGAACATATAGTTCGCTAAATTATGTTCTTTTTGAACATGGGTGTCAAAGCCATGTGGCACAATATCGAAATAATCTTTTCCAACACCGCATATAAAGCAATTAGATTCCATATTTTCTTTGACCGATTCCAATTGGTCTCGAAGCTCTCCAAAAGCATCAATGATTAAGCCTTGAATTATAGCCAGCAGTATTACAATGACAAAAAAGAAGAAAGTAATATCAAATATAATGCGGTAAACTTCATAATCGTCTCCGTCCGGATCTCCAATTTCATCACCGATTCCACCACCCGCATGTGCGCCTTTATATAGATGGAATACGAAACATGTGAGCATATCGTGACATTTTTTATCAATTTCTTCATCATGAGTATAGAATTTGCGGAAATAGTTGAAAGCAATTACAATGATATATATCGATTATAGTTAAAATCATCACTGTAAGCACTAACTTTTTTCTATTGTGTGTAACTGACTGTAATATAGTACGCAACGTTTTAAAGCCTACAGCAACGTCCAATAAATGAGCAGCGAAAAAAAAGTTATTGAAGTTTCCAAGAATGGAAAATGTGAAATACCATAATGAGTATAGCAAGGCGTTGTCTGTTATAGTAACACCAGCTTTCGCAACTTGATATCTCCAGACAATATTAAGGACATACTTTACGAATCCACCGCCTTGATTTTCTTGAGCTGTAAATGCGCTTTTTTGTATTCCAAGTAAATTTTATATAGAATCAAAATCATGTTTCACTGTACTTTCGTCTTACTTTCTTCTTCACAAATTTGTCCCAATAGTTAACTGGAAATGATTTGGTTGATATCACTAACTTATCCCAATGTGATTTAAGATGATCGTCTTCTGGTTGCTCTGCAATAAAAATACCATTAAATTCCAACTGTCCTGCGATTTCCTTTTCTCTTTTGATATGCCTGTATCTACCACTAACATCACAGAGCACATGCCATGTCTGTTATTTCTGCAATTATAGCCAGAGGCCTTAACATAGTACTAAAGACATCTACACAGATACCCGTACCTTCCCCAAGCATCACTGAACATACCATTTCACTGTCTGTATTATCACCAATCGTTAATCAACCAAATGTCCCACTTTACACATAACCTGACATCCCCATACGTGCCTGTATTCACCAATGTAGATTATAACAGGACTTAGTATTAAAGAAATATTAAGACTTATTTATTAGATCGGCTGCCCATATGGCGGAGTAAGGTTTCTGTGTTCGTGGCGCGTACGGCATATCCGTTAACTGGTATCTGTCATGAGGTAGGACAGTCGTTATGATGTAAAGACACTTATATCTTGGCTCTAATTTACGATATGTACGGTGCTGCTAGGACTGTCATTCAAAATCAGCACAAGGTCTCCTTTGTTGTACCTTTTGGCGCTTCGATGCTTTAGGTCGTGTTGTTCCTAATGCTTACGTTGTGCTTGAGTTATTCTAAGTGCCCCTTCTCTGCGTATCTGGTCAAGATATTGTCGTTTTTGGGTAAGCTGTACGCCTGCTGCTAATGCGTCTTGTAGTCGATCTCTTGGAATGTATCCCAACATCATTTAGTGTGCAGTCCTTCCAATGGCTTCATTATAGGTGTTGTTTATTCCCCATTGCACGATTTTAATTTTCTGGTCCTACTAAGTCTCGTCTTCTATCGTTGCGAGTAATGCGTTGAGTATGGTTCGGTTGTATCGCTCGATCTGTCCGTCGTGGCGTTTTAAATTTTATTTAACATGCGTTATCGATCTACTTTTCGTAAACTCATCAAATGCCTTCGAAGTAAATGATGTTCCCTGGTCTGTGAATAAACGTCTTGGTGTTCCGAACATTAAAAACGTTTCTGTCAAAAAATGTATTACTGGTTAAGTTTGCTTATTCGATAAGGCCTTTATTTGTTTAAACTTGGTGAAAGAGTCAACAAGTACGATGACATAAGCATTACCCTTAATGGATTTGATAAACGGGCCCAAATGTATCAAATGGTACCTCTTTTTTTCGATAGGATACAATTCTCCTCTAGGTTGTGTAGTTTTCTTTGCCTAGGCGCACTCCACACATACCTTAATGTATTTTCTTACAAACTGGGTGATTCGTGGGAGCCAGTATCTTTCCTGAATATGTTTTATGGTTTTCTGATCCGAGAAATGTCCGAGTTAATCATGACTATACCTTAAAACTCGATTTCGAACCCCTTTTGGAAGAAATAGCTTGATCTGATTGTTGACCTTACGATATACTCTTCCTTCTTGAAGGTCATAGTCCGTATGAACTTGATGTTCTATTTCATTCTCCGGTTTTTTGTTTAGGACGGTTGATATTTTGGCTATTTCTTCATCTTGCAATTGCAAAGAATAGATCCAATTCTCGTCCGAAATATGAACTTGGAGTACATTCATTTCCACGACATCCGTTTCCTTTGCTGGCTCACTAGATGCATATTTGTCCCTTCTCCCTGCATCAATATACCAGCTAGTCGCTTGCTGCTTGCATCTGTATGCAACTCATGTTGTGCCCGGGGGTTAAAGAGTGCCAACACTGGTTGATTGATAAGAGATCGTTTCAGCTGTTCGAAAGACTTTTGTTGCTCCCTTCCCCAGGCAAATGTATGTAATGTATGTAAGTATGCTCATACAAATGTAACAAAATCGTGTTTTGGTTTGCATCATTTCGATTTGCGTCGCGACTTTCTGGCCCCAATTAGCGACGCAAACCGGGGTATTGGTGTATTCTCAACAATCATCTAACAACCCAAAGACCACTCTACACACACCAATGATATTACCAACACTACCCGAAGTTTCGACAATTACTACATTTCTACATTTATTGATGATTAAACAAAACAAAACGTAGAGAAATGTATCAATTTAGGTCTCAACAATCATCTATATAGTCAATACAGTACCAATATTTATATATACTCTGTGTGTGGTTTCTCACATTTCGTTTCAGCCCTCTCCAACTCTTCCCCAGCTGACGGGACTCCTTAGCTACTGTTCTGCGTTATTTACTTCTCGGAGGACTCACTGTTCTACCGTCTTGGGTTAGCGGGTTAAACTGCATCGCCTGTTTTGCTATGGATCTGTCGCCTTATCGAAGGGTATGACCAATGGCGTGCCACGTCCCTGAATAATCGCGCCTATAGGTTCCTGGCCCGTTCCCTGATGGAGTTGTTCGTTTGAGATACGGTTCTCCCATGAAATCCTTAGTATGTTTCGTAAGAGCTATCTCCACCCGAAATAACTGCCATAGCCAATAAGCGTATCAGAATACTGTCCGAAATCTCAACAATCGCATAAAATGTCTATGTGCAATCTATATTTACTAAAAACCTAATTAGCCTAGACGAATACATTAAAGCTAGAAAACAGTTATGTTACTCGTTGCATCAAGGTTCGTCTCGTTACTACATATTACCTATTAGTTGTAACTCGTCGCAACTATTACGTATTAGTCAACGTACAACTTTCCTATGGAGACATCTCTAGTTGCCGTTTCCTTTTCATTTCAGCTATACACACATCGATCACCACCTCCAGCACTATGTACTTACTGTTAGTCGTTAGGAAGTGCGGCCTAATTTGCAATAGAAAATACAATTATTATATCTTCCAAGGAGAAAGCACGTGTTGAGAGCATGACAGGAGAAGTTTTCATTCAAATTCATTTCATTTTCAATTTGTATGCGCAAGTATAAATATTGGATATATCTAAAATAGTACCTAGCTTATATGCCATTCCATCGTTTTGCAATATGCTTGACTCAACTGCTTCTTCTTATAGCTAATTTGTATTGTTATTTGCATTGTAATTTGTATTGCTCTTGTACACCAAACGAAATAGCTTTAGAATGAATTTAGATTAAAATATATTCGATCTATCGAGAACCTCATTGATATAACACCATCATAAAGCCTATTGCACAGCATATTGCATTTGTCCATCCGCATTCCTTTTGCTGATTGTACGTACATACATATGTCCCTAATATCTCCTAAAATTTTCATTGTGTACTAATACTCTAACAACAGAATTTTTTGAAGTCATATTCTTAAATTGAAACAAAATTTCTCAGATAAATTGACAACATAATTTTAATTTCAAAATAATATATGTACATACGTATTTATTTCGTTTGAAAGGATTGTCATTTTCAGCTAACAAATA
The DNA here is from genome assembly GCA_905231855.2 of Eristalis tenax. NCBI lineage: Eukaryota > Metazoa > Arthropoda > Insecta > Diptera > Syrphidae > Eristalis > Eristalis tenax. The sequence goes on from HG993124.1 coordinate 134,768, forward strand.
AAAAATCGATACAGAAAATTAGAACGCTACATGTGTCGTTCTCTTCGTTCATTCAAATACATTGTTTGTTTGGACTAGTACAAGTAAATATTGCTTGATACGCTAAACGCGAAATAGTTTCCACTCCCACCTGATAACTCGCCTTCACATTGTTTCCTGAAGCAATCGCCGACAGGGAAGAAGTCCCAGCTCCTTTGCTGGTACATATTCCAGACATACGTTTCTTGACCAGTGTATTCAGTATCTGGTTTATTTATAAGATGCATCAAAAAGAACATATAGTTCGCTAAATTATGTTCTTTTTGAACATGGGTGTCAAAGCCATGTGGCACAATATCGAAATAATCTTTTCCAACACCGCATATAAAGCAATTAGATTCCATATTTTCTTTGACCGATTCCAATTGGTCTCGAAGCTCTCCAAAAGCATCAATGATTAAGCCTTGAATTATAGCCAGCAGTATTACAATGACAAAAAAGAAGAAAGTAATATCAAATATAATGCGGTAAACTTCATAATCGTCTCCGTCCGGATCTCCAATTTCATCACCGATTCCACCACCCGCATGTGCGCCTTTATATAGATGGAATACGAAACATGTGAGCATATCGTGACATTTTTTATCAATTTCTTCATCATGAGTATAGAATTTGCGGAAATAGTTGAAAGCAATTACAATGATATATATCGATTATAGTTAAAATCATCACTGTAAGCACTAACTTTTTTCTATTGTGTGTAACTGACTGTAATATAGTACGCAACGTTTTAAAGCCTACAGCAACGTCCAATAAATGAGCAGCGAAAAAAAAGTTATTGAAGTTTCCAAGAATGGAAAATGTGAAATACCATAATGAGTATAGCAAGGCGTTGTCTGTTATAGTAACACCAGCTTTCGCAACTTGATATCTCCAGACAATATTAAGGACATACTTTACGAATCCACCGCCTTGATTTTCTTGAGCTGTAAATGCGCTTTTTTGTATTCCAAGTAAATTTTATATAGAATCAAAATCATGTTTCACTGTACTTTCGTCTTACTTTCTTCTTCACAAATTTGTCCCAATAGTTAACTGGAAATGATTTGGTTGATATCACTAACTTATCCCAATGTGATTTAAGATGGTCGTCTTCTGGTTGCTCTGCAATAAAAATACCATTAAATTCCAACTGTCCTGCGATTTCCTTTTCTCTTTTGATATGCCTGTATCTACCACTAACATCACAGAGCACATGCCATGTCTGTTATTTCTGCAATTATAGCCAGAGGCCTTAACATAGTACTAAAGACATCTACACAGATACCCGTACCTTCCCCAAGCATCACTGAACATACCATTTCACTGTCTGTATTATCACCAATCGTTAATCAACCAAATGTCCCACTTTACACATAACCTGACATCCCCATACGTGCCTGTATTCACCAATGTAGATTATAACAGGACTTAGTATTAAAGAAATATTAAGACTTATTTATTAGATCGGCTGCCCATATGGCGGAGTAAGGTTTCTGTGTTCGTGGCGCGTACGGCATATCCGTTAACTGGTATCTGTCATGAGGTAGGACAGTCGTTATGATGTAAAGACACTTATATCTTGGCTCTAATTTACGATATGTACGGTGCTGCTAGGACTGTCATTCAAAATCAGCACAAGGTCTCCTTTGTTGTACCTTTTGGCGCTTCGATGCTTTAGGTCGTGTTGTTCCTAATGCTTACGTTGTGCTTGAGTTATTCTAAGTGACCCTTCTCTGCGTATCTGGTCAAGATATTGTCGTTTTTGGGTAAGCTGTACGCCTGCTGCTAATGCGTCTTGTAGTCGATCTCTTGGAATGTATCCCAACATCATTTAGTGTGCAGTCCTTCCAATGGCTTCATTATAGGTGTTGTTTATTCCCCATTGCACGATTTTAATTTTCTGGTCCTACTAAGTCTCGTCTTCTATCGTTGCGAGTAATGCGTTGAGTATGGTTCGGTTGTATCGCTCGATCTGTCCGTCGTGGCGTTTTAAATTTTATTTAACATGCGTTATCGATCTACTTTTCGTAAACTCATCAAATGCCTTCGAAGTAAATGATGTTCCCTGGTCTGTGAATAAACGTCTTGGTGTTCCGAACATTAAAAACGTTTCTGTCAAAAAATGTATTACTGGTTAAGTTTGCTTATTCGATAAGGCCTTTATTTGTTTAAACTTGGTGAAAGAGTCAACAAGTACGATGACATAAGCATTACCCTTAATGGATTTGATAAACGGGCCCAAATGTATCAAATGGTACCTCTTTTTTTCGATAGGATACAATTCTCCTCTAGGTTGTGTAGTTTTCTTTGCCTAGGCGCACTCCACACATACCTTAATGTATTTTCTTACAAACTGGGTGATTCGTGGGAGCCAGTATCTTTCCTGAATATGTTTTATGGTTTTCTGATCCGAGAAATGTCCGAGTTAATCATGACTATACCTTAAAACTCGATTTCGAACCCCTTTTGGAAGAAATAGCTTGATCTGATTGTTGACCTTACGATATACTCTTCCTTCTTGAAGGTCATAGTCCGTATGAACTTGTTGTTCTATTTCATTCTCCGGTTTTTTGTTTAGGACGGTTGATATTTTGGCTATTTCTTCATCTTGCAATTGCAAAGAATAGATCCAATTCTCGTCCGAAATATGAACTTGGAGTACATTCATTTCCACGACATCCGTTTCCTTTGCTGGCTCACTAGATGCATATTTGTCCCTTCTCCCTGCATCAATATACCAGCTAGTCGCTTGCTGCTTGCATCTGTATGCAACTCATGTTGTGCCCGGGGGTTAAAGAGTGCCAACACTGGTTGATTGATAAGAGATCGTTTCAGCTGTTCGAAAGACTTTTGTTGCTCCCTTCCCCAGGCAAATGTATGTAATGTATGTAAGTATGCTCATACAAATGTAACAAAATCGTGTTTTGGTTTGCATCATTTCGATTTGCGTCGCGACTTTCTGGCCCCAATTAGCGACGCAAACCGGGGTATTGGTGTATTCTCAACAATCATCTAACAACCCAAAGACCACTCTACACACACCAATGATATTACCAACACTACCCGAAGTTTCGACAATTACTACATTTCTACATTTATTGATGATTAAACAAAACAAAACGTAGAGAAATGTATCAATTTAGGTCTCAACAATCATCTATATAGTCAATACAGTACCAATATTTATATATACTCTGTGTGTGGTTTCTCACATTTCGTTTCAGCCCTCTCCAACTCTTCCCCAGCTGACGGGACTCCTTAGCTACTGTTCTGCGTTATTTACTTCTCGGAGGACTCACTGTTCTACCGTCTTGGGTTAGCGGGTTAAACTGCATCGCCTGTTTTGCTATGGATCTGTCGCCTTATCGAAGGGTATGACCAATGGCGTGGCACGTCCCTGAATAATCGCGCCTATTGGTTCCTGGCCCGTTCCCTGATGGAGTTGTTCGTTTGAGATACGGTTCTCCCATGAAATCCTTAGTATGTTTCGTAAGAGCTATCTCCACCCGAAATAACTGCCATAGCCAATAAGCGTATCAGAATACTGTCCGAAATCTCAACAATCGCATAAAATGTCTATGTGCAATCTATATTTACTAAAAACCTAATTAGCCTAGACGAATACATTAAAGCTAGAAAACAGTTATGTTACTCGTTGCATCAAGGTTCGTCTCGTTACTACATATTACCTATTAGTTGTAACTCGTCGCAACTATTACGTATTAGTCAACGTACAACTTTCCTATGGAGACATCTCTAGTTGCCGTTTCCTTTTCATTTCAGCTATACACACATCGATCACCACCTCCAGCACTATGTACTTACTGTTAGTCGTTAGGAAGTGCGGCCTAATTTGCAATAGAAAATACAATTATTATATCTTCCAAGGAGAAAGCACGCGTTGAGAGCATGACAGGAGAAGTTTTCATTCAAATTCATTTCATTTTCAATTTGTATGCGCAAGTATAAATATTGGATATATCTAAAATAGTACCTAGCTTATATGCCATTCCATCGTTTTGCAATATGCTTGACTCAACTGCTTCTTCTTATAGCTAATTTGTATTGTTATTTGCATTGTAATTTGTATTGCTCTTGTACACCAAACGAAATAGCTTTAGAATGAATTTAGATTAAAATATATTCGATCTATCGAGAACCTCATTGATATAACACCATCATAAAGCCTATTGCACAGCATATTGCATTTGTCCATCCGCATTCCTTTTGCTGATTGTACGTACATACATATGTCCCTAATATCTCCTAAAATTTTCATTGTGTACTAATACTCTAACAACAGAATTTTTTGAAGTCATATTCTTAAATTGAAACAAAATTTCTCAGATAAATTGACAACATAATTTTAATTTCAAAATAATATATGTACATACGTATTTATTTCGTTTGAAAGGATTGTCATTTTCAGCTAACAAATAAAAAATCGATACAGAAAATTAGAACGCTACATGTGTTGTTCTCTTCGTTCATTCAAATACATTGTTTGTTTGGACTAGTACAAGTAAATATTGCTTGATACGCTAAACGCGAAATAGTTTCCACTCCCACCTGATAACTCGCCTTCACATTGTTTCCTGAAGCAATCGCCGACAGGGAAGAAGTCCCAGCTCCTTTGCTGGTACATATTCCAGACATACGTTTCTTGACCAGTGTATTCAGTATCTGGTTTATTTATAAGATGCATCAAAAAGAACATATAGTTCGCTAAATTATGTTCTTTTTGAACATGGGTGTCAAAGCCATGTGGCACAATATCGAAATAATCTTTTCCAACACCGCATATAAAGCAATTAGATTCCATATTTTCTTTGACCGATTCCAATTGGTCTCGAAGCTCTCCAAAAGCATCAATGATTAAGCCTTGAATTATAGCCAGCAGTATTACAATGACAAAAAAGAAGAAAGTAATATCAAATATAATGCGGTAAACTTCATAATCGTCTCCGTCCGGATCTCCAATTTCATCACCGATTCCACCACCCGCATGTGCGCCTTTATATAGATGGAATACGAAACATGTGAGCATATCGTGACATTTTTTATCAATTTCTTCATCATGAGTATAGAATTTGCGGAAATAGTTGAAAGCAATTACAATAATATATATCGATTATAGTTAAAATCATCACTGTAAGCACTAACTTTTTTCTATTGTGTGTAACTGACTGTAATATAGTACGCAACGTTTTAAAGCCTACAGCAACGTCCAATAAATGAGCAGCGAAAAAAAAGTTATTGAAGTTTCCAAGAATGGAAAATGTGAAATACCATAATGAGTATAGCAAGGCGTTGTCTGTTATAGTAACACCAGCTTTCGCAACTTGATATCTCCAGACAATATTAAGGACATACTTTACGAATCCACCGCCTTGATTTTCTTGAGCTGTAAATGCGCTTTTTTGTATTCCAAGTAAATTTTATATAGAATCAAAATCATGTTTCACTGTACTTTCGTCTTACTTTCTTCTTCACAAATTTGTCCCAATAGTTAACTGGAAATGATTTGGTTGATATCACTAACTTATCCCAATGTGATTTAAGATGGTCGTCTTCTGGTTGCTCTGCAATAAAAATACCATTAAATTCCAACTGTCCTGCGATTTCCTTTTCTCTTTTGATATGCCTGTATCTACCACTAACATCACAGAGCACATGCCATGTCTGTTATTTCTGCAATTATAGCCAGAGGCCTTAACATAGTACTAAAGACATCTACACAGATACCCGTACCTTCCCCAAGCATCACTGAACATACCATTTCACTGTCTGTATTATCACCAATCGTTAATCAACCAAATGTCCCACTTTACACATAACCTGACATCCCCATACGTGCCTGTATTCACCAATGTAGATTATAACAGGACTTAGTATTAAAGAAATATTAAGACTTATTTATTAGATCGGCTGCCCATATGGCGGAGTAAGGTTTCTGTGTTCGTGGCGCGTACGGCATATCCGTTAACTGGTATCTGTCATGAGGTAGGACAGTCGTTGTGATGTAAAGACACTTATATCTTGGCTCTAATTTACGATATGTACGGTGCTGCTAGGACTGTCATTCAAAATCAGCACAAGGTCTCCTTTGTTGTACCTTTTGGCGCTTCGATGCTTTAGGTCGTGTTGTTCCTAATGCTTACGTTGTGCTTGAGTTATTCTAAGTGCCCCTTCTCTGCGTATCTGGTCAAGATATTGTCGTTTTTGGGTAAGCTGTACGCCTGCTGCTAATGCGTCTTGTAGTCGATCTCTTGGAATGTATCCCAACATCATTTAGTGTGCAGTCCTTCCAATGGCTTCATTATAGGTGTTGTTTATTCCCCATTGCACGATTTTAATTTTCTGGTCCTACTAAGTCTCGTCTTCTATCGTTGCGAGTAATGCGTTGAGTATGGTTCGGTTGTATCGCTCGATCTGTCCGTCGTGGCGTTTTAAATTTTATTTAACATGCGTTATCGATCTACTTTTCGTAAACTCATCAAATGCCTTCGAAGTAAATGATGTTCCCTGGTCTGTGAATAAACGTCTTGGTGTTCCGAACATTAAAAACGTTTCTGTCAAAAAATGTATTACTGGTTAAGTTTGCTTATTCGATAAGGCCTTTATTTGTTTAAACTTGGTGAAAGAGTCAACAAGTACGATGACATAAGCATTACCCTTAATGGATTTGATAAACGGGCCCAAATGTATCAAATGGTACCTCTTTTTTTCGATAGGATACAATTCTCCTCTAGGTTGTGTAGTTTTCTTTGCCTAGGCGCACTCCACACATACCTTAATGTATTTTCTTACAAACTGGGTGATTCGTGGGAGCCAGTATCTTTCCTGAATATGTTTTATGGTTTTCTGATCCGAGAAATGTCCGAGTTAATCATGACTATACCTTAAAACTCGATTTCGAACCCCTTTTGGAAGAAATAGCTTGATCTGATTGTTGACCTTACGATATACTCTTCCTTCTTGAAGGTCATAGTCCGTATGAACTTGTTGTTCTATTTCATTCTCCGGTTTTTTGTTTAGGACGGTTGATATTTTGGCTATTTCTTCATCTTGCAATTGCAAAGAATAGATCCAATTCTCGTCCGAAATATGAACTTGGAGTACATTCATTTCCACGACATCCGTTTCCTTTGCTGGCTCACTAGATGCATATTTGTCCCTTCTCCCTGCATCAATATACCAGCTAGTCGCTTGCTGCTTGCATCTGTATGCAACTCATGTTGTGCCCGGGGGTTAAAGAGTGCCAACACTGGTTGATTGATAAGAGATCGTTTCAGCTGTTCGAAAGACTTTTGTTGCTCCCTTCCCCAGGCAAATGTATGTAATGTATGTAAGTATGCTCATACAAATGTAACAAAATCGTGTTTTGGTTTGCATCATTTCGATTTGCGTCGCGACTTTCTGGCCCCAATTAGCGACGCAAACCGGGGTATTGGTGTATTCTCAACAATCATCTAACAACCCAAAGACCACTCTACACACACCAATGATATTACCAACACTACCCGAAGTTTCGACAATTACTACATTTCTACATTTATTGATGATTAAACAAAACAAAACGTAGAGAAATGTATCAATTTAGGTCTCAACAATCATCTATATAGTCAATACAGTACCAATATTTATATATACTCTGTGTGTGGTTTCTCACATTTCGTTTCAGCCCTCTCCAACTCTTCCCCAGCTGACGGGACTCCTTAGCTACTGTTCTGCGTTATTTACTTCTCGGAGGACTCACTGTTCTACCGTCTTGGGTTAGCGGGTTAAACTGCATCGCCTGTTTTGCTATGGATCTGTCGCCTTATCGAAGGGTATGACCAATGGCGTGCCACGTCCCTGAATAATCGCGCCTATAGGTTCCTGGCCCGTTCCCTGATGGAGTTGTTCGTTTGAGATACGGTTCTCCCATGAAATCCTTAGTATGTTTCGTAAGAGCTATCTCCACCCGAAATAACTGCCATAGCCAATAAGCGTATCAGAATACTGTCCGAAATCTCAACAATCGCATAAAATGTCTATGTGCAATCTATATTTACTAAAAACCTAATTAGCCTAGACGAATACATTAAAGCTAGAAAACAGTTATGTTACTCGTTGCATCAAGGTTCGTCTCGTTACTACATATTACCTATTAGTTGTAACTCGTCGCAACTATTACGTATTAGTCAACGTACAACTTTCCTATGGAGACATCTCTAGTTGCCGTTTCCTTTTCATTTCAGCTATACACACATCGATCACCACCTCCAGCACTATGTACTTACTGTTAGTCGTTAGGAAGTGCGGCCTAATTTGCAATAGAAAATACAATTATTATATCTTCCAAGGAGAAAGCACGCGTTGAGAGCATGACAGGAGAAGTTTTCATTCAAATTCATTTCATTTTCAATTTGTATGCGCAAGTATAAATATTGGATATATCTAAAATAGTACCTAGCTTATATGCCATTCCATCGTTTTGCAATATGCTTGACTCAACTGCTTCTTCTTATAGCTAATTTGTATTGTTATTTGCATTGTAATTTGTATTGCTCTTGTACACCAAACGAAATAGCTTTAGAATGAATTTAGATTAAAATATATTCGATCTATCGAGAACCTCATTGATATAACACCATCATAAAGCCTATTGCACAGCATATTGCATTTGTCCATCCGCATTCCTTTTGATGATTGTACGTACATACATATGTCCCTAATATCTCCTAAAATTTTCATTGTGTACTAATACTCTAACAACAGAATTTTTTGAAGTCATATTCTTAAATTGAAACAAAATTTCTCAGATAAATTGACAACATAATTTTAATTTCAAAATAATATATGTACATACGTATTTATTTCGTTTGAAAGGATTGTCATTTTCAGCTAACAAATAAAAAATCGATACAGAAAATTAGAACGCTACATGTGTCGTTCTCTTCGTTCATTCAAATACATTGTTTGTTTGGACTAGTACAAGTAAATATTGCTTGATACGCTAAACGCGAAATAGTTTCCACTCCCACCTGATAACTCGCCTTCACATTGTTTCCTGAAGCAATCGCCGACAGGGAAGAAGTCCCAGCTCCTTTGCTGGTACATATTCCAGACATACGTTTCTTGACCAGTGTATTCAGTATCTGGTTTATTTATAAGATGCATCAAAAAGAACATATAGTTCGCTAAATTATGTTCTTTTTGAACATGGGTGTCAAAGCCATGTGGCACAATATCGAAATAATCTTTTCCAACACCGCATATAAAGCAATTAGATTCCATATTTTCTTTGACCGATTCCAATTGGTCTCGAAGCTCTCCAAAAGCATCAATGATTAAGCCTTGAATTATAGCCAGCAGTATTACAATGACAAAAAAGAAGAAAGTAATATCAAATATAATGCGGTAAACTTCATAATCGTCTCCGTCCGGATCTCCAATTTCATCACCGATTCCACCACCCGCATGTGCGCCTTTATATAGATGGAATACGAAACATGTGAGCATATCGTGACATTTTTTATCAATTTCTTCATCATGAGTATAGAATTTGCGGAAATAGTTGAAAGCAATTACAATGATATATATCGATTATAGTTAAAATCATCACTGTAAGCACTAACTTTTTTCTATTGTGTGTAACTGACTGTAATATAGTACGCAACGTTTTAAAGCCTACAGCAACGTCCAATAAATGAGCAGCGAAAAAAAAGTTATTGAAGTTTCCAAGAATGGAAAATGTGAAATACCATAATGAGTATAGCAAGGCGTTGTCTGTTATAGTAACACCAGCTTTCGCAACTTGATATCTCCAGACAATATTAAGGACATACTTTACGAATCCACCGCCTTGATTTTCTTGAGCTGTAAATGCGCTTTTTTGTATTCCAAGTAAATTTTATATAGAATCAAAATCATGTTTCACTGTACTTTCGTCTTACTTTCTTCTTCACAAATTTGTCCCAATAGTTAACTGGAAATGATTTGGTTGATATCACTAACTTATCCCAATGTGATTTAAGATGGTCGTCTTCTGGTTGCTCTGCAATAAAAATACCATTAAATTCCAACTGTCCTGCGATTTCCTTTTCTCTTTTGATATGCCTGTATCTACCACTAACATCACAGAGCACATGCCATGTCTGTTATTTCTGCAATTATAGCCAGAGGCCTTAACATAGTACTAAAGACATCTACACAGATACCCGTACCTTCCCCAAGCATCACTGAATATACCATTTCACTGTCTGTATTATCACCAATCGTTAATCAACCAAATGTCCCACTTTACACATAACCTGACATCCCCATACGTGCCTGTATTCACCAATGTAGATTATAACAGGACTTAGTATTAAAGAAATATTAAGACTTATTTATTAGATCGGCTGCCCATATGGCGGAGTAAGGTTTCTGTGTTCGTGGCGCGTACGGCATATCCGTTAACTGGTATCTGTCATGAGGTAGGACAGTCGTTATGATGTAAAGACACTTATATCTTGGCTCTAATTTACGATATGTACGGTGCTGCTAGGACTGTCATTCAAAATCAGCACAAGGTCTCCTTTGTTGTACCTTTTGGCGCTTCGATGCTTTAGGTCGTGTTGTTCCTAATGCTTACGTTGTGCTTGAGTTATTCTAAGTGACCCTTCTCTGCGTATCTGGTCAAGATATTGTCGTTTTTGGGTAAGCTGTACGCCTGCTGCTAATGCGTCTTGTAGTCGATCTCTTGGAATGTATCCCAACATCATTTAGTGTGCAGTCCTTCCAATGGCTTCATTATAGGTGTTGTTTATTCCCCATTGCACGATTTTAATTTTCTGGTCCTACTAAGTCTCGTCTTCTATCGTTGCGAGTAATGCGTTGAGTATGGTTCGGTTGTATCGCTCGATCTGTCCGTCGTGGCGTTTTAAATTTTATTTAACATGCGTTATCGATCTACTTTTCGTAAACTCATCAAATGCCTTCGAAGTAAATGATGTTCCCTGGTCTGTGAATAAACGTCTTGGTGTTCCGAACATTAAAAACGTTTCTGTCAAAAAATGTATTACTGGTTAAGTTTGCTTATTCGATAAGGCCTTTATTTGTTTAAACTTGGTGAAAGAGTCAACAAGTACGATGACATAAGCATTACCCTTAATGGATTTGATAAACGGGCCCAAATGTATCAAATGGTACCTCTTTTTTTCGATAGGATACAATTCTCCTCTAGGTTGTGTAGTTTTCTTTGCCTAGGCGCACTCCACACATACCTTAATGTATTTTCTTACAAACTGGGTGATTCGTGGGAGCCAGTATCTTTCCTGAATATGTTTTATGGTTTTCTGATCCGAGAAATGTCCGAGTTAATCATGACTATACCTTAAAACTCGATTTCGAACCCCTTTTGGAAGAAATAGCTTGATCTGATTGTTGACCTTACGATATACTCTTCCTTCTTGAAGGTCATAGTCCGTATGAACTTGTTGTTCTATTTCATTCTCCGGTTTTTTGTTTAGGACGGTTGATATTTTGGCTATTTCTTCATCTTGCAATTGCAAAGAATAGATCCAATTCTCGTCCGAAATATGAACTTGGAGTACATTCATTTCCACGACATCCGTTTCCTTTGCTGGCTCACTAGATGCATATTTGTCCCTTCTCCCTGCATCAATATACCAGCTAGTCGCTTGCTGCTTGCATCTGTATGCAACTCATGTTGTGCCCGGGGGTTAAAGAGTGCCAACACTGGTTGATTGATAAGAGATCGTTTCAGCTGTTCGAAAGACTTTTGTTGCTCCCTTCCCCAGGCAAATGTATGTAATGTATGTAAGTATGCTCATACAAATGTAACAAAATCGTGTTTTGGTTTGCATCATTTCGATTTGCGTCGCGACTTTCTGGCCCCAATTAGCGACGCAAACCGGGGTATTGGTGTATTCTCAACAATCATCTAACAACCCAAAGACCACTCTACACACACCAATGATATTACCAACACTACCCGAAGTTTCGACAATTACTACATTTCTACATTTATTGATGATTAAACAAAACAAAACGTAGAGAAATGTATCAATTTAGGTCTCAACAATCATCTATATAGTCAATACAGTACCAATATTTATATATACTCTGTGTGTGGTTTCTCACATTTCGTTTCAGCCCTCTCCAACTCTTCCCCAGCTGACGGGACTCCTTAGCTACTGTTCTGCGTTATTTACTTCTCGGAGGACTCACTGTTCTACCGTCTTGGGTTAGCGGGTTAAACTGCATCGCCTGTTTTGCTATGGATCTGTCGCCTTATCGAAGGGTATGACCAATGGCGTGCCACGTCCCTGAATAATCGCGCCTATAGGTTCCTGGCCCGTTCCCTGATGGAGTTGTTCGTTTGAGATACGGTTCTCCCATGAAATCCTTAGTATGTTTCGTAAGAGCTATCTCCACCCGAAATAACTGCCATAGCCAATAAGCGTATCAGAATACTGTCCGAAATCTCAACAATCGCATAAAATGTCTATGTGCAATCTATATTTACTAAAAACCTAATTAGCCTAGACGAATACATTAAAGCTAGAAAACAGTTATGTTACTCGTTGCATCAAGGTTCGTCTCGTTACTACATATTACCTATTAGTTGTAACTCGTCGCAACTATTACGTATTAGTCAACGTACAACTTTCCTATGGAGACATCTCTAGTTGCCGTTTCCTTTTCATTTCAGCTATACACACATCGATCACCACCTCCAGCACTATGTACTTACTGTTAGTCGTTAGGAAGTGCGGCCTAATTTGCAATAGAAAATACAATTATTATATCTTCCAAGGAGAAAGCACGCGTTGAGAGCATGACAGGAGAAGTTTTCATTCAAATTCATTTCATTTTCAATTTGTATGCGCAAGTATAAATATTGGATATATCTAAAATAGTACCTAGCTTATATGCCATTCCATCGTTTTGCAATATGCTTGACTCAACTGCTTCTTCTTATAGCTAATTTGTATTGTTATTTGCATTGTAATTTGTATTGCTCTTGTACACCAAACGAAATAGCTTTAGAATGAATTTAGATTAAAATATATTCGATCTATCGAGAACCTCATTGATATAACACCATCATAAAGCCTATTGCACAGCATATTGCATTTGTCCATCCGCATTCCTTTTGCTGATTGTACGTACATACATATGTCCCTAATATCTCCTAAAATTTTCATTGTGTACTAATACTCTAACAACAGAATTTTTTGAAGTCATATTCTTAAATTGAAACAAAATTTCTCAGATAAATTGACAACATAATTTTAATTTCAAAATAATATATGTACATACGTATTTATTTCGTTTGAAAGGATTGTCATTTTCAGCTAACAAATAAAAAATCGATACAGAAAATTAGAACGCTACATGTGTCGTTCTCTTCGTTCATTCAAATACATTGTTTGTTTGGACTAGTACAAGTAAATATTGCTTGATACGCTAAACGCGAAATAGTTTCCACTCCCACCTGATAACTCGCCTTCACATTGTTTCCTGAAGCAATCGCCGACAGGGAAGAAGTCCCAGCTCCTTTGCTGGTACATATTCCAGACATACGTTTCTTGACCAGTGTATTCAGTATCTGGTTTATTTATAAGATGCATCAAAAAGAACATATAGTTCGCTAAATTATGTTCTTTTTGAACATGGGTGTCAAAGCCATGTGGCACAATATCGAAATAATCTTTTCCAACACCGCATATAAAGCAATTAGATTCCATATTTTCTTTGACCGATTCCAATTGGTCTCGAAGCTCTCCAAAAGCATCAATGATTAAGCCTTGAATTATAGCCAGCAGTATTACAATGACAAAAAAGAAGAAAGTAATATCAAATATAATGCGGTAAACTTCATAATCGTCTCCGTCCGGATCTCCAATTTCATCACCGATTCCACCACCCGCATGTGCGCCTTTATATAGATGGAATACGAAACATGTGAGCATATCGTGACATTTTTTATCAATTTCTTCATCATGAGTATAGAATTTGCGGAAATAGTTGAAAGCAATTACAATGATATATATCGATTATAGTTAAAATCATCACTGTAAGCACTAACTTTTTTCTATTGTGTGTAACTGACTGTAATATAGTACGCAACGTTTTAAAGCCTACAGCAACGTCCAATAAATGAGCAGCGAAAAAAAAGTTATTGAAGTTTCCAAGAATGGAAAATGTGAAATACCATAATGAGTATAGCAAGGCGTTGTCTGTTATAGTAACACCAGCTTTCGCAACTTGATATCTCCAGACAATATTAAGGACATACTTTACGAATCCACCGCCTTGATTTTCTTGAGCTGTAAATGCGCTTTTTTGTATTCCAAGTAAATTTTATATAGAATCAAAATCATGTTTCACTGTACTTTCGTCTTACTTTCTTCTTCACAAATTTGTCCCAATAGTTAACTGGAAATGATTTGGTTGATATCACTAACTTATCCCAATGTGATTTAAGATGGTCGTCTTCTGGTTGCTCTGCAATAAAAATACCATTAAATTCCAACTGTCCTGCGATTTCCTTTTCTCTTTTGATATGCCTGTATCTACCACTAACATCACAGAGCACATGCCATGTCTGTTATTTCTGCAATTATAGCCAGAGGCCTTAACATAGTACTAAAGACATCTACACAGATACCCGTACCTTCCCCAAGCATCACTGAACATACCATTTCACTGTCTGTATTATCACCAATCGTTAATCAACCAAATGTCCCACTTTACACATAACCTGACATCCCCATACGTGCCTGTATTCACCAATGTAGATTATAACAGGACTTAGTATTAAAGAAATATTAAGACTTATTTATTAGATCGGCTGCCCATATGGCGGAGTAAGGTTTCTGTGTTCGTGGCGCGTACGGCATATCCGTTAACTGGTATCTGTCATGAGGTAGGACAGTCGTTATGATGTAAAGACACTTATATCTTGGCTCTAATTTACGATATGTACGGTGCTGCTAGGACTGTCATTCAAAATCAGCACAAGGTCTCCTTTGTTGTACCTTTTGGCGCTTCGATGCTTTAGGTCGTGTTGTTCCTAATGCTTACGTTGTGCTTGAGTTATTCTAAGTGCCCCTTCTCTGCGTATCTGGTCAAGATATTGTCGTTTTTGGGTAAGCTGTACGCCTGCTGCTAATGCGTCTTGTAGTCGATCTCTTGGAATGTATCCCAACATCATTTAGTGTGCAGTCCTTCCAATGGCTTCATTATAGGTGTTGTTTATTCCCCATTGCACGATTTTAATTTTCTGGTCCTACTAAGTCTCGTCTTCTATCGTTGCGAGTAATGCGTTGAGTATGGTTCGGTTGTATCGCTCGATCTGTCCGTCGTGGCGTTTTAAATTTTATTTAACATGCGTTATCGATCTACTTTTCGTAAACTCATCAAATGCCTTCGAAGTAAATGATGTTCCCTGGTCTGTGAATAAACGTCTTGGTGTTCCGAACATTAAAAACGTTTCTGTCAAAAAATGTATTACTGGTTAAGTTTGCTTATTCGATAAGGCCTTTATTTGTTTAAACTTGGTGAAAGAGTCAACAAGTACGATGACATAAGCATTACCCTTAATGGATTTGATAAACGGGCCCAAATGTATCAAATGGTACCTCTTTTTTTCGATAGGATACAATTCTCCTCTAGGTTGTGTAGTTTTCTTTGCCTAGGCGCACTCCACACATACCTTAATGTATTTTCTTACAAACTGGGTGATTCGTGGGAGCCAGTATCTTTCCTGAATATGTTTTATGGTTTTCTGATCCGAGAAATGTCCGAGTTAATCATGACTATACCTTAAAACTCGATTTCGAACCCCTTTTGGAACAAATAGCTTGATCTGATTGTTGACCTTACGATATACTCTTCCTTCTTGAAGGTCATAGTCCGTATGAACTTGTTGTTCTATTTCATTCTCCGGTTTTTTGTTTAGGACGGTTGATATTTTGGCTATTTCTTCATCTTGCAATTGCAAAGAATAGATCCAATTCTCGTCCGAAATATGAACTTGGAGTACATTCATTTCCACGACATCCGTTTCCTTTGCTGGCTCACTAGATGCATATTTGTCCCTTCTCCCTGCATCAATATACCAGCTAGTCGCTTGCTGCTTGCATCTGTATGCAACTCATGTTGTGCCCGGGGGTTAAAGAGTGCCAACACTGGTTGATTGATAAGAGATCGTTTCAGCTGTTCGAAAGACTTTTGTTGCTCCCTTCCCCAGGCAAATGTATGTAATGTATGTAAGTATGCTCATACAAATGTAACAAAATCGTGTTTTGGTTTGCATCATTTCGATTTGCGTCGCGACTTTCTGGCCCCAATTAGCGACGCAAACCGGGGTATTGGTGTATTCTCAACAATCATCTAACAACCCAAAGACCACTCTACACACACCAATGATATTACCAACACTACCCGAAGTTTCGACAATTACTACATTTCTACATTTATTGATGATTAAACAAAACAAAACGTAGAGAAATGTATCAATTTAGGTCTCAACAATCATCTATATAGTCAATACAGTACCAATATTTATATATACTCTGTGTGTGGTTTCTCACATTTCGTTTCAGCCCTCTCCAACTCTTCCCCAGCTGACGGGACTCCTTAGCTACTGTTCTGCGTTATTTACTTCTCGGAGGACTCACTGTTCTACCGTCTTGGGTTAGCGGGTTAAACTGCATCGCCTGTTTTGCTATGGATCTGTCGCCTTATCGAAGGGTATGACCAATGGCGTGCCACGTCCCTGAATAATCGCGCCTATAGGTTCCTGGCCCGTTCCCTGATGGAGTTGTTCGTTTGAGATACGGTTCTCCCATGAAATCCTTAGTATGTTTCGTAAGAGCTATCTCCACCCGAAATAACTGCCATAGCCAATAAGCGTATCAGAATACTGTCCGAAATCTCAACAATCGCATAAAATGTCTATGTGCAATCTATATTTACTAAAAACCTAATTAGCCTAGACGAATACATTAAAGCTAGAAAACAGTTATGTTACTCGTTGCATCAAGGTTCGTCTCGTTACTACATATTACCTATTAGTTGTAACTCGTCGCAACTATTACGTATTAGTCAACGTACAACTTTCCTATGGAGACATCTCTAGTTGCCGTTTCCTTTTCATTTCAGCTATACACACATCGATCACCACCTCCAGCACTATGTACTTACTGTTAGTCGTTAGGAAGTGCGGCCTAATTTGCAATAGAAAATACAATTATTATATCTTCCAAGGAGAAAGCACGCGTTGAGAGCATGACAGGAGAAGTTTTCATTCAAATTCATTTCATTTTCAATTTGTATGCGCAAGTATAAATATTGGATATATCTAAAATAGTACCTAGCTTATATGCCATTCCATCGTTTTGCAATATGCTTGACTCAACTGCTTCTTCTTATAGCTAATTTGTATTGTTATTTGCATTGTAATTTGTATTGCTCTTGTACACCAAACGAAATAGCTTTAGAATGAATTTAGATTAAAATATATTCGATCTATCGAGAACCTCATTGATATAACACCATCATAAAGCCTATTGCACAGCATATTGCATTTGTCCATCCGCATTCCTTTTGCTGATTGTACGTACATACATATGTCCCTAATATCTCCTAAAATTTTCATTGTGTACTAATACTCTAACAACAGAATTTTTTGAAGTCATATTCTTAAATTGAAACAAAATTTCTCAGATAAATTGACAACATAATTTTAATTTCAAAATAATATATGTACATACGTATTTATTTCGTTTGAAAGGATTGTCATTTTCAGCTAACAAATAAAAAATCGATACAGAAAATTAGAACGCTACATGTGTCGTTCTCTTCGTTCATTCAAATACATTGTTTGTTTGGACTAGTACAAGTAAATATTGCTTGATACGCTAAACGCGAAATAGTTTCCACTCCCACCTGATAACTCGCCTTCACATTGTTTCCTGAAGCAATCGCCGACAGGGAAGAAGTCCCAGCTCCTTTGCTGGTACATATTCCAGACATACGTTTCTTGACCAGTGTATTCAGTATCTGGTTTATTTATAAGATGCATCAAAAAGAACATATAGTTCGCTAAATTATGTTCTTTTTGAACATGGGTGTCAAAGCCATGTGGCACAATATCGAAATAATCTTTTCCAACACCGCATATAAAGCAATTAGATTCCATATTTTCTTTGACCGATTCCAATTGGTCTCGAAGCTCTCCAAAAGCATCAATGATTAAGCCTTGAATTATAGCCAGCAGTATTACAATGACAAAAAAGAAGAAAGTAATATCAAATATAATGCGGTAAACTTCATAATCGTCTCCGTCCGGATCTCCAATTTCATCACCGATTCCACCACCCGCATGTGCGCCTTTATATAGATGGAATACGAAACATGTGAGCATATCGTGACATTTTTTATCAATTTCTTCATCATGAGTATAGAATTTGCGGAAATAGTTGAAAGCAATTACAATGATATATATCGATTATAGTTAAAATCATCACTGTAAGCACTAACTTTTTTCTATTGTGTGTAACTGACTGTAATATAGTACGCAACGTTTTAAAGCCTACAGCAACGTCCAATAAATGAGCAGCGAAAAAAAAGTTATTGAAGTTTCCAAGAATGGAAAATGTGAAATACCATAATGAGTATAGCAAGGCGTTGTCTGTTATAGTAACACCAGCTTTCGCAACTTGATATCTCCAGACAATATTAAGGACATACTTTACGAATCCACCGCCTTGATTTTCTTGAGCTGTAAATGCGCTTTTTTGTATTCCAAGTAAATTGTATATAGAATCAAAATCATGTTTCACTGTACTTTCGTCTTACTTTCTTCTTCACAAATTTGTCCCAATAGTTAACTGGAAATGATTTGGTTGATATCACTAACTTATCCCAATGTGATTTAAGATGGTCGTCTTCTGGTTGCTCTGCAATAAAAATACCATTAAATTCCAACTGTCCTGCGATTTCCTTTTCTCTTTTGATATGCCTGTATCTACCACTAACATCACAGAGCACATGCCATGTCTGTTATTTCTGCAATCATAGCCAGATGCCCTTACATACGTACTAAAGACATCCCCATAAATACCTGTATCAACCGCTAGCATCACAGAGCAATGTAGACTAACCAATAAAACCCAATATATACATGTATAGTCCACATCATAGAGCACATCAGGACATTGTCTGCATTCTAATCAATTGTCTAACAAATCCCCAGAAATAATCGAATCATCCAAAAGAAATAATCGAATCATCCAAAAGCAGGAGTAAAGTGTAGTCTTACTAATGACATCCCCAAATACACCAATATCAACCACAGCATCATAGATCGCATCATTCCCACGTGTACTAAAATCTACCTCAAACATGACAGAGCACAGCAGTGCATTTTATGTCTTCTCAACGATCATTTTACAACCCAAAGACCACTCTAGACTTACCAATAACATCCACAAATATACGAAAATAGATAACTAACATCACAGAGCTCATCAGGACATTGTGTGTACACCAACACCCACGTTTGCTTGGTTGTGAAGGATGTCTGAATTCTTAATTTTAATTGTTATCTTATTATTTTTCATGATTTATTAAATTTTTTTTTAAATGAAACCTTTGAAATAAAATAAATATGTATGTATGTAAGTATGCTCATACAAATGTAACAAAATCGTGTTTTGGTTTGCATCATTTCTACACACCAATGATATTACCAACACTACCCGAAGTTTCGACAATTACTACATTTCTACATTTATTGATGATTAAACAAAACAAAACGTAGAGAAATGTATCAATTTAGGTCTCAACAATCATCTATATAGTCAATACAGTACCAATATTTATATATACTCTGTGTGTGGTTTCTCACATTTCGTTTCAGCCCTCTCCAACTCTTCCCCAGCTGACGGGACTCCTTAGCTACTGTTCTGCGTTATTTACTTCTCGGAGGACTCACTGTTCTACCGTCTTGGGTTAGCGGGTTAAACTGCATCGCCTGTTTTGCTATGGATCTGTCGCCTTATCGAAGGGTATGACCAATGGCGTGCCACGTCCCTGAATAATCGCGCCTATAGGTTCCTGGCCCGTTCCCTGATGGAGTTGTTCGTTTGAGATACGGTTCTCCCATGAAATCCTTAGTATGTTTCGTAAGAGCTATCTCCACCCGAAATAACTGCCATAGCCAATAAGCGTATCAGAATACTGTCCGAAATCTCAACAATCGCATAAAATGTCTATGTGCAATCTATATTTACTAAAAACCTAATTAGCCTAGACGAATACATTAAAGCTAGAAAACAGTTATGTTACTCGTTGCATCAAGGTTCGTCTCGTTACTACATATTACCTATTAGTTGTAACTCGTCGCAACTATTACGTATTAGTCAACGTACAACTTTCCTATGGAGACATCTCTAGTTGCCGTTTCCTTTTCATTTCAGCTATACACACATCGATCACCACCTCCAGCACTATGTACTTACTGTTAGTCGTTAGGAAGTGCGGCCTAATTTGCAATAGAAAATACAATTATTATATCTTCCAAGGAGAAAGCACGTGTTGAGAGCATGACAGGAGAAGTTTTCATTCAAATTCATTTCATTTTCAATTTGTATGCGCAAGTATAAATATTGGATATATCTAAAATAGTACCTAGCTTATATGCCATTCCATCGTTTTGCAATATGCTTGACTCAACTGCTTCTTCTTATAGCTAATTTGTATTGTTATTTGCATTGTAATTTGTATTGCTCTTGTACACCAAACGAAATAGCTTTAGAATGAATTTAGATTAAAATATATTCGATCTATCGAGAACCTCATTGATATAACACCATCATAAAGCCTATTGCACAGCATATTGCATTTGTCCATCCGCATTCCTTTTGCTGATTGTACGTACATACATATGTCCCTAATATCTCCTAAAATTTTCATTGTGTACTAATACTCTAACAACAGAATTTTTTGAAGTCATATTCTTAAATTGAAACAAAATTTCTCAGATAAATTGACAACATAATTTTAATTTCAAAATAATATATGTACATACGTATTTATTTCGTTTGAAAGGATTGTCATTTTCAGCTAACAAATAAAAAATCGATACAGAAAATTAGAACGCTACATGTGTCGTTCTCTTCGTTCATTCAAATACATTGTTTGTTTGGACTAGTACAAGTAAATATTGCTTGATACGCTAAACGCGAAATAGTTTCCACTCCCACCTGATAACTCGCCTTCACATTGTTTCCTGAAGCAATCGCCGACAGGGAAGAAGTCCCAGCTCCTTTGCTGGTACATATTCCAGACATACGTTTCTTGACCAGTGTATTCAGTATCTGGTTTATTTATAAGATGCATCAAAAAGAACATATAGTTCGCTAAATTATGTTCTTTTTGAACATGGGTGTCAAAGCCATGTGGCACAATATCGAAATAATCTTTTCCAACACCGCATATAAAGCAATTAGATTCCATATTTTCTTTGACCGATTCCAATTGGTCTCGAAGCTCTCCAAAAGCATCAATGATTAAGCCTTGAATTATAGCCAGCAGTATTACAATGACAAAAAAGAAGAAAGTAATATCAAATATAATGCGGTAAACTTCATAATCGTCTCCGTCCGGATCTCCAATTTCATCACCGATTCCACCACCCGCATGTGCGCCTTTATATAGATGGAATACGAAACATGTGAGCATATCGTGACATTTTTTATCAATTTCTTCATCATGAGTATAGAATTTGCGGAAATAGTTGAAAGCAATTACAATGATATATATCGATTATAGTTAAAATCATCACTGTAAGCACTAACTTTTTTCTATTGTGTGTAACTGACTGTAATATAGTACGCAACGTTTTAAAGCCTACAGCAACGTCCAATAAATGAGCAGCGAAAAAAAAGTTATTGAAGTTTCCAAGAATGGAAAATGTGAAATACCATAATGAGTATAGCAAGGCGTTGTCTGTTATAGTAACACCAGCTTTCGCAACTTGATATCTCCAGACAATATTAAGGACATACTTTACGAATCCACCGCCTTGATTTTCTTGAGCTGTAAATGCGCTTTTTTGTATTCCAAGTAAATTTTATATAGAATCAAAATCATGTTTCACTGTACTTTCGTCTTACTTTCTTCTTCACAAATTTGTCCCAATAGTTAACTGGAAATGATTTGGTTGATATCACTAACTTATCCCAATGTGATTTAAGATGGTCGTCTTCTGGTTGCTCTGCAATAAAAATACCATTAAATTCCAACTGTCCTGCGATTTCCTTTTCTCTTTTGATATGCCTGTATCTACCACTAACATCACAGAGCACATGCCATGTCTGTTATTTCTGCAATCATAGCCAGATGCCCTTACATACGTACTAAAGACACCCCCATAAATACCTGTATCAACCGCTAGCATCACAGAGCAATGTAGACTAACCAATAAAACCCAATATATACATGTATAGTCCACATCATAGAGCACATCAGGACATTGTCTGCATTCTAATCAATTGTCTAACAAATCCCCGGAAATAATCGAATCATCCAAAAGAAATAATCGAATCATCCAAAAGCATTATAGGAGTAAAGTGTAGTCTTACTAATGACATCCCCAAATATACCAATATCAACCACAGCATCATAGATCGCATCATTCCCACGTGTACTAAAATCTACCTCAAACATGACAGAGCACAGCAGTGCATTTTATGTCTTCTCAACGATCATTTTACAACCCAAAGACCACTCTAGACTTACCAATAACATCCACAAATATACGAAAATAGATAACTAACATCACAGAGCTCATCAGGACATTGTGTGTACACCAACACCCACGTTTGCTTGGTTGTGAAGGATGTCTGAATTCTTAATTTTAATTGTTATCTTATTATTTTTCATGAATTATTAAATTTTTTTTTTCAATGAAACCTTTGAATAAAAACCCAATGAAATAAAATAAATATGTATGTATGTAAGTATGCTCATACAAATGTAACAAAATCGTGTTTTGGTTTGCATCATTTCGATTTGCGTCGCGACTTTCTGGCCCCAATTAGCGACGCAAACCGGGGTATTGGTGTATTCTCAACAATCATCTAACAACCCAAAGACCACTCTACACACACCAATGATATTACCAACACTACCCGAAGTTTCGACAATTACTACATTTCTACATTTATTGATGATTAAACAAAACAAAACGTAGAGAAATGTATCAATTTAGGTCTCAACAATCATCTATATAGTCAATACAGTACCAATATTTATATATACTCTGTGTGTGGTTTCTCACATTTCGTTTCAGCCCTCTCCAACTCTTCCCCAGCTGACGGGACTCCTTAGCTACTGTTCTGCGTTATTTACTTCTCGGAGGACTCACTGTTCTACCGTCTTGGGTTAGCGGGTTAAACTGCATCGCCTGTTTTGCTATGGATCTGTCGCCTTATCGAAGGGTATGACCAATGGCGTGCCACGTCCCTGAATAATCGCGCCTATAGGTTCCTGGCCCGTTCCCTGATGGAGTTGTTCGTTTGAGATACGGTTCTCCCATGAAATCCTTAGTATGTTTCGTAAGAGCTATCTCCACCCGAAATAACTGCCATAGCCAATAAGCGTATCAGAATACTGTCCGAAATCTCAACAATCGCATAAAATGTCTATGTGCAATCTATATTTACTAAAAACCTAATTAGCCTAGACGAATACATTAAAGCTAGAAAACAGTTATGTTACTCGTTGCATCAAGGTTCGTCTCGTTACTACATATTACCTATTAGTTGTAACTCGTCGCAACTATTACGTATTAGTCAACGTACAACTTTCCTATGGAGACATCTCTAGTTGCCGTTTCCTTTTCATTTCAGCTATACACACATCGATCACCACCTCCAGCACTATGTACTTACTGTTAGTCGTTAGGAAGTGCGGCCTAATTTGCAATAGAAAATACAATTATTATATCTTCCAAGGAGAAAGCACGCGTTGAGAGCATGACAGGAGAAGTTTTCATTCAAATTCATTTCATTTTCAATTTGTATGCGCAAGTATAAATATTGGATATATCTAAAATAGTACCTAGCTTATATGCCATTCCATCGTTTTGCAATATGCTTGACTCAACTGCTTCTTCTTATAGCTAATTTGTATTGTTATTTGCATTGTAATTTGTATTGCTCTTGTACACCAAACGAAATAGCTTTAGAATGAATTTAGATTAAAATATATTCGATCTATCGAGAACCTCATTGATATAACACCATCATAAAGCCTATTGCACAGCATATTGCATTTGTCCATCCGCATTCCTTTTGCTGATTGTACGTACATACATATGTCCCTAATATCTCCTAAAATTTTCATTGTGTACTAATACTCTAACAACAGAATTTTTTGAAGTCATATTCTTAAATTGAAACAAAATTTCTCAGATAAATTGACAACATAATTTTAATTTCAAAATAATATATGTACATACGTATTTATTTCGTTTGAAAGGATTGTCATTTTCAGCTAACAAATAAAAAATCGATACAGAAAATTAGAACGCTACATGTGTCGTTCTCTTCGTTCATTCAAATACATTGTTTGTTTGGACTAGTACAAGTAAATATTGCTTGATACGCTAAACGCGAAATAGTTTCCACTCCCACCTGATAACTCGCCTTCACATTGTTTCCTGAAGCAATCGCCGACAGGGAAGAAGTCCCAGCTCCTTTGCTGGTACATATTCCAGACATACGTTTCTTGACCAGTGTATTCAGTATCTGGTTTATTTATAAGATGCATCAAAAAGAACATATAGTTCGCTAAATTATGTTCTTTTTGAACATGGGTGTCAAAGCCATGTGGCACAATATCGAAATAATCTTTTCCAACACCGCATATAAAGCAATTAGATTCCATATTTTCTTTGACCGATTCCAATTGGTCTCGAAGCTCTCCAAAAGCATCAATGATTAAGCCTTGAATTATAGCCAGCAGTATTACAATGACAAAAAAGAAGAAAGTAATATCAAATATAATGCGGTAAACTTCATAATCGTCTCCGTCCGGATCTCCAATTTCATCACCGATTCCACCACCCGCATGTGCGCCTTTATATAGATGGAATACGAAACATGTGAGCATATCGTGACATTTTTTATCAATTTCTTCATCATGAGTATAGAATTTGCGGAAATAGTTGAAAGCAATTACAATGATATATATCGATTATAGTTAAAATCATCACTGTAAGCACTAACTTTTTTCTATTGTGTGTAACTGACTGTAATATAGTACGCAACGTTTTAAAGCCTACAGCAACGTCCAATAAATGAGCAGCGAAAAAAAAGTTATTGAAGTTTCCAAGAATGGAAAATGTGAAATACCATAATGAGTATAGCAAGGCGTTGTCTGTTATAGTAACACCAGCTTTCGCAACTTGATATCTCCAGACAATATTAAGGACATACTTTACGAATCCACCGCCTTGATTTTCTTGAGCTGTAAATGCGCTTTTTTGTATTCCAAGTAAATTTTATATAGAATCAAAATCATGTTTCACTGTACTTTCGTCTTACTTTCTTCTTCACAAATTTGTCCCAATAGTTAACTGGAAATGATTTGGTTGATATCACTAACTTATCCCAATGTGATTTAAGATGGTCGTCTTCTGGTTGCTCTGCAATAAAAATACCATTAAATTCCAACTGTCCTGCGATTTCCTTTTCTCTTTTGATATGCCTGTATCTACCACTAACATCACAGAGCACATGCCATGTCTGTTATTTCTGCAATTATAGCCAGAGGCCTTAACATAGTACTAAAGACATCTACACAGATACCCGTACCTTCCCCAAGCATCACTGAACATACCATTTCACTGTCTGTATTATCACCAATCGTTAATCAACCAAATGTCCCACTTTACACATAACCTGACATCCCCATACGTGCCTGTATTCACCAATGTAGATTATAACAGGACTTAGTATTAAAGAAATATTAAGACTTATTTATTAGATCGGCTGCCCATATGGCGGAGTAAGGTTTCTGTGTTCGTGGCGCGTACGGCATATCCGTTAACTGGTATCTGTCATGAGGTAGGACAGTCGTTATGATGTAAAGACACTTATATCTTGGCTCTAATTTACGATATGTACGGTGCTGCTAGGACTGTCATTCAAAATCAGCACAAGGTCTCCTTTGTTGTACCTTTTGGCGCTTCGATGCTTTAGGTCGTGTTGTTCCTAATGCTTACGTTGTGCTTGAGTTATTCTAAGTGCCCCTTCTCTGCGTATCTGGTCAAGATATTGTCGTTTTTGGGTAAGCTGTACGCCTGCTGCTAATGCGTCTTGTAGTCGATCTCTTGGAATGTATCCCAACATCATTTAGTGTGCAGTCCTTCCAATGGCTTCATTATAGGTGTTGTTTATTCCCCATTGCACGATTTTAATTTTCTGGTCCTACTAAGTCTCGTCTTCTATCGTTGCGAGTAATGCGTTGAGTATGGTTCGGTTGTATCGCTCGATCTGTCCGTCGTGGCGTTTTAAATTTTATTTAACATGCGTTATCGATCTACTTTTCGTAAACTCATCAAATGCCTTCGAAGTAAATGATGTTCCCTGGTCTGTGAATAAACGTCTTGGTGTTCCGAACATTAAAAACGTTTCTGTCAAAAAATGTATTACTGGTTAAGTTTGCTTATTCGATAAGGCCTTTATTTGTTTAAACTTGGTGAAAGAGTCAACAAGTACGATGACATAAGCATTACCCTTAATGGATTTGATAAACGGGCCCAAATGTATCAAATGGTACCTCTTTTTTTCGATAGGATACAATTCTCCTCTAGGTTGTGTAGTTTTCTTTGCCTAGGCGCACTCCACACATACCTTAATGTATTTTCTTACAAACTGGGTGATTCGTGGGAGCCAGTATCTTTCCTGAATATGTTTTATGGTTTTCTGATCCGAGAAATGTCCGAGTTAATCATGACTATACCTTAAAACTCGATTTCGAACCCCTTTTGGAAGAAATAGCTTGATCTGATTGTTGACCTTACGATATACTCTTCCTTCTTGAAGGTCATAGTCCGTATGAACTTGATGTTCTATTTCATTCTCCGGTTTTTTGTTTAGGACGGTTGATATTTTGGCTATTTCTTCATCTTGCAATTGCAAAGAATAGATCCAATTCTCGTCCGAAATATGAACTTGGAGTACATTCATTTCCACGACATCCGTTTCCTTTGCTGGCTCACTAGATGCATATTTGTCCCTTCTCCCTGCATCAATATACCAGCTAGTCGCTTGCTGCTTGCATCTGTATGCAACTCATGTTGTGCCCGGGGGTTAAAGAGTGCCAACACTGGTTGATTGATAAGAGATCGTTTCAGCTGTTCGAAAGACTTTTGTTGCTCCCTTCCCCAGGCAAATGTATGTAATGTATGTAAGTATGCTCATACAAATGTAACAAAATCGTGTTTTGGTTTGCATCATTTCGATTTGCGTCGCGACTTTCTGGCCCCAATTAGCGACGCAAACCGGGGTATTGGTGTATTCTCAACAATCATCTAACAACCCAAAGACCACTCTACACACACCAATGATATTACCAACACTACCCGAAGTTTCGACAATTACTACATTTCTACATTTATTGATGATTAAACAAAACAAAACGTAGAGAAATGTATCAATTTAGGTCTCAACAATCATCTATATAGTCAATACAGTACCAATATTTATATATACTCTGTGTGTGGTTTCTCACATTTCGTTTCAGCCCTCTCCAACTCTTCCCCAGCTGACGGGACTCCTTAGCTACTGTTCTGCGTTATTTACTTCTCGGAGGACTCACTGTTCTACCGTCTTGGGTTAGCGGGTTAAACTGCATCGCCTGTTTTGCTATGGATCTGTCGCCTTATCGAAGGGTATGACCAATGGCGTGCCACGTCCCTGAATAATCGCGCCTATAGGTTCCTGGCCCGTTCCCTGATGGAGTTGTTCGTTTGAGATACGGTTCTCCCATGAAATCCTTAGTATGTTTCGTAAGAGCTATCTCCACCCGAAATAACTGCCATAGCCAATAAGCGTATCAGAATACTGTCCGAAATCTCAACAATCGCATAAAATGTCTATGTGCAATCTATATTTACTAAAAACCTAATTAGCCTAGACGAATACATTAAAGCTAGAAAACAGTTATGTTACTCGTTGCATCAAGGTTCGTCTCGTTACTACATATTACCTATTAGTTGTAACTCGTCGCAACTATTACGTATTAGTCAACGTACAACTTTCCTATGGAGACATCTCTAGTTGCCGTTTCCTTTTCATTTCAGCTATACACACATCGATCACCACCTCCAGCACTATGTACTTACTGTTAGTCGTTAGGAAGTGCGGCCTAATTTGCAATAGAAAATACAATTATTATATCTTCCAAGGAGAAAGCACGCGTTGAGAGCATGACAGGAGAAGTTTTCATTCAAATTCATTTCATTTTCAATTTGTATGCGCAAGTATAAATATTGGATATATCTAAAATAGTACCTAGCTTATATGCCATTCCATCGTTTTGCAATATGCTTGACTCAACTGCTTCTTCTTATAGCTAATTTGTATTGTTATTTGCATTGTAATTTGTATTGCTCTTGTACACCAAACGAAATAGCTTTAGAATGAATTTAGATTAAAATATATTCGATCTATCGAGAACCTCATTGATATAACACCATCATAAAGCCTATTGCACAGCATATTGCATTTGTCCATCCGCATTCCTTTTGCTGATTGTACGTACATACATATGTCCCTAATATCTCCTAAAATTTTCATTGTGTACTAATACTCTAACAACAGAATTTTTTGAAGTCATATTCTTAAATTGAAACAAAATTTCTCAGATAAATTGACAACATAATTTTAATTTCAAAATAATATATGTACATACGTATTTATTTCGTTTGAAAGGATTGTCATTTTCAGCTAACAAATAAAAAATCGATACAGAAAATTAGAACGCTACATGTGTCGTTCTCTTCGTTCATTCAAATACATTGTTTGTTTGGACTAGTACAAGTAAATATTGCTTGATACGCTAAACGCGAAATAGTTTCCACTCCCACCTGATAACACGCCTTCACATTGTTTCCTGAAGCAATCGCCGACAGGGAAGAAGTCCCAGCTCCTTTGCTGGTACATATTCCAGACATACGTTTCTTGACCAGTGTATTCAGTATCTGGTTTATTTATAAGATGCATCAAAAAGAACATATAGTTCGCTAAATTATGTTCTTTTTGAACATGGGTGTCAAAGCCATGTGGCACAATATCGAAATAATCTTTTCCAACACCGCATATAAAGCAATTAGATTCCATATTTTCTTTGACCGATTCCAATTGGTCTCGAAGCTCTCCAAAAGCATCAATGATTAAGCCTTGAATTATAGCCAGCAGTATTACAATGACAAAAAAGAAGAAAGTAATATCAAATATAATGCGGTAAACTTCATAATCGTCTCCGTCCGGATCTCCAATTTCATCACCGATTCCACCACCCGCATGTGCGCCTTTATATAGATGGAATACGAAACATGTGAGCATATCGTGACATTTTTTATCAATTTCTTCATCATGAGTATAGAATTTGCGGAAATAGTTGAAAGCAATTACAATGATATATATCGATTATAGTTAAAATCATCACTGTAAGCACTAACTTTTTTCTATTGTGTGTAACTGACTGTAATATAGTACGCAACGTTTTAAAGCCTACAGCAACGTCCAATAAATGAGCAGCGAAAAAAAAGTTATTGAAGTTTCCAAGAATGGAAAATGTGAAATACCATAATGAGTATAGCAAGGCGTTGTCTGTTATAGTAACACCAGCTTTCGCAACTTGATATCTCCAGACAATATTAAGGACATACTTTACGAATCCACCGCCTTGATTTTCTTGAGCTGTAAATGCGCTTTTTTGTATTCCAAGTAAATTTTATATAGAATCAAAATCATGTTTCACTGTACTTTCGTCTTACTTTCTTCTTCACAAATTTGTCCCAATAGTTAACTGGAAATGATTTGGTTGATATCACTAACTTATCCCAATGTGATTTAAGATGGTCGTCTTCTGGTTGCTCTGCAATAAAAATACCATTAAATTCCAACTGTCCTGCGATTTCCTTTTCTCTTTTGATATGCCTGTATCTACCACTAACATCACAGAGCACATGCCATGTCTGTTATTTCTGCAATCATAGCCAGATGCCCTTACATACGTACTAAAGACACCCCCATAAATACCTGTATCAACCGCTAGCATCACAGAGCAATGTAGACTAACCAATAAAACCCAATATATACATGTATAGTCCACATCATAGAGCACATCAGGACATTGTCTGCATTCTAATCAATTGTCTAACAAATCCCCGGAAATAATCGAATCATCCAAAAGAAATAATCGAATCATCCAAAAGCATTATAGGAGTAAAGTGTAGTCTTACTAATGACATCCCCAAATATACCAATATCAACCACAGCATCATAGATCGCATCATTCCCACGTGTACTAAAATCTACCTCAAACATGACAGAGCACAGCAGTGCATTTTATGTCTTCTCAACGATCATTTTACAACCCAAAGACCACTCTAGACTTACCAATAACATCCACAAATATACGAAAATAGATAACTAACATCACAGAGCTCATCAGGACATTGTGTGTACACCAACACCCACGTTTGCTTGGTTGTGAAGGATGTCTGAATTCTTAATTTTAATTGTTATCTTATTATTTTTCATGAATTATTAAATTTTTTTTTTCAATGAAGCCTTTGAATAAAAACCCAATGAAATAAAATAAATATGTATGTATGTAAGTATGCTCATACAAATGTAACAAAATCGTGTTTTGGTTTGCATCATTTCGATTTGCGTCGCGACTTTCTGGCCCCAATTAGCGACGCAAACCGGGGTATTGGTGTATTCTCAACAATCATCTAACAACCCAAAGACCACTCTACACACACCAATGATATTACCAACACTACCCGAAGTTTCGACAATTACTACATTTCTACATTTATTGATGATTAAACAAAACAAAACGTAGAGAAATGTATCAATTTAGGTCTCAACAATCATCTATATAGTCAATACAGTACCAATATTTATATATACTCTGTGTGTGGTTTCTCACATTTCGTTTCAGCCCTCTCCAACTCTTCCCCAGCTGACGGGACTCCTTAGCTACTGTTCTGCGTTATTTACTTCTCGGAGGACTCACTGTTCTACCGTCTTGGGTTAGCGGGTTAAACTGCATCGCCTGTTTTGCTATGGATCTGTCGCCTTATCGAAGGGTATGACCAATGGCGTGGCACGTCCCTGAATAATCGCGCCTATTGGTTCCTGGCCCGTTCCCTGATGGAGTTGTTCGTTTGAGATACGGTTCTCCCATGAAATCCTTAGTATGTTTCGTAAGAGCTATCTCCACCCGAAATAACTGCCATAGCCAATAAGCGTATCAGAATACTGTCCGAAATCTCAACAATCGCATAAAATGTCTATGTGCAATCTATATTTACTAAAAACCTAATTAGCCTAGACGAATACATTAAAGCTATAAAACAGTTATGTTACTCGTTGCATCAAGGTTCGTCTCGTTACTACATATTACCTATTAGTTGTAACTCGTCGCAACTATTACGTATTAGTCAACGTACAACTTTCCTATGGAGACATCTCTAGTTGCCGTTTCCTTTTCATTTCAGCTATACACACATCGATCACCACCTCCAGCACTATGTACTTACTGTTAGTCGTTAGGAAGTGCGGCCTAATTTGCAATAGAAAATACAATTATTATATCTTCCAAGGAGAAAGCACGCGTTGAGAGCATGACAGGAGAAGTTTTCATTCAAATTCATTTCATTTTCAATTTGTATGCGCAAGTATAAATATTGGATATATCTAAAATAGTACCTAGCTTATATGCCATTCCATCGTTTTGCAATATGCTTGACTCAACTGCTTCTTCTTATAGCTAATTTGTATTGTTATTTGCATTGTAATTTGTATTGCTCTTGTACACCAAACGAAATAGCTTTAGAATGAATTTAGATTAAAATATATTCGATCTATCGAGAACCTCATTGATATAACACCATCATAAAGCCTATTGCACAGCATATTGCATTTGTCCATCCGCATTCCTTTTGCTGATTGTACGTACATACATATGTCCCTAATATCTCCTAAAATTTTCATTGTGTACTAATACTCTAACAACAGAATTTTTTGAAGTCATATTCTTAAATTGAAACAAAATTTCTCAGATAAATTGACAACATAATTTTAATTTCAAAATAATATATGTACATACGTATTTATTTCGTTTGAAAGGATTGTCATTTTCAGCTAACAAATAAAAAATCGATACATAAAATTAGAACGCTACATGTGTCGTTCTCTTCGTTCATTCAAATACATTGTTTGTTTGGACTAGTACAAGTAAATATTGCTTGATACGCTAAACGCGAAATAGTTTCCACTCCCACCTGATAACTCGCCTTCACATTGTTTCCTGAAGCAATCGCCGACAGGGAAGAAGTCCCAGCTCCTTTGCTGGTACATATTCCAGACATACGTTTCTTGACCAGTGTATTCAGTATCTGGTTTATTTATAAGATGCATCAAAAAGAACATATAGTTCGCTAAATTATGTTCTTTTTGAACATGGGTGTCAAAGCCATGTGGCACAATATCGAAATAATCTTTTCCAACACCGCATATAAAGCAATTAGATTCCATATTTTCTTTGACCGATTCCAATTGGTCTCGAAGCTCTCCAAAAGCATCAATGATTAAGCCTTGAATTATAGCCAGCAGTATTACAATGACAAAAAAGAAGAAAGTAATATCAAATATAATGCGGTAAACTTCATAATCGTCTCCGTCCGGATCTCCAATTTCATCACCGATTCCACCACCCGCATGTGCGCCTTTATATAGATGGAATACGAAACATGTGAGCATATCGTGACATTTTTTATCAATTTCTTCATCATGAGTATAGAATTTGCGGAAATAGTTGAAAGCAATTACAATGATATATATCGATTATAGTTAAAATCATCACTGTAAGCACTAACTTTTTTCTATTGTGTGTAACTGACTGTAATATAGTACGCAACGTTTTAAAGCCTACAGCAACGTCCAATAAATGAGCAGCGAAAAAAAAGTTATTGAAGTTTCCAAGAATGGAAAATGTGAAATACCATAATGAGTATAGCAAGGCGTTGTCTGTTATAGTAACACCAGCTTTCGCAACTTGATATCTCCAGACAATATTAAGGACATACTTTACGAATCCACCGCCTTGATTTTCTTGAGCTGTAAATGCGCTTTTTTGTATTCCAAGTAAATTTTATATAGAATCAAAATCATGTTTCACTGTACTTTCGTCTTACTTTCTTCTTCACAAATTTGTCCCAATAGTTAACTGGAAATGATTTGGTTGATATCACTAACTTATCCCAATGTGATTTAAGATGGTCGTCTTCTGGTTGCTCTGCAATAAAAATACCATTAAATTCCAACTGTCCTGCGATTTCCTTTTCTCTTTTGATATGCCTGTATCTACCACTAACATCACAGAGCACATGCCATGTCTGTTATTTCTGCAATTATAGCCAGAGGCCTTAACATAGTACTAAAGACATCTACACAGATACCCGTACCTTCCCCAAGCATCACTGAACATACCATTTCACTGTCTGTATTATCACCAATCGTTAATCAACCAAATGTCCCACTTTACACATAACCTGACATCCCCATACGTGCCTGTATTCACCAATGTAGATTATAACAGGACTTAGTATTAAAGAAATATTAAGACTTATTTATTAGATCGGCTGCCCATATGGCGGAGTAAGGTTTCTGTGTTCGTGGCGCGTACGGCATATCCGTTAACTGGTATCTGTCATGAGGTAGGACAGTCGTTATGATGTAAAGACACTTATATCTTGGCTCTAATTTACGATATGTACGGTGCTGCTAGGACTGTCATTCAAAATCAGCACAAGGTCTCCTTTGTTGTACCTTTTGGCGCTTCGATGCTTTAGGTCGTGTTGTTCCTAATGCTTACGTTGTGCTTGAGTTATTCTAAGTGACCCTTCTCTGCGTATCTGGTCAAGATATTGTCGTTTTTGGGTAAGCTGTACGCCTGCTGCTAATGCGTCTTGTAGTCGATCTCTTGGAATGTATCCCAACATCATTTAGTGTGCAGTCCTTCCAATGGCTTCATTATAGGTGTTGTTTAATCCCCATTGCACGATTTTAATTTTCTGGTCCTACTAAGTCTCGTCTTCTATCGTTGCGAGTAATGCGTTGAGTATGGTTCGGTTGTATCGCTCGATCTGTCCGTCGTGGCGTTTTAAATTTTATTTAACATGCGTTATCGATCTACTTTTCGTAAACTCATCAAATGCCTTCGAAGTAAATGATGTTCCCTGGTCTGTGAATAAACGTCTTGGTGTTCCGAACATTAAAAACGTTTCTGTCAAAAAATGTATTACTGGTTAAGTTTGCTTATTCGATAAGGCCTTTATTTGTTTAAACTTGGTGAAAGAGTCAACAAGTACGATGACATAAGCATTACCCTTAATGGATTTGATAAACGGGCCCAAATGTATCAAATGGTACCTCTTTTTTTCGATAGGATACAATTCTCCTCTAGGTTGTGTAGTTTTCTTTGCCTAGGCGCACTCCACACATACCTTAATGTATTTTCTTACAAACTGGGTGATTCGTGGGAGCCAGTATCTTTCCTGAATATGTTTTATGGTTTTCTGATCCGAGAAATGTCCGAGTTAATCATGACTATACCTTAAAACTCGATTTCGAACCCCTTTTGGAAGAAATAGCTTGATCTGATTGTTGACCTTACGATATACTCTTCCTTCTTGAAGGTCATAGTCCGTATGAACTTGATGTTCTATTTCATTCTCCGGTTTTTTGTTTAGGACGGTTGATATTTTGGCTATTTCTTCATCTTGCAATTGCAAAGAATAGATCCAATTCTCGTCCGAAATATGAACTTGGAGTACATTCATTTCCACGACATCCGTTTCCTTTGCTGGCTCACTAGATGCATATTTGTCCCTTCTCCCTGCATCAATATACCAGCTAGTCGCTTGCTGCTTGCATCTGTATGCAACTCATGTTGTGCCCGGGGGTTAAAGAGTGCCAACACTGGTTGATTGATAAGAGATCGTTTCAGCTGTTCGAAAGACTTTTGTTGCTCCCTTCCCCAGGCAAATGTATGTAATGTATGTAAGTATGCTCATACAAATGTAACAAAATCGTGTTTTGGTTTGCATCATTTCGATTTGCGTCGCGACTTTCTGGCCCCAATTAGCGACGCAAACCGGGGTATTGGTGTATTCTCAACAATCATCTAACAACCCAAAGACCACTCTACACACACCAATGATATTACCAACACTACCCGAAGTTTCGACAATTACTACATTTCTACATTTATTGATGATTAAACAAAACAAAACGTAGAGAAATGTATCAATTTAGGTCTCAACAATCATCTATATAGTCAATACAGTACCAATATTTATATATACTCTGTGTGTGGTTTCTCACATTTCGTTTCAGCCCTCTCCAACTCTTCCCCAGCTGACGGGACTCCTTAGCTACTGTTCTGCGTTATTTACTTCTCGGAGGACTCACTGTTCTACCGTCTTGGGTTAGCGGGTTAAACTGCATCGCCTGTTTTGCTATGGATCTGTCGCCTTATCGAAGGGTATGACCAATGGCGTGCCACGTCCCTGAATAATCGCGCCTATAGGTTCCTGGCCCGTTCCCTGATGGAGTTGTTCGTTTGAGATACGGTTCTCCCATGAAATCCTTAGTATGTTTCGTAAGAGCTATCTCCACCCGAAATAACTGCCATAGCCAATAAGCGTATCAGAATACTGTCCGAAATCTCAACAATCGCATAAAATGTCTATGTGCAATCTATATTTACTAAAAACCTAATTAGCCTAGACGAATACATTAAAGCTAGAAAACAGTTATGTTACTCGTTGCATCAAGGTTCGTCTCGTTACTACATATTACCTATTAGTTGTAACTCGTCGCAACTATTACGTATTAGTCAACGTACAACTTTCCTATGGAGACATCTCTAGTTGCCGTTTCCTTTTCATTTCAGCTATACACACATCGATCACCACCTCCAGCACTATGTACTTACTGTTAGTCGTTAGGAAGTGCGGCCTAATTTGCAATAGAAAATACAATTATTATATCTTCCAAGGAGAAAGCACGCGTTGAGAGCATGACAGGAGAAGTTTTCATTCAAATTCATTTCATTTTCAATTTGTATGCGCAAGTATAAATATTGGATATATCTAAAATAGTACCTAGCTTATATGCCATTCCATCGTTTTGCAATATGCTTGACTCAACTGCTTCTTCTTATAGCTAATTTGTATTGTTATTTGCATTGTAATTTGTATTGCTCTTGTACACCAAACGAAATAGCTTTAGAATGAATTTAGATTAAAATATATTCGATCTATCGAGAACCTCATTGATATAACACCATCATAAAGCCTATTGCACAGCATATTGCATTTGTCCATCCGCATTCCTTTTGCTGATTGTACGTACATACATATGTCCCTAATATCTCCTAAAATTTTCATTGTGTACTAATACTCTAACAACAGAATTTTTTGAAGTCATATTCTTAAATTGAAACAAAATTTCTCAGATAAATTGACAACATAATTTTAATTTCAAAATAATATATGTACATACGTATTTATTTCGTTTGAAAGGATTGTCATTTTCAGCTAACAAATAAAAAATCGATACAGAAAATTAGAACGCTACATGTGTCGTTCTCTTCGTTCATTCAAATACATTGTTTGTTTGGACTAGTACAAGTAAATATTGCTTGATACGCTAAACGCGAAATAGTTTCCACTCCCACCTGATAACTCGCCTTCACATTGTTTCCTGAAGCAATCGCCGACAGGGAAGAAGTCCCAGCTCCTTTGCTGGTACATATTCCAGACATACGTTTCATGACCAGTGTATTCAGTATCTGGTTTATTTATAAGATGCATCAAAAAGAACATATAGTTCGCTAA
This sequence comes from Eristalis tenax, assembly GCA_905231855.2. Lineage (NCBI taxonomy): Eukaryota > Metazoa > Arthropoda > Insecta > Diptera > Syrphidae > Eristalis > Eristalis tenax. The sequence continues at coordinate 172,008 of HG993124.1, forward strand.
ATTATGTTCTTTTTGAACATGGGTGTCAAAGCCATGTGGCACAATATCGATACGGTTTGCATCATTTCGATTTGCGTCGCGACTTTCTGGCCCCAATTAGCGACGCAAACCGGGGTATTGGTGTATTCTCAACAATCATCTAACAACCCAAAGACCACTCTACACACACCAATGATATTACCAACACTACCCGAAGTTTCGACAATTACTACATTTCTACATTTATTGATGATTAAACAAAACAAAACGTAGAGAAATGTATCAATTTAGGTCTCAACAATCATCTATATAGTCAATACAGTACCAATATTTATATATACTCTGTGTGTGGTTTCTCACATTTCGTTTCAGCCCTCTCCAACTCTTCCCCAGCTGACGGGACTCCTTAGCTACTGTTCTGCGTTATTTACTTCTCGGAGGACTCACTGTTCTACCGTCTTGGGTTAGCGGGTTAAACTGCATCGCCTGTTTTGCTATGGATCTGTCGCCTTATCGAAGGGTATGACCAATGGCGTGCCACGTCCCTGAATAATCGCGCCTATAGGTTCCTGGCCCGTTCCCTGATGGAGTTGTTCGTTTGAGATACGGTTCTCCCATGAAATCCTTAGTATGTTTCGTAAGAGCTATCTCCACCCGAAATAACTGCCATAGCCAATAAGCGTATCAGAATACTGTCCGAAATCTCAACAATCGCATAAAATGTCTATGTGCAATCTATATTTACTAAAAACCTAATTAGCCTAGACGAATACATTAAAGCTAGAAAACAGTTATGTTACTCGTTGCATCAAGGTTCGTCTCGTTACTACATATTACCTATTAGTTGTAACTCGTCGCAACTATTACGTATTAGTCAACGTACAACTTTCCTATGGAGACATCTCTAGTTGCCGTTTCCTTTTCATTTCAGCTATACACACATCGATCACCACCTCCAGCACTATGTACTTACTGTTAGTCGTTAGGAAGTGCGGCCTAATTTGCAATAGAAAATACAATTATTATATCTTCCAAGGAGAAAGCACGCGTTGAGAGCATGACAGGAGAAGTTTTCATTCAAATTCATTTCATTTTCAATTTGTATGCGCAAGTATAAATATTGGATATATCTAAAATAGTACCTAGCTTATATGCCATTCCATCGTTTTGCAATATGCTTGACTCAACTGCTTCTTCTTATAGCTAATTTGTATTGTTATTTGCATTGTAATTTGTATTGCTCTTGTACACCAAACGAAATAGCTTTAGAATGAATTTAGATTAAAATATATTCGATCTATCGAGAACCTCATTGATATAACACCATCATAAAGCCTATTGCACAGCATATTGCATTTGTCCATCCGCATTCCTTTTGCTGATTGTACGTACATACATATGTCCCTAATATCTCCTAAAATTTTCATTGTGTACTAATACTCTAACAACAGAATTTTTTGAAGTCATATTCTTAAATTGAAACAAAATTTCTCAGATAAATTGACAACATAATTTTAATTTCAAAATAATATATGTACATACGTATTTATTTCGTTTGAAAGGATTGTCATTTTCAGCTAACAAATAAAAAATCGATACATAAAATTAGAACGCTACATGTGTCGTTCTCTTCGTTCATTCAAATACATTGTTTGTTTGGACTAGTACAAGTAAATATTGCTTGATACGCTAAACGCGAAATAGTTTCCACTCCCACCTGATAACTCGCCTTCACATTGTTTCCTGAAGCAATCGCCGACAGGGAAGAAGTCCCAGCTCCTTTGCTGGTACATATTCCAGACATACGTTTCTTGACCAGTGTATTCAGTATCTGGTTTATTTATAAGATGCATCAAAAAGAACATATAGTTCGCTAAATTATGTTCTTTTTGAACATGGGTGTCAAAGCCATGTGGCACAATATCGAAATAATCTTTTCCAACACCGCATATAAAGCAATTAGATTCCATATTTTCTTTGACCGATTCCAATTGGTCTCGAAGCTCTCCAAAAGCATCAATGATTAAGCCTTGAATTATAGCCAGCAGTATTACAATGACAAAAAAGAAGAAAGTAATATCAAATATAATGCGGTAAACTTCATAATCGTCTCCGTCCGGATCTCCAATTTCATCACCGATTCCACCACCCGCATGTGCGCCTTTATATAGATGGAATACGAAACATGTGAGCATATCGTGACATTTTTTATCAATTTCTTCATCATGAGTATAGAATTTGCGGAAATAGTTGAAAGCAATTACAATGATATATATCGATTATAGTTAAAATCATCACTGTAAGCACTAACTTTTTTCTATTGTGTGTAACTGACTGTAATATAGTACGCAACGTTTTAAAGCCTACAGCAACGTCCAATAAATGAGCAGCGAAAAAAAAGTTATTGAAGTTTCCAAGAATGGAAAATGTGAAATACCATAATGAGTATAGCAAGGCGTTGTCTGTTATAGTAACACCAGCTTTCGCAACTTGATATCTCCAGACAATATTAAGGACATACTTTACGAATCCACCGCCTTGATTTTCTTGAGCTGTAAATGCGCTTTTTTGTATTCCAAGTAAATTTTATATAGAATCAAAATCATGTTTCACTGTACTTTCGTCTTACTTTCTTCTTCACAAATTTGTCCCAATAGTTAACTGGAAATGATTTGGTTGATATCACTAACTTATCCCAATGTGATTTAAGATGGTCGTCTTCTGGTTGCTCTGCAATAAAAATACCATTAAATTCCAACTGTCCTGCGATTTCCTTTTCTCTTTTGATATGCCTGTATCTACCACTAACATCACAGAGCACATGCCATGTCTGTTATTTCTGCAATCATAGCCAGATGCCCTTACATACGTACTAAAGACACCCCCATAAATACCTGTATCAACCGCTAGCATCACAGAGCAATGTAGACTAACCAATAAAACCCAATATATACATGTATAGTCCACATCATAGAGCACATCAGGACATTGTCTGCATTCTAATCAATTGTCTAACAAATCCCCGGAAATAATCGAATCATCCAAAAGAAATAATCGAATCATCCAAAAGCATTATAGGAGTAAAGTGTAGTCTTACTAATGACATCCCCAAATATACCAATATCAACCACAGCATCATAGATCGCATCATTCCCACGTGTACTAAAATCTACCTCAAACATGACAGAGCACAGCAGTGCATTTTATGTCTTCTCAACGATCATTTTACAACCCAAAGACCACTCTAGACTTACCAATAACATCCACAAATATACGAAAATAGATAACTAACATCACAGAGCTCATCAGGACATTGTGTGTACACCAACACCCACGTTTGCTTGGTTGTGAAGGATGTCTGAATTCTTAATTTTAATTGTTATCTTATTATTTTTCATGAATTATTACATTTTTTTTTTCAATGAAACCTTTGAATAAAAACCCAATGAAATAAAATAAATATGTATGTATGTAAGTATGCTCATACAAATGTAACAAAATCGTGTTTTGGTTTGCATCATTTCGATTTGCGTCGCGACTTTCTGGCCCCAATTAGCGACGCAAACCGGGGTATTGGTGTATTCTCAACAATCATCTAACAACCCAAAGACCACTCTACACACACCAATGATATTACCAACACTACCCGAAGCTTCGACAATTACTACATTTCTACATTTATTGATGATTAAACAAAACAAAACGTAGAGAAATGTATCAATTTAGGTCTCAACAATCATCTATATAGTCAATACAGTACCAATATTTATATATACTCTGTGTGTGGTTTCTCACATTTCGTTTCAGCCCTCTCCAACTCTTCCCCAGCTGACGGGACTCCTTAGCTACGGTTCTGCATTATTTACTTCTCGGAGGACTCACTGTTCTACCGTCTTGGGTTAGCGGGTTAAACTGCATCGCCTGTTTTGCTATGGATCTGTCGCCTTATCGAAGGGTATGACCAATGGCGTGGCACGTCCCTGAATAATCGCGCCTATTGGTTCCTGGCCCGTTCCCTGATGGAGTTGTTCGTTTGAGATACGGTTCTCCCATGAAATCCTTAGTATGTTTCGTAAGAGCTATCTCCACCCGAAATAACTGCCATAGCCAATAAGCGTATCAGAATACTGTCCGAAATCTCAACAATCGCATAAAATGTCTATGTGCAATCTATATTTACTAAAAACCTAATTAGCCTAGACGAATACATTAAAGCTAGAAAACAGTTATGTTACTCGTTGCATCAAGGTTCGTCTCGTTACTACATATTACCTATTAGTTGTAACTCGTCGCAACTATTACGTATTAGTCAACGTACAACTTTCCTATGGAGACATCTCTAGTTGCCGTTTCCTTTTCATTTCAGCTATACACACATCGATCACCACCTCCAGCACTATGTACTTACTGTTAGTCGTTAGGAAGTGCGGCCTAATTTGCAATAGAAAATACAATTATTATATCTTCCAAGGAGAAAGCACGCGTTGAGAGCATGACAGGAGAAGTTTTCATTCAAATTCATTTCATTTTCAATTTGTATGCGCAAGTATAAATATTGGATATATCTAAAATAGTACCTAGCTTATATGCCATTCCATCGTTTTGCAATATGCTTGACTCAACTGCTTCTTCTTATAGCTAATTTGTATTGTTATTTGCATTGTAATTTGTATTGCTCTTGTACACCAAACGAAATAGCTTTAGAATGAATTTAGATTAAAATATATTCGATCTATCGAGAACCTCATTGATATAACACCATCATAAAGCCTATTGCACAGCATATTGCATTTGTCCATCCGCATTCCTTTTGATGATTGTACGTACATACATATGTCCCTAATATCTCCTAAAATTTTCATTGTGTACTAATACTCTAACAACAGAATTTTTTGAAGTCATATTCTTAAATTGAAACAAAATTTCTCAGATAAATTGACAACATAATTTTAATTTCAAAATAATATATGTACATACGTATTTATTTCGTTTGAAAGGATTGTCATTTTCAGCTAACAAATAAAAAATCGATACAGAAAATTAGAACGCTACATGTGTCGTTCTCTTCGTTCATTCAAATACATTGTTTGTTTGGACTAGTACAAGTAAATATTGCTTGATACGCTAAACGCGAAATAGTTTCCACTCCCACCTGATAACTCGCCTTCACATTGTTTCCTGAAGCAATCGCCGACAGGGAAGAAGTCCCAGCTCCTTTGCTGGTACATATTCCAGACATACGTTTCTTGACCAGTGTATTCAGTATCTGGTTTATTTATAAGATGCATCAAAAAGAACATATAGTTCGCTAAATTATGTTCTTTTTGAACATGGGTGTCAAAGCCATGTGGCACAATATCGAAATAATCTTTTCCAACACCGCATATAAAGCAATTAGATTCCATATTTTCTTTGACCGATTCCAATTGGTCTCGAAGCTCTCCAAAAGCATCAATGATTAAGCCTTGAATTATAGCCAGCAGTATTACAATGACAAAAAAGAAGAAAGTAATATCAAATATAATGCGGTAAACTTCATAATCGTCTCCGTCCGGATCTCCAATTTCATCACCGATTCCACCACCCGCATGTGCGCCTTTATATAGATGGAATACGAAACATGTGAGCATATCGTGACATTTTTTATCAATTTCTTCATCATGAGTATAGAATTTGCGGAAATAGTTGAAAGCAATTACAATGATATATATCGATTATAGTTAAAATCATCACTGTAAGCACTAACTTTTTTCTATTGTGTGTAACTGACTGTAATATAGTACGCAACGTTTTAAAGCCTACAGCAACGTCCAATAAATGAGCAGCGAAAAAAAAGTTATTGAAGTTTCCAAGAATGGAAAATGTGAAATACCATAATGAGTATAGCAAGGCGTTGTCTGTTATAGTAACACCAGCTTTCGCAACTTGATATCTCCAGACAATATTAAGGACATACTTTACGAATCCACCGCCTTGATTTTCTTGAGCTGTAAATGCGCTTTTTTGTATTCCAAGTAAATTTTATATAGAATCAAAATCATGTTTCACTGTACTTTCGTCTTACTTTCTTCTTCACAAATTTGTCCCAATAGTTAACTGGAAATGATTTGGTTGATATCACTAACTTATCCCAATGTGATTTAAGATGGTCGTCTTCTGGTTGCTCTGCAATAAAAATACCATTAAATTCCAACTGTCCTGCGATTTCCTTTTCTCTTTTGATATGCCTGTATCTACCACTAACATCACAGAGCACATGCCATGTCTGTTATTTCTGCAATCATAGCCAGATGCCCTTACATACGTACTAAAGACACCCCCATAAATACCTGTATCAACCGCTAGCATCACAGAGCAATGTAGACTAACCAATAAAACCCAATATATACATGTATAGTCCACATCATAGAGCACATCAGGACATTGTCTGCATTCTAATCAATTGTCTAACAAATCCCCGGAAATAATCGAATCATCCAAAAGAAATAATCGAATCATCCAAAAGCATTATAGGAGTAAAGTGTAGTCTTACTAATGACATCCCCAAATATACCAATATCAACCACAGCATCATAGATCGCATCATTCCCACGTGTACTAAAATCTACCTCAAACATGACAGAGCACAGCAGTGCATTTTATGTCTTCTCAACGATCATTTTACAACCCAAAGACCACTCTAGACTTACCAATAACATCCACAAATATACGAAAATAGATAACTAACATCACAGAGCTCATCAGGACATTGTGTGTACACCAACACCCACGTTTGCTTGGTTGTGAAGGATGTCTGAATTCTTAATTTTAATTGTTATCTTATTATTTTTCATGAATTATTAAATTTTTTTTTTCAATGAAATCTTTGAATAAAAACCCAATGAAATAAAATAAATATGTATGTATGTAAGTATGCTCATACAAATGTAACAAAATCGTGTTTTGGTTTGCATCATTTCGATTTGCGTCGCGACTTTCTGGCCCCAATTAGCGACGCAAACCGGGGTATTGGTGTATTCTCAACAATCATCTAACAACCCAAAGACCACCCTACACACACCAATGATATTACCAACACTACCCGAAGTTTCGACAATTACTACATTTCTACATTTATTGATGATTAAACAAAACAAAACGTAGAGAAATGTATCAATTTAGGTCTCAACAATCATCTATATAGTCAATACAGTACCAATATTTATATATACTCTGTGTGTGGTTTCTCACATTTCGTTTCAGCCCTCTCCAACTCTTCCCCAGCTGACGGGACTCCTTAGCTACTGTTCTGCGTTATTTACTTCTCGGAGGACTCACTGTTCTACCGTCTTGGGTTAGCGGGTTAAACTGCATCGCCTGTTTTGCTATGGATCTGTCGCCTTATCGAAGGGTATGACCAATGGCGTGCCACGTCCCTGAATAATCGCGCCTATAGGTTCCTGGCCCGTTCCCTGATGGAGTTGTTCGTTTGAGATACGGTTCTCCCATGAAATCCTTAGTATGTTTCGTAAGAGCTATCTCCACCCGAAATAACTGCCATAGCCAATAAGCGTATCAGAATACTGTCCGAAATCTCAACAATCGCATAAAATGTCTATGTGCAATCTATATTTACTAAAAACCTAATTAGCCTAGACGAATACATTAAAGCTAGAAAACAGTTATGTTACTCGTTGCATCAAGGTTCGTCTCGTTACTACATATTACCTATTAGTTGTAACTCGTCGCAACTATTACGTATTAGTCAACGTACAACTTTCCTATGGAGACATCTCTAGTTGCCGTTTCCTTTTCATTTCAGCTATACACACATCGATCACCACCTCCAGCACTATGTACTTACTGTTAGTCGTTAGGAAGTGCGGCCTAATTTGCAATAGAAAATACAATTATTATATCTTCCAAGGAGAAAGCACGCGTTGAGAGCATGACAGGAGAAGTTTTCATTCAAATTCATTTCATTTTCAATTTGTATGCGCAAGTATAAATATTGGATATATCTAAAATAGTACCTAGCTTATATGCCATTCCATCGTTTTGCAATATGCTTGACTCAACTGCTTCTTCTTATAGCTAATTTGTATTGTTATTTGCATTGTAATTTGTATTGCTCTTGTACACCAAACGAAATAGCTTTAGAATGAATTTAGATTAAAATATATTCGATCTATCGAGAACCTCATTGATATAACACCATCATAAAGCCTATTGCACAGCATATTGCATTTGTCCATCCGCATTCCTTTTGCTGATTGTACGTACATACATATGTCCCTAATATCTCCTAAAATTTTCATTGTGTACTAATACTCTAACAACAGAATTTTTTGAAGTCATATTCTTAAATTGAAACAAAATTTCTCAGATAAATTGACAACATAATTTTAATTTCAAAATAATATATGTACATACGTATTTATTTCGTTTGAAAGGATTGTCATTTTCAGCTAACAAATAAAAAATCGATACAGAAAATTAGAACGCTACATGTGTCGTTCTCTTCGTTCATTCAAATACATTGTTTGTTTGGACTAGTACAAGTAAATATTGCTTGATACGCTAAACGCGAAATAGTTTCCACTCCCACCTGATAACTCGCCTTCACATTGTTTCCTGAAGCAATCGCCGACAGGGAAGAAGTCCCAGCTCCTTTGCTGGTACATATTCCAGACATACGTTTCTTGACCAGTGTATTCAGTATCTGGTTTATTTATAAGATGCATCAAAAAGAACATATAGTTCGCTAAATTATGTTCTTTTTGAACATGGGTGTCAAAGCCATGTGGCACAATATCGAAATAATCTTTTCCAACACCGCATATAAAGCAATTAGATTCCATATTTTCTTTGACCGATTCCAATTGGTCTCGAAGCTCTCCAAAAGCATCAATGATTAAGCCTTGAATTATAGCCAGCAGTATTACAATGACAAAAAAGAAGAAAGTAATATCAAATATAATGCGGTAAACTTCATAATCGTCTCCGTCCGGATCTCCAATTTCATCACCGATTCCACCACCCGCATGTGCGCCTTTATATAGATGGAATACGAAACATGTGAGCATATCGTGACATTTTTTATCAATTTCTTCATCATGAGTATAGAATTTGCGGAAATAGTTGAAAGCAATTACAATGATATATATCGATTATAGTTAAAATCATCACTGTAAGCACTAACTTTTTTCTATTGTGTGTAACTGACTGTAATATAGTACGCAACGTTTTAAAGCCTACAGCAACGTCCAATAAATGAGCAGCGAAAAAAAAGTTATTGAAGTTTCCAAGAATGGAAAATGTGAAATACCATAATGAGTATAGCAAGGCGTTGTCTGTTATAGTAACACCAGCTTTCGCAACTTGATATCTCCAGACAATATTAAGGACATACTTTACGAATCCACCGCCTTGATTTTCTTGAGCTGTAAATGCGCTTTTTTGTATTCCAAGTAAATTTTATATAGAATCAAAATCATGTTTCACTGTACTTTCGTCTTACTTTCTTCTTCACAAATTTGTCCCAATAGTTAACTGGAAATGATTTGGTTGATATCACTAACTTATCCCAATGTGATTTAAGATGGTCGTCTTCTGGTTGCTCTGCAATAAAAATACCATTAAATTCCAACTGTCCTGCGATTTCCTTTTCTCTTTTGATATGCCTGTATCTACCACTAACATCACAGAGCACATGCCATGTCTGTTATTTCTGCAATCATAGCCAGATGCCCTTACATACGTACTAAAGACACCCCCATAAATACCTGTATCAACCGCTAGCATCACAGAGCAATGTAGACTAACCAATAAAACCCAATATATACATGTATAGTCCACATCATAGAGCACATCAGGACATTGTCTGCATTCTAATCAATTGTCTAACAAATCCCCGGAAATAATCGAATCATCCAAAAGAAATAATCGAATCATCCAAAAGCATTATAGGAGTAAAGTGTAGTCTTACTAATGACATCCCCAAATATACCAATATCAACCACAGCATCATAGATCGCATCATTCCCACGTGTACTAAAATCTACCTCAAACATGACAGAGCACAGCAGTGCATTTTATGTCTTCTCAACGATCATTTTACAACCCAAAGACCACTCTAGACTTACCAATAACATCCACAAATATACGAAAATAGATAACTAACATCACAGAGCTCATCAGGACATTGTGTGTACACCAACACCCACGTTTGCTTGGTTGTGAAGGATGTCTGAATTCTTAATTTTAATTGTTATCTTATTATTTTTCATGAATTATTAAATTTTTTTTTTCAATGAAGCCTTTGAATAAAAACCCAATGAAATAAAATAAATATGTATGTATGTAAGTATGCTCATACAAATGTAACAAAATCGTGTTTTGGTTTGCATCATTTCGATTTGCGTCGCGACTTTCTGGCCCCAATTAGCGACGCAAACCGGGGTATTGGTGTATTCTCAACAATCATCTAACAACCCAAAGACCACTCTACACACACCAATGATATTACCAACACTACCCGAAGTTTCGACAATTACTACATTTCTACATTTATTGATGATTAAACAAAACAAAACGTAGAGAAATGTATCAATTTAGGTCTCAACAATCATCTATATAGTCAATACAGTACCAATATTTATATATACTCTGTGTGTGGTTTCTCACATTTCGTTTCAGCCCTCTCCAACTCTTCCCCAGCTGACGGGACTCCTTAGCTACTGTTCTGCGTTATTTACTTCTCGGAGGACTCACTGTTCTACCGTCTTGGGTTAGCGGGTTAAACTGCATCGCCTGTTTTGCTATGGATCTGTCGCCTTATCGAAGGGTATGACCAATGGCGTGCCACGTCCCTGAATAATCGCGCCTATAGGTTCCTGGCCCGTTCCCTGATGGAGTTGTTCGTTTGAGATACGGTTCGCCCATGAAATCCTTAGTATGTTTCGTAAGAACTATCTCCACCAGAAATAACTGCCATAGCCAATAAGCGTATCAGAATGTAACCCAGCAACCCAGCAAAAAAATGTTCAGGGGAAATGAAGGTATGATTTGCTGCGCTGTAGGTTTGATTCGCAACTACAAGCTCCATCTTTTATTTTTTTTTACTTAAATCTTGTTTAAGAACAAAAACATACATAGGAAAGTGAATATTTATCATATCTGGCTAGGAAATATTCAGTGCATTGTGCCGTACTAAAAGTGCCAATCGGTTTATAGCAAATGCATGGCAATGTGAACACCGTCTTCTGACACAGAACACTTACTGCTGAAGATAGTATGAATGGGTTCGAATTCAGAAAAAAAACAATGGTTATAAAATGACAAATAAATAGGCATATTTGCTTGTTTTATTTCCCAAAAAAAAAATACAAATTTTCTTGAAATTATAAAGATATGCTAATTTTAACACATTTCTAATGATATTTTTATAATTCATTATTACTACCCGTTAAACAAAAATTTCCGGATCTTCTATAGCCAAAGCACGATTTTATTATATCCATTCCAGAAGACACTGTTTTTTTAATATCTGTCTCCGATTAAAGTTTAGGATTTATTTCCACTATATCGAGCGCTTCTAACGACCAGTCGCATACAATGTTTCTATGAGATATAAGATATCTCTTAGGGTTAATCCACCAGAAACAGTTGTACCAGTACTAGGTGCAAAACTTACGTCCAGAAAATCGATATCAAACTTATGTGAAGCTTTTTTTTAAGTTTAAGGAATCCATGCACATTTCGAAGACTTTTGCTATTCCATACATGTCTATACACTAAAAACAGAAAAAATGAGAATGGGCGTTAAATAAATTACATAAAGTATTCAACATATAAAAAGTTGCTTACATCCATTGCATAGTATGTAATCCCCAACTTATTTAACATATAAGCTTCCTTAGCATCAATGTCTCTCAGACCGATGTAAATTAATTCCTTAATTGGCACACTAAAATAATATAAAAGTTGAGAATGTATTATGGCATATGTTCCATACAAAACTACTAAGAGCATATTTCTACAAAACATTTAATTAATATTTTACTGACAAAATATAAAAGGGATTTTCACTACTAAGTAAATAAAGAAACTATATAAAGAAACGGTAATAAAAGAAACGATTATTTCTCTCTTTACTTGCAGTAGATCGTTTCGAAATGTGTTTGCTCTTGAGCGGTGGACTTGGTAAATGTTTTGGTAAATGTGTCGACTTTTATATTTTCATGCAATCGAATCGGTTCGGCAATTCTATTTTCTCTTCCTGCGTTACGCAGGAATACTGCGATTCTGAACATATAGAAGATTTAAGTATTTCTGGTATATAATTCAGCATATAGTCTGTTTCTACCTTTGCTACTATATCCCTACCTGAATTTAATTGACTTGCTTTACTTTTCGTTTGAGGAATGGAGTCTAACACAAAATCAGCTTGTGAATCCATAGTAGATTGTTTATCATCCTAGCCTTCTGAGCTTGCCAAACAATCTCCAAACGTTTGTGAATTTTAGCCTAAACGCATCTCCAAACACATTTTGCAATACACAATCTGCACACAACCAATGTTTCTCTAATATAATCCAGAAACACCAAATCATGTTGAAAAATTCCTCTTGAGCCTGAACTGAGATAGAAGTTCATAATTTACATCTACCTTGTGGCATAATGCGTAAGCAATTCAAAACATATGCCGCTACAATTCTAAGAGACTTACATTTGTTTCCGGAGTCATATGTCTGAGGGTGTGTAGGATGTATATAAAACCCATAGAAGATACTAAACAGCTTGGTGGAAAACGTCGCTTCCACAAATTCTTTACCCTTATTAACCAAATACGCAAAAAATCCGGCCAAAATATTCATCGATTCCAGTCCCCTGCATCGTACCCAAAAAGTTGCTAGAAGTCGTCCCCAAACTAAACCTAACCTTCGAAACCCATTCCACATCCAAAAAGACTTTAAAAATAATAAAAAAAAAACTGTGTACAAACACTGCCAATACACTAAAACGTCGTTTTCGCAATTTCGTCCAATAAACATCATGGCCGCCTCCATAATAAGCAAAAACACCAACAGTGCGCCGCCATTTGCATTGCCATTTGCAATTTGTCATGGAGCCTCCATTATGGGTACTCTTTTGACAGTAAAAAATGTTCCCGCCAAAAGTGCAGAAAGCACACTAGCGAATATTCGAACGGCCACCATCGCCAAAATACAGGTCATTCCACGCGCGAATGTTGTATAGATATTGAACCAAGATCTGATTAAATTTTCGGTGTAGTTTTTTTTCGAAATGTGTAGTATTTATCACACACGATTAAAAAGTACAAAATTTCCTCCTAATTATTTCCGCCCTGTCAATTTGACAAATTCAGCCAATGGTGCAGCTCGAAGTTGGCTGCGGTTAATATTACTAAATCTGAACACCTCCACGTCGGTAATGCAGCGCGATTGGAGTATTTTTGTTAAAACATTTTAGAAAACCTTTGTGCTTGTATTTGAGCTGGATATACCATACAAAAATTGCAACACACTGCTGCACAGTTAGAATATTCGAAAGCTATATGAATCATCAGTTAAAGTTGACATCTTCTTTGAAATTATTCCAATTTTTGGAAGCGGAATGTGTGCAATATAACTGCGACAGCGTCAATCACCCTTGCATGATTTCTCTAACAATAATTCAACCACGGATATGTTCGCACCGTGCGAAGTACGGCCAGGTCATAATAAGCAGCTGTCAAGTTGACTGCTGTGAAATTCAACGTACGAAGGAACGTGTATGTGCAAAAATATTTATTTATTCGATTGTACTTAATACATACATTATACTACAGAGTGTATGTAATTATGTAGCGCATCCATGTGAAACATTTCGCTCCCAAAGCGGTGGCGCGGGCGAATATGTAGCACGTATGAGCTTTTTGTTTACATTTCAGCGATGAAGTAGGAGGTTTGCATTTCGACTTGTTAAAAGTAAGTATAACTACTGCTAGATGCATCATTATATTCTCTAACTGTGTGGAATTCGATTGCGTATACAGATGGAAAATTCGGCGTTGAAAACTGGAGCCAAACTGAACAAGATCCCATCAGTCGGAACTTACAAAAAACTTTGAAGTGTCGCAGTGCGTATATCGCACTTTGGTATCGCAAAATGTAATTATTGGCTTTGATAATTGCTGCATTTCATGTTACAACCGGTACCTAACAGTATCGCCCAATGCGATAGAGAATACCGTAGAGAAAGTGTACAAAATGCGACGTATCTTTGTTGGTCAAACGCTCCTAACTCCTGCAACGGATTTACATCAATTCCAGCAAGATAAGTGTCCGTATAAATTTCTTATTTGTTTTAATCAAATCTAATACCAGTGTGTAATTCTTTTATTTATTTAGATGCCGAATACCGCAAATATATTTTCGGTAAAACCAAGGAAACAGCGGCACTACTGTACATGACACTTACATAACCTCCGTCATGGATTCTTGTCCATTTTAACCAGAGAAATATTGGTATTGCCGTTTATATTTGTTTCAGTTTGCACTACTAAGACGTATGTAATGTATCTGTCCGAGTAGATAAATAATTCGCTATACAAACTGATGAAAAGCGAAAGTTACGTATTGGTCACATATGTACAAAGTATTCCAGCCACAATTAATGTTTGCCTATAGCCAAATTACTTATATTACGATAAATGTTTAATGTTCGAATAAAAAATACATATGCCGATCTTATTGTTTTATTAAATTCGTCTTTATTTAAACAAATCAATCACAAAATTGTCCACAGTTCGCCAAAAAGCACTAGCAAATTTTCTCGCAGCAACCGTAACCAGAATATAGTATCTGCAATACCCAAAAAGTGTTTAATGGTAAGACAAAACACTGACTTAATTTTCTATATGCTTTTTTCTTCGATTTGTGCAGTAATTGTTTAAGTATGATAAAAAGTATAAAATCTATTAAATTCTGTCAAATTAACGAATTCCGCCATTGTAGTAGTGCGCGAAGTCAGCAGCGATTATAAACAAACTGAAAATGTCCATATCGGTAGTGCAGTGCAGGTTCGAGTTTTTATATTTTAAAAATGTTTTACATATATTTGAGATAAAACACCAATATTAAAATCGTAAAGCGCCTATATAAATCTAGAATATCCCAAGATAATATACCCTCTCGTGAAATTAAGAAAATTTTGCAAAATGAATATATGCAATCAAACTGCGAATATGTCACACACCTTTACATTGTATGTACACCAATTATAACTGCAGATATATTCGCACTGCGCGAAAGGTCACAATAAGCAGGTGTCAAGTTGACATTTCTGAGAAATTCAACGTAGGAAGGATTGTAATTGTGCAAACATTATTCATTGTAGTATATTTAAAAGCGTACTAATTATATTGCAAATTTGTCTACATTATACTACAGTGTGTATGCAATAACATTGCGCATTTATATGCCATTTTCCGCTCCTAAAATTGTCGTAACATGTTGAATATTTAGCACACATGTGCCTGCGGCTCACACGTCAATTCCGTAGTAAACAATTTTATTTTCGGCTTGTTAAAAGTAAATATAACTCTTGATATATGGTTAAATTTATACTCTAATTGTGCGCAATTTGAATGCGTCTACAGATGCTAAATTCTACGTCGAAAACCGCAGTCAAACTGAAGAATCCGTCACACATCTGATCTCATGACAAAGGTGGACGTGTCGAAATGTTTCTATCACGGTTTTCATATGATATATGTGCATAGGTAACTATTACCTTTGCCATTTGTTTCGTTCTATACTACAATCTGCACATAGCAATATTTTTAATTAAATGTAACATTTCAAAGAGCAAACTTACGAAATAGGAACATATATATGGTGGCCAAACCTACAAGCCGCTGTAACCGATTTACATTATTTTCGACAAGGTAAGAGTCCTTATAACTTTCTTATTTCATGTTATCTAATCTAATACCAGTGTGTAATTCTTTTATATAAAAGCTACGGGATACCGCTAATATATTTTCTGTAAAATGGACGAAAGCGCTGAACGTCTGTACATGATACACACATGTGTGGACACTGTAGTGGATTCTTGTCCATGTTAAGCAGAAAAATGTAAGTATTTCCTTTAATATTTGTTTCAATTTACTCTATTAAAACTTATGTAATATTATTGTCCAATTAGGTGCAGAATTGGCTACAAAAATTGATGAAAACCAATAGACAAAGACACATAAACTCTGCAATGGATTTATATCAATTCAATGTTAGTATTGCCTTTAATATTCGTTTCAATTTAATTTTACTAAAACGTATGCAATATTATTGTCCAATTAGGTGCAGAATTGGCTACAAAAATTTATGAAAACCAATAGCCAAACACAAATAACCTCTGCAATAGATTTGCATCAATTCAAAGTTAGTATTACCTTTGATATTTGTTTCCATTTACTTTACTAAGACGCATGTAATATTATTGTCCAGTTAGGTGCAGAATTGGCTACAAAATTTTATAAAAACCAATATTTTTAATTGTTTTAAGTTAATATAATACATATATGTAATTCTTTTATCTAATTAGGCACGATTACGCTGATATATTTGCTGCAAAACCGACGGCAGCGGAGCAAGTCTTTTCCTCACACACGCATAACCCCCATAATGGATTATTGTCCATTTGAACCAGATAAATGTTAATACTACCTTTAATATTTGTTTCATTTTACAGTACTAAGCCGTATGTAACTTTACTGTCCAATTAGATGCAGGATTCGCTACAAAAATTGATGAAAACCAAAAGTTACGTACTGGTTTCATACGTACAAAGAACTCCTGATACAATTTATGCTTTTCCATCGCAAATATTTACTTTAAGGTGCACATTTAATGTTAAAAGAACAAAATATATACTGAACTAATGTTTTTATTGGATTTCCTTTTATTTAATTAACAATTCAAACACATAACACATAAAATCTGCAATGGTCTTACGTCAATTCAAAGTTAGTATTACCTTTGATATTTGTTTCAATTCACTCTATTCACAAGTATGTAGTATTGTCCAATTAGATGCAGGATTCGCTACAAAAATTGATGAAAACCAAAAGTTACGTACTGGTCTCATACGTACAAAGTACTCCTGATACAATTTATGCTTTTCCATCGCAAATATTTACTTTAAGTACTGGTCTCATACGTATAAAGCACTCCTTACACAATTTATGCTTTTCCATCGCAAATATTTACTTTAAGGTGCACATTTAATGTTAAAAGAACAAAATATATACTGAACTAATGTTTTTATTGGATATCCTTTTATTTAATTAACAATTCAAACACATAACACATAAAATCTGCAATGGTCTTACGTCAATTCAAAGTTAGTATTACCTTTGATATTTGTTTCAATTCACTCTATTCACAAGTATGTAGTATTGTCCAATTAGATGCAGAATTCGCTACAAAAATTGATGAAAACCAAAAGTTACGTACTGGTCTCATACGTACAAAGTACTCCTGATACAATTTATGCTTTTCCATCGCAAATATTTACTTTAAGTACTGGTCTCATACGTATAAAGCACTCCTTACACAATTTATGCTTTTCCATCGCAAATATTTACTTTATGCTGCATATTTAACGTTGAAAGTACAAAATATATACAGAACTAATGGTTTTATTGGATTTCGTTTTATTTAATTAACAAATCAAACATAAAAAAACATGCAATTTTATTCAGCAAAATATTTTAATTATAGACTATATTTTAGTGCCCAAAATTATATAGAGAACCCAACACGGCTGTACCCCTGCCTACCACGTAATATTATCGGACATTGACTTAGATATTATCAATGACACGCATTGATTTATTATAAACTCTCAAAAAATTAACAAAAAAAAAAAAACATTCTGATGTTGCATTTTATCTACACTTATATTACATCGGTTTCATTTGTAACAAGCATTATGACGTACAGTCTACAATCTTAACAATCAACTAAGTGCTCAATGAGAAATCTACATTTAACCATACTGCCAGTGTAGACAATCGAAACATCCATACGCAGAATTATACATAAGTATAATAGATTAGACCAGGACATGTCTGTATTTTCACCAATCATAGTTAGAAGCCCCTACATACGTACTAATGACATCCCCGTACAAACCCATACCATCCACAAGCATCATAGAGCATATCGAGGCATAGTCCGCAATAAGATTCACAGAGCACATCAGGACACTGTTTGTATTATCACCAATCGTTAATCAACCAAATGACCCACTTTACACATACCACCAATGTAGATTAGAACAGGACTTAGTCTGCAGTAAGAATCACCTCGCACAGGACATGTCTGTAGTTTCTGCAATCATAGCCAGAGTTCTCTACATACGTACTAATGACATTATTTACCAACTCTAAGCCTACCCTGGCATCCCCATAGATGTCTGTATCCACCACTAGCATCACAGAGCATTGTAGACTAGAAAAGGACTTAGTCCGCAATAAGAATCACCTCGCACAGGACATGTCTGTATTTTCTGCAATCATAGCCAGAGGCCGTTATATACGTAGTAATGACATCCCCACAGATACCCTTACCTTCCACAAGCATCACGGAGCATATCATTACACAGTCTGCATTATCACCAATCGTTAATCAACCGAATGACCCACTCTTCGCTTACCCTGACATCCCCATAGATGCCTGTATCCAATGCAATAAGAATCACAGAGCACAGGACATGTCTGCATTTTCAGCATTCATAGCCAGAGTTCTCTACATACGTACTAATGACCTCCCCACAGATACCCGTACTTTTCACAGGCATCACAGAGCTTATCAGGGCATAGTCTGTTTTAAGAATCACAGAGCACATCAGGACACTATCCGTGTTATCATCAATCGTTAACCAAATGACCCATCCTAAGAATTCCCTGACATCCCAATAGATACCTGTATCTACCACTAGCATCACATAGCAATGTAGACTAACTAATAAAACCCCAATAGATACATATATCATCCACAATCATCACAAAACGCAACAGGACGTTTTATGCATTCTCAACAATCGTCTATCAACCTAGTGGCTATCCTACACTTACCAATAAAATCCCTATGTGTATTACGATCATCCAAAATCATCACAGAGCAATCTAGATTTACCAATGACATAATTATAGATACTTATTTTTTATTATTATTATTATCCAAAAGCACCACAGACAATATCAGAGCGGTATTATCACCGCTCGTTAATCAACCGAATGACCCACTCTTCGGTTACCCTGACATCTCCATAGATGCCTGCATCCACCACAAGCGTCACACAGCAATGTAGGCTAGAAAATTACTTAGTCTGCAATAATATCCACCACTAGCGTCACACAGCAATGTAGGCTAGAACATTAATTAGTCTGCAATAAGAATCAAAGAGCACAGGACATGTCTGTATTTTCAGCATTCATAGCCAGAGTTCTCTACATACGTACTAATGACTTCCCCACAGATACCCGTACCTTCCACAAGCATCACAGGGCATAGTCTGTATTAAGAATCACAGAGCACATCAGGACACTATCTGTGTTATCATCAATCGTTAATCGACCAAATGACCCATCCTACGTATTCCCTGACATCCCAATAGATACCTGTATCTACCACTAGCATCACATAGCATTGTAGACTAACTAATAAAACCCCAATAGATACATATATCATCCACAATCATCACAAAACGCAACAGGACGTTTTATGCATTCTCAACAATCGTCTATCAACCTAGTGGCTATCCTACACTTACCAATAAAATCCCTATGTGTATTACGATCATCCAAAATCATCACAGAGCAATCTAGATTTACCAATGACATAATTATAGATACTTATTTTTTATTATTATTATTATCCAAAAGCACCACAGACAATATCAGAGCGGTATTATCACCGATCGTTAATCAACCGAATGACCCACTCTTCGGTTACCCTGACATCTCCATAGATGCCTGTCTCCACCACTAGCGTCACACAGCAATGTAGGCTAGAACATTACTTAGTCTGCAATAAGAATCACAGAGCACAGGACATGTCTGTATTTTCAGCATTCATAGCCAGAGTTCTCTACATACGTACTAATGACCTCCCCACAGATACCCGTACCTTCCACAAGCATCACAGGGCATAGTCTGTATTAAGAATCACAGAGCACATCAGGACACTATCTGTGTTATCATCAATCGTTAATCAACCAAATGACCCATCCTACGTATTACCTGACATCCCAATAGATACCTGTATCTACAACTAGCATCACATAGCAATGTAGACTAACTAATAAAACCCCAATAGATACATATATCATCCACAATCATCACAAAACGCAACAGGACGTTTTATGCATTCTCAACAATCGTCCATCAACCCAGTGGCTATTCTACACTTACCAATAAAATCCCTATGTGTATTATAATCATCCAAAATCATCACAGAGCAATCTAGACTTACAAATGACATAATTATAGATACTAAAATTATCCAAAAGCACCACAGACGACATCAGGGCCGTTTTATCACTAATCGTTAATCAACCGAATGACCCACTCTTGGCTTACCCTGACATCCCCATAGATGCCTGTATCCACCACTAGCGTCACACAGCAATGTAGGCTAGAACATTACTTAGTCTACAATAAGATACACAGAGCACAGGACATGTCTGTATTTTCAGCATTCTCATTTTCAGAGTTCTCTACATACGTACTAATGACCTCCCCACAGATACCCGTACCTTCCACAAGCATCACAGGGCATAGTCTGTATTAAGAATCACAGAGCACATCAGGACACTATCTGTGTTATCATCAATCGTTAATCAACCAAATGACCCATCCTACGTATTCCCTGACATCCCAATAGATACCTTACAAACCTCATAAACCGAACAGAAAACTCGATTAGGTCCAATACAGACATCCTTATACATATGCAATACCTTGCCCAACTAAACATAAACATCGATTTTCTCACAAATCATATAGCGAGCATCGCAGAAGCAATATTCTTCGCTAAGCTAAATATTATCCTCAAAATGATTTTAAATAGTAGCGAACTTCAGGAAATTCGAAAAATGAATGAGCGAATGAACGAGCTTCTAGAACTACAAGCTTACTATAATGGCTACAACATTATATTCAACATCCGTATCCCAAACCTCTCCGACGAAAACTATTCCCTTTTCCATATTATTCCCCTCCCGGTAAATCAAGCCAATTTAATCATAGTGAAACCATATATTGTAATTAACGAATATATTATTTTTAATCTTGACGACATTTGCCAAAGTAGTAGAGAAAATGTTCATTTGTAAGGGAGTAGCTCATCGACAACTAAGAAACGAGTCTAATTGCATCGGGAACATCAGCCAGCTAATTGCCCTGTCACTGAAGTCAGAGAAATCAAGTAAATAAGTCAGCCTGAGCCAAATTACATCCTTCTTATAAACGTTCCAGAGACAAAAATTAAAACAAGCTGTGACAGTCCCTTACAACTAATCAAACATCACATGCCAGAGGGCACGTTTTTATTAATTGTGAATTATAATATTATCATGTTCCACACTAATACCAAGTGTCATGTGACAGCCACCATTTTACCTATTAACCAATTGGGTCACCACCAATTGTTCAACATCAATGCGCAGCCATTTTAAATTTGCAGGCATTTATATTCGGGTATTGAAATCCAAATAAGCGGAATGCTAAAAATGCAAAATATGGCGATAAATACATTTTCATTACGTTCCTCTTTTACACAAGCAAGTAAATTTCAAAAATTTCAAAATTTTATAAGTTTGGTTTTGCATATTGTAAAGGCAGTCAAGATTATAAAATCGAGTTTTGATTGAATTGTTTGTGCTACATGCTCATAATGGAATAATTACAGTACGTAAGTATTTGTTCTTCTATTTAATTTGTAGTTATTTATTGTGTTATAACAATCTTTTTTTCTCAGACTGTTTTTCATAGATTCCCTTAATTCACTAGGAATTTATTTTACTTTACATTTTTCTCTCTTATTCTAATTATCGTGATAGATTTATCGTTACAGTATTATGTAAAATTGATTCAATTGTTACATTACTCCTCGTCGTTGATTTAAACAATCAAAATCACGAACTTTATGTCACTTTGCCCAGGGTAGACCATTGCCTCACGTCCATCTCCAATAGCAACAGCCTCCTCCTACTGCTGCCTGTCATCTACTAAAGGGTGATTTTTTAAAAGCTATAGGAAAGTTTTTCAAAAAAAAAAAAAAAAACACATAAAATTCAGAAAAATGCATGAAATCTTTATTTGAATCGATATATATACATATACATATACATATAATTTAATGTTTGAAGATTATTTCATGCAAATGTTGACCTCGACTGCGCCTCAGATGGTCCATCCGCTTAGTCCAATTTTGGCATACTCTTTCCAGCATTTCTTCCAGTATCTCACGAATAAATGCTTCAATGTTGTCTTCCAATGCGTCAATTGAAGCGGACTTGTCTGTATAGACATGAGCTTTAACATAGCCCCACCAAAAATAGTCTAAAGGCGTTAAATCGCATGATCTAGGCGGCCAATTGACCGGTCCCGAACGTGAAATAAAATGTTCACCGAACTCGCCTCTCAATAAGTCCATTATTGCACGTGCTGTGTGGCATGTGGCACCGTCTTGTTAAAATCACATGTCATGCATGTCAAGCTCTTGCATTTTGGGCAAAAAAAAAGTTGGATATCATCTCACGGTAGCCATTCACCATTCACAGTTACGTTACGATTTGCATCATCTTTGAAGAAGTACGGTCCAATGATGCCACCAGCCCATAAACCGCACCAAACTGTGATTTTTTCTGGATGCATTGGTAGCTCTTGCAATGCTTCTGTCTGATATTCACTCCAAAATCGACAATTCTGCTTATTTACGTACCCATTGAGCCAAAAATGAGCTTCGTAGCTGAACACAATTTTTCGGAAGAAGCACGCGATGAACTTTCTTAACAGAGCACGCATTTTGATAATAAAATTCAATAATTTGCGTTGTTCGTCTTTAAGACCAAACTGAAGATGTTTGACAGTGAAACAAAACACGAAACGTGCGTCAGCTGTTTAAACCAGTATTGCCAAAAAGATAATAGCTAAAAAATCACCCTTTATAAGTCTTGATTAATTGCTTGAACACTTTACTGACTCATTTAAAGTCAGATAAAGAGGGGCTACTAGGACTAATAGACTAATACAGAATAGGCTTCCAACAAGTTCCAACAATTGATTGACTTACAATGGTTCCCATAACAGTGAAAAAAACTTTAAGTGCAGCATAAAACATTCATCGCTTCCAACTTATTGGAAAAGATGGGCTCAGATTTGTCATCACAAACGACATGTTAAAATTCGTACTTATTTGCTATACATCTGCACACTAGGCCAGCCCGTAATCACTCTGAAATTGAAATTATAATACCTATGTAAATTTTATTACGTCTCTCGATTTATACTTAGACCTCCGTCGAAACAACCAAGAAAATATCTATGTACTTTATAATCATTATCCTTCATTATCAAGTTCTCTACAATATGCAACTCACATATGCACTGTGTACTTGATCTGCCGCATATTTGTGACTCCAAAACAGTTAATGGATTTAGAGCAGTTACTTCTTTTTGTATTTTTAGTAGTCTAGGGACAAATACACTTTTGAAGCTTGACATATTAACATTTTCGCCTGTGCCATAGACTCGTACGGGGATTGATGTTAACGTATGTATGTATTTCTCGTTCTTACTTAATTTCTGCTTAGCTCTCGTATTTTTTTACGTATTTATTTCTTTTTATATATTTCGATAGTTCACATAATACTCAGAAATACTAATGTGACTGGATATCATAGATAATGAAAACGACTTCAAAAGTAATGCAAAATCCAAAAAAATCTTAAAGTATGTCTTAAAGTAATGCTCTGAAAGTACCACCGCTTTCGACTGGATTAGGACGTAGGCTTTTTTCCGCGAAATATTGAGGTTGACCACAAATTAGAGAACACAACAAGTGCAACAGTAAACCCATTTTTATTTTTTTTTTTAATTCATTTTTATTCCAATAATCCGATAAACTTACAAACTAGACAAAAATGCTTAAAACTAGTTGGACGAACATTGTTACTATTTTTAACTTGCTGGCCCTCCGCGGGCACTCTAAGCTAAACTTAAACGTATCCAATGTCTTTCGACTTAAACTAAATTATATATGATATTCATATGATTAAGACTAATTATCTTAACTGTACATTTAAGTATTAAGAAAAATTGTTTTCAAAAAAAAAACTTAATAAAAGAGAGTTTTTTTTAGAGAAGTTATCCAAGTATAGCATTCCCTGGATCAATACCTGCTATAGTCAGTATTTGTTCGTTGTTGTCGTTCCAATACGAATTAACAGAAAGTCTGTAATTCTGAGCAATTAATGTTTGTATGTTTTTAATGTGCGATTTCAGTGTCCTAACTTCCTCGTCTCGTCTGTCCGTAAACCGCCTGTACAAGGTTTTTAATCTTGACAGGAGTCTACTTTTTTGTTGGTGGAGTGTGTCAATTGTCGCATTGCGGTGCATGTTCTGGTTGTTTGTACGTATATACCGAGGTATCGTACTGTCCATCGTTCGTTTTATTGTCTCGTCCAATTGTATTAGATACATGTCAATCTCCTCGTTTGATAAGTTTCTATTGGACGGTATGTGGAGCTCATTCGAAGAAAATGCTCTCGTCATTTGTCTGGAGAAGCGTGTCCATCGTGCCCTACTGTAATTGTAGGGATACGTCTGAACAAACTCTCCTAATTCCGTGTTCAAACAGTTTACCGTTTGTGAGTTTATGTCTGTCACCTGTAATATTGCGTCAAGCAGCAGGAGGTCCAGATAAGAGCCGCTTCTAGGGAACGACGAGATCTCTGTTGCTTTCAAATCGAATAGCAATCCAGTAAGCAAAACCAGCTATAGAGCTTGTCCCCTCTGTAATTGGAAACTATGTTCCCCCAGTATCCATGTCGGGCATTTAAGTCCCCGGCCAAAATGAAATAGTTATCTTCCGAGTCCAGCCTTAGACATCGAAAGAGTGAATCCAGCTCTGATATAGTTGTTCTGGAACTAGGGTTGCCGGAGGAGTAGACGGACACCGCATACAACCTCCTTCCACTGCGGAGCGAAATGCAAACGATGCAGGCCTCCAACTCCTGAAACCTTCTATACACACTATACACTGCTTTGTGTTTTATGTTATTTTTAGAAAAGATCACAACAGCGCCTCCACCACTGGAATTGGCCGGTCTCTTCTAATAACACTGTAATTACTGTGCTCCAATTTGCTTGGTTTCGCTAATCAGCATCAGCTCTGGCCTTTGATGGTCCAACAATCTATAGAGCTCGTTTTTCCGTGGATCAATGAATTTACATTCATTGCAAGGATCTTAAAAATACTCTCTGTCTGTGCATCCATTAGGACTTTTGACGTGCTGGGTTCCGCAGGAGCGCCAGAATTTGGCCGACCTGCTCCTCTAACCGAGCCATACGCCATTCAATGGAAGCTTTCCATATGGGCGCTGGTTCGTGTGCACTTGGCTAAGACTTGCTGCACTACCTTCGGCAGTTGCTGCTTTTCCGCGTTCCTCTGAACTCGCTGCCAAACCTTTGGCGGTGAAGGGCTTGATCCCGACGAACTCGAGACCGTCACACACATGCTCTTTGAGCAGTTGGAGGTTTTCCTCCGCTTCTAGCGGTGCGGAGATCTTCAACAATTTTGACTGGAGTTTCTCTCCTTTTGGCATGAAGGAGAAGAACTCCATCTTCGAGCGCTTTAGCACCTTCTTAACTTTATTGTAAGTTTCTACTGTCTTGCAGCAGATCGAGTGTTTCTCTAAGCCTTTGTTTTTTTATTAAATAGTTACCACTTCCTACGGCCGTCCTACATACCTGTGCAGTGTAAATGATGTCCGCCTTGTAGAGGTTGATCGGTGGCACTTTTTCTTTTT
This sequence comes from Eristalis tenax, assembly GCA_905231855.2. Taxonomy (NCBI): domain Eukaryota; kingdom Metazoa; phylum Arthropoda; class Insecta; order Diptera; family Syrphidae; genus Eristalis; species Eristalis tenax. Next base: position 198,069 of record HG993124.1, read on the forward strand.
TCCTTTGCTGTGGTTATTGCTGGTGTACTGCATGCTGCTGCTGCTTCTGTTGTTGCGAAGTTGCTTGCTGGGCTGCTTTCTTTTGTTGCTGCTTCTGCTGTTGTTGCTGAGCTGTTGACTGTTGAAGCTGTTTACTTCGCTTTTTTGCTGCTTGCTGTTGTTGTTGCCGCGGCTGCTTTTCCATCTGGCTTGGTTCGGGCAACTTTTGTTGATGTTGCCCAAGTTGTCGAACTGCTTGTTCCTCCCTTCTTCTCCTTTCGAGAGTGCTTCTCCTAAGCTCTCTTTCGTTTCCTTGGAGCGGATTATTTCCTCCACTTCTTCTTCTGTATCGGAGGGCACCGATTCAAAGCTGATACTGCTTACTGCGAATCGTCCCTCCCTCCCGTCGGACACATATGAATATGCGTCTTCTGCATCGGCCTCTTGCGATGTCTCGCTCGATGACGTAGACGCTGCACTTTCTTCCTCTGTTTTATCCGTTGACGCTGTGTTGCGTCGTTTCGAACTGGAGGACGTCTGTTTTTTCCTCCTCCTCTTCGCTGTGCCATCTCTAGGCACCGTTGGTTGATGGCGTGATTCCTCTGCCACCGTTTGGTTCAGGCCGTCCGTTTCTAGGCGAGCAGACTGCCCTTTCTCCTCCATCCTCTGCACTCACTCTCTTTGCCGGTGCAATTTTCAATTGGAGGCAAGAAAAAATCCGCTCTTGTTGCGGATCCACTTGTTAATTGCACTACTTCACTTTGTTATATTACTGCTTGGCTTTATTAAATCGGAACACGTGTATACTGTAGCACGGTCTGTGAACGACTGATTGAACAACAAACCCATCAACAGGATGCACTGAAGCCGGCGATCTGCTTCTCTGTGTAAATTGTTGTTGTCCATCCACATAAGGGTGGAAATTGTGTCGAAATCTCTTTTGTTGAGGCATTGATTCTCTGAAGGAAATTCCTCAGTTGTCGCTTGAATAAAAAGTAGTTTGCACTCCACAAATATATTCCATGCTTGATGTATACTTTATCTTTCGTCTATATAAAAATTAATAGCGGAAATGTATGCAGCTCCATAACTTCAGAACTTCTGCACCAAATTGGATAATTATTTTTTATTTATCAGCTTTATACATAAATCAGTCAGTGTTGATAGGAAGCAAGTAGACAAAATTATAGAAAACAATGTTCGAAATTGTTCAGCGCTTGACGAAACCGTACAACCTTCGAGAGTGTGGCCCCCAAAAAATATTGTACATTATATTAGAATGCATTACAATATTTATGGCCAAATTATTTAATTGTATGTGTTTTATTTCATATGGTCGTATTCTAAATGGAAGATTTCGTCTCAGTTTTCGTCATTAAGTAAGTAACGTGAAACATTTCCGGTACTTTTTTTTAATTTGATGGGTTAATCACTTTTGTTACGTTAAACGTGTCAATGGAATTATTGATAATCCAAATGATTTGAATTTTTACATTTTCATTACATTCATTACATTCATATTGTAAAGGTAGTCAAGATTATAAAATCGAGTTTTGATCGAACTGGTGTTTTTCTGGGCTACATTCTCAAAAAGGAATAGGTATCATATGTATGAATTTGTCTTCCAATTTAATTTGTTGCTATTTATTGTGTTAAAAATCTTTATTATCTGACTGTTTTCGTAGATTCTCATAATACACTTCGAATTTATTTTTCTTCACCTCATTCTCTACTTCACATTCTTCTGGTTATCGTGATCAATTTATCAATACAGTATTATGTAATATTGATTCAATTGTCAAATTTTATTCGCCGTTGATTTGGTACTGTGCACAGTGTAAATCCATTCGTAGAGAGCGAGAGCGTATGCTGAACCACGTCTTACGAATCAACGGTTAGAGTAGCAATATCCACCAGAGAGGTTCTTACAAAGCTATGTTCCTGTATTAAATTTATATTGGAGGAGAAATTCCTCCCCGAAATTGGCATAACTCTCAGGCTAACGCTCTAAACAGTACAAAAAATCCAAACGACTTTCGTTGGGAATGAATGAATAAAATTCGGAGCTTGTTGCTTACGTACGATTATACCTATTCCAACTATATTTTACTCATTTTTAAGGTTGCTAAGGAACACTTGCTAGCAACCTATTATTGTTTATATGTCAATTGAATAAAATATTGCTTTGGCTTTGGAATTTGCTTTAGTTTGAATTTGTAGTTTATGAGCCTAGTTCATTAATGAATGTATAAGTACGAAATAAAGGTCACATCACAGTCATAATTTAAATTAATATTTTCTTGTAGAATGGATGAAGATTACAGAATTCTTTGGCTGAAGTACATAATATCGAATATTCTGGGAGTCTTTGATCCGAAATATGTGAATCAATTGTTAGAAAGAAATTATGAACAATTCTTTAAATTTGTGGATTCTAAATATGTGAAATCGGACAATGTCGAAAATATTGTCGGATTTATTTGGAGAACGTTTTATGATAAACTTGTGGAGGAAGAGCTGACTGTATTGGAAGAAGGTATGAATGTATTAATAAAATAGAAGCACATTATAGGAGCAATCTCATACACATGCGCATGTATTTGATGTAATGTGCATGCATGAATTCACATATAAAAAAGATCGTATGTATTATATACATATATAAGTACAACATAAATGTTGTTCATTGTATTTTCAATGTTCAAGATTTTTAAATATGATCCATTATCGTTTTATTCACAGTTATACATCCCGAACCAATAAAAAAAGAAAAAAAAGGAAAAAAAGGAAAGGGTAAGTTAACATATAAAATTATAAATACATAGACAACATGGGGTTGATCTTAAATAAATCCAACGCCCTTGGATATATTGACGTAACGTCAAAGTTCTTTTATCTATATATTAATTTTATACGGTTTCAAATAAGATAATATAGTTTTAACTTCCCATAAGTAATAATAAATTAATAGTAGTAGAAGTATTTACTATAACTGTGTGTTATTACATTACAGCAAGTAAACAGAAAATTGCTGGGCAGGTACTTCTAACAAAAGAAGGGGCTCAGGTACACGCACCAGAAAGCACTATAGGAACAAAAACACCTGAAAGTGCAACATCTTCAGGTATGTATGTACAGTACACCACAGATATAAGAAACTTTGAACATTCAAGAAATTTATATCAGTGTTTTTCGTGCGTGTAAGCAACGGATACAAGAAAAAAATGTTTCTTATGTGTGAACCACGGATATAAGAAAAATAATTTCTTATATTCGCCCAACGCAACAAGCTATTCAAGAACAATTTATTATATGTATTCTTCAAATCCATTTATAATTCACAGTACATACTCGTAATACAGTAAAGACTCGAAAAAGTTAAGACGCGCAAAAGTTAAGTAGGTTTCAGTCTCAATGGGTATCCCTAAAAAGTTAAGTTTTGTCTTAGATTTTTAAAGTAATTTTTGTTTTTAGCTTAATTTTCCCTTTTCGCTATTAATTAGTGTTGTACATGTGTATAATAAAGTAAACTCAAACAAATGGCATTTCCCACGAGTATGGTTGTTAGTATCGGACAACAGTTACATTATTACTTTGCTTCAGTGCGTGATTGGATGTGACTACAAGAATGTCAGGAGGACAAATGTTATCAATCGCCAAAATATGCAGCATTTAAAAAAATTGAAGAAGACATTTTGTCTTTTCGATTTTTCTTATTTAACGAATATACAGTACAAATTCGACTTACGGAACTAATAGAAATTAAAGCAGTTGCATTGACCAAGTGGTTGTTCCACTTACTGGGTAACACTTTTTAAATAAGAAATGACATCAAATGTTTCTCTAGAGCAAATGGCAATGTGATAAAAACACATTTTTGAAACGAAAACAATTCGTTATTGTTGAACAAATTTTTTTAATCAGAAAAGATTAACATAATATGCGCTTTTGTAAACAATTAGATATTTTAGTGTTGCGATAATCGAGGAGTTGAGCGAATCGATATTTTTATAATATTGGTTTAATTTCCAAAATTAGTTCAGTGTCTTGGAAAAGTTATGAATAACTACGATTGCAATGAAGCTTTCTGAAACGAATGTTCGTTCCTTTTCCAATGGTGAAGCCAGCCTTGATTGAGAGAACAACGCAGACTAAATTCCAATGTTAAATTTTGTCATTCCAATTTCCTTAAGTCGTAGTATACACATACGTTTTTATATGACAATAAGTTGATAGAAATTGCGAAAAGCAAATTTCTTTGTGCTATATGTAGAAACAGTTTTTCTTATATCCGTTTCCATACAGAAAAGGGACATGCTGAGTACTATTACGTTTCTTTTACAGGCTTTTTATTATATCCGTACTTAAAGTACTTGAAGTTAATGAAGAACCACTTAACTTTAATTACTCATATATATTTACTGTAATATTACCTAACATGAACATACTGTTCATATAGATCTTCATATTGCATAATAATAACAATTATACATTTTCTATTTACCTTGCTGCAATGCATTTTAGGGAGTGATGATGAAGAAGATGCTGGTAATTGTTTCAACATGTAGTAATGAGTAGTCGAACTAACTAAATCTAATTACCTTTTTTATAGTAAACAACAATCTTAATGATTTACATTTTCATACACAATTTTCGTTACAAATATTTTCAGATAAGAATGCTGGAAAGATTAAAAGGAAAGGAAAGGTAAAAGTTGTGGTTCCTGTGGAATCAGAGTTTATCGAAGTCACGGTATATCCTCAAGATATTAAAAAAAATATTCAACATGCTCAAACTATTTATTTGCAGAAAATTATTCAAAAATTTGTGAAAACGCCATTGCTACACTGCCACTTCGGAAACTTGAGTCCATACCAAATCGATTCCAATGTTAAATATGTATATATAATACGCAATTCATCGAATCCAATACGTACGTATGAGACCAAATTCTTTACATTGTTCCTTTTGTGTCTTAATATCACGGCGATTCCTCTCAGCTAGATCGTTTAGCGGCGCTGAACCAAGAGTCCCAATAAATAAATTGTATGAAATACATTTTATACGCAATATGCAATGGCGAAGGTTAAACGCAATAATCAGTGACATAAATAACAAAAAAATGTCCTAAAGGGAACACGTTCCCTTACATGTGTATTTTCGTAATATTTTTATTCACAACACAAGACTCCCATATGTATCCCTTGAAACAAAATAACAAATGCAAAAAAGTGACATAAATAAATCTAGATACTCATATACAATTCTTACAAACATGTAATGCCTTAAAGATACCATGTTCCCTTACATGTGTAATTTCGTGATGATTTTATTCACAACACAAAACTCCCATACCAAATATGTCCAGAATTTTGCGGTGCCAAATCCGTATACAATCTATATATTTGTATTTGACACATTCTAAGTGGGGTGGAAATAAGCAAAATTAGATATCCATGTACAGGAACATCGTTTCGAGATCGAGTCGGCGCGCCGTTGATCTTCTGGACAAGGACGTGCGGGGTTTGATTGAATAGAACAAGCATAAGCGTTTGATGCTCTTATTTTCGGTTGGCATCTATACAATTTTTTTTCCAATGCCAAGATTTCATTTCCAAGACCAGGAATCGCCACATATTAATATTAATATGAATATTATACTGTACTACATACATACATGAATACATACATATCAATCATTTTTAGCTTACTATATGAATCGTGAGGACTGTTTTTTTGAGATGCCTCATTTATTTATTTTTGGGTCATTAAAAGGAACACTAATTGACAGCCTAGCAAAAACCATAAATGATGTAAGTTTTAAGTTGCCTAATGAATCTTGTTTTTATTTTACAAATATTACTATGGATATGGTCCTAATAGTTTTCATAATTATAATTTAGGTATTTACAAGTATCATAGAATTTCACTTCTACGAACCTGCATTAGATCAAAGTAGACAACAGAAAGATGTCACAGAATTAAATTCAAATAATAAAAATGACAAAAGCCCAGGATTATTAGACTCAGCAAAGCCATCCGAGTTGCGTGCAATGGCAATTATGAGACAACAAAAGTGAGTTGAATTGAAAGTTAAGACTAAATGACCCTTATATGTTTTTTAACTTAGAAAATCTGAAAACCCAAGCAAAAAAGAAGCACAAACTGAAGAATTCAGAGACGTTAAAAGTAAAGATAAAGATAAGCAGGATGCAGTGGATGATGTAGACTTAGAGGGATCAGAAACTAGCATAGGTAAAATTATTCGTTATTAATAATTGCAAATGATTTAAAAACAATATTAACAATCAATTTGTGTTGTAAATTATTTATCAGATGAACAAATTGAACAAAAGATGTCCATCAAGGAGAGATGGGAAAACATTCTGAGCACATCACATCGAAAAGCTCATCAAATCCGTGTCCGGTGTGATCCAACTATAAAGAACAACTCCTTTTATAGTACCAATCTTTTGCGGTGGATACGTGACCTGAGTTTAGAAGTTGAATGGACTTTAGATCATATTGTATGGGCATTTAGTTTACCTACTGGATATAATGCACCAGGACAAGAAGACATAGAGTTCGAAGAATCCAAAAAGAAAATTAGTGTCGATACAAAAAAAATAAAAATCAGTTCATTAACCGATATTCAAATAGAAGAAATCGTTTCAGGCTGGATGTATCATATTAAAAATATCCTTAGGGAACATAATGAGAAGGTAATTTTTATCAACACATTTTATTAATTACTAATATATAATAAGGACAATACTACATAAAATGACATCCTGTACAGCCATTAGATGAATTCACTCCAATGGCAGAGTATCACCAATGGTATCAAAGAGAGTTGGAGCTTTATTCTATATTGGAAGAGTTAAAAACGGATTTCGTTTTAAAAGCACTAGGTAGCCCGAATTTGATTTTAGTTATAAAAATGTCTGACAATTTATTATTGCAGACGTCCTCAAAACCAATGGGTCAGGTATAATAAATCGTTGGTATATATTTATGGAAGAACTGAATAGCAGTTTTAAATTATCTAAAGAAAATTCAGATTATTTATCCACCATAAAAGATTATCTTGAGGTAAATGAAATTAGAAAATTACAACAAATACTCATATTTAAACCATTTTTTTTTTCAGAAAATACGATCTCATAGTAATTTCAAATTTATGATCCTTCTTTTACCGGATTTGATGGTTGGTTTGAATCATATTTGGACGATGTCAAGTTATTACTGCCGAGATGAAAATATGCAACTTCTACTTTATCAAATCTCTCATGTTTTTACTACAAAAATCAAGAGAATTATAACTCTGGACGATATATTCAAGTAATTATTATATATTTCAATGGCTTCCAACTTAAAGCAACTGAAACTAAATGAGATATCATATGAATTTATGTTTACAACTAGCGTGCTCGCGCTTTCTTCGCCACATGTGCCAAAATACTATTTTAGTAGTAATGCAATACAATTTAAAAATTGTAATTACTTAATGGTTGTTCGTTGTGGAGTTCAACAATGTTTTCGAAATTATTGAGATTAACCTTGCTGATTCAAAACAATTTTTGTAGTGGATACAGCAGCTTGAAGTTACAAAATGACAGAATTTATACATTTACAACAAAGTTACCAATATGAATTAAAATTTATTGAAAAAACATCTTCTTTAGCAAAAATTGCGGGACTCTATATCCATATTAATTTTATATAACCATTTTATTTCCAAGTTCTTATCCTATTTTTTCATTTTAGGAATACTGCTAAGAATGTATATGAAATGGCAACGAATTGTGCAAATTTTCTTTTCCTGTGGAAAAGTTCCTATTTGTCAACCCGGGCAAAAATTGAAAACTCTGGAGTCGGATCACGATGGGAATTTGACCGAAATATTTTATTTAATGAAGTCGACCACATTGGCCGGATTAGTCAAGATATTGCATATATAGCTAAGGTCTTTGTTCAGTTTGAGAATCTATTCGGTTACAGGCTGAAATCAATTGTCGTTGACCCGTCTATTGTCGACTCAATGATGGAGAAAGTATATAGTCTCTTAGGCGATATTATGCGAGTGGACTATGATATTTTTCGCCCTTCTAACTGGGAAAATTGGGAAGATACTTTGGATGGATTTAATCGAAAGCTTATTGCAGTGGAATCTGAAGCGAAAAATGTAATCGATCAGTGCATCAAAACTTTGAGATCATCACATTTGGGGTTATCTCTGATTACCGATATCTACACTATTGACACGAGGGAAAGTTTAGCAAATTTTATATCGAAAAAACACGAAAATACCCTCCGATTCTTTGTGACTGAAATTAATACTGTGGAATACGATTTCATGGTATGTTTGGGGTGACTTTTGAAAAGAAAAATCTTTCAATGATATACCTTTGTTATTATTTGGTATAGAATAACAAAAAAAAACCACCACTTGCTAAACACCAACCGGCTACTATAGCGATCATCCGTTGGACCCGTCTTTTAAGTAACAAGCTAAAGAAATCGGTTCTGGCTTTTAAAAAGGTATAACGTAACAAATATTTTTCAGAATCAAAATACCAAATTGTCACTTTGATAAATCAGCACATATCCATGGCAAGCTACATTTGTTTTGCGGAGCGTTCGATACACATACATATGTAATATGAGTGATGGAAATTAATACTAATTTCGATTAATTTAATTAATAAGTCAATCAAAGTATAAGCATTATTTCCCTAAACAAAATGCTATTTTATTTGGCTTTCACATTGTGAAAAAAATATTCATATTCAATATTCATATTCAATATTCATATTCATTCACCAGCATGATCGAAAAATTCCAATTTTAACATACATATGGAAGTTTAAATTCAAAATGTGTGTGAAATAAATATAATATCAAATAATGAGAGTCTATACAGAATATAACTAATATATTTAACATTTAACAGGTGCCAAATATCTATTGTTTCTAAATTTACAGCATTTTATTATTACTTCCAAATATTTATTTTTACTTTTAGCTTGAACACCTACCAAATTTGAAAAACAGTTATTTAAAGCGTACAGCTTTTAAAACATATTACGAACTTGTGAATGAGATGTATGCTTATGAAAAGGATATTTATGATAAATTTTCAAAAAGAGCTACATATAACGCAAATGCTGTTATGCGAAATAACATACTTTCGGTGGAAATTTGTAATGAAGAAACGTGTACGTACATAGTTTATTTTATTTATGTTATGCTCGAAATCTTTACTTTCGATTGACTTAGAAAATGTAAATGTGTATATGTTGATATCTATATATATATAAAATGAATTCTTATTTCATTAAGGCATGCCATAACGACTAATATTTTGTAATATTTTTTTATTAATTTCAAAAACTTTGTGAGAAGCCGTTCAAAGTTCTCCTCCTAAATCAAAAACAAAGACGTAACTGACACAATTTTTTCTTAAATGATATCCTGTTGGAAGTTGGTCGAACAGCTTATTCAAATCCTTGGAGGCATTAAACGGCACCATGCAAGATTTAAAAACAATCAACACTGATTTCGGACAAACGTTGCCAGTGATTCTACGATAAACGCCATTGGACTTAAACTAAATATGATCATGAACTGAAGAAGTTTTTTCCAAAAAATTGCCGGAACTTGGTAATGATGAAATTCCCGTTGACACGCCATCTGGATACATTACATTCTCTGCCAATTTTTGTCGCTTTACTGATTCAAATACCTTACTCCTCGAGATCGTGTTCCCAAACATTGAACTAATCAAGATGATGCTGTTAACTGCCCAAAGGAATTTTTTAATTCGCTGTAATTGCAGATTTCGTCCTCATAATCTGCAAATAAGTGAAGGATCGGTATTAATTGTGTTGCGGGATATAAGCCAGAAAAGGCCTTGTAATTGCACCCGGCTTCCGGTGAACAAATTAATGGAAACATAATCGAAGCCACAATTTTGAATGGAAAGTACAAAGGCAAAAGCGTTCTGAATCCGCGCCGTATGATTCAGAACTGCATGACATTCAACTTTAAGCAGTTACAACTTCCAATGCCGATTGTATTTGCAATGTCAATAAATAAATAGCAAGGACAGTTGTTAGGTGTTTATACAAATCTATTCACATTGCCAATTGCATTTCGCTTGTATTAAGTCACTATTTACGTACCAGAAAAGATAACAAATTTCAATATCATGTAATCGTATACTTTTTTGTTGTGATTTTATTGTTTCGCAGACAAAGAAACATAGTTTATTACTACCAAAATTAAAAATAATAATTTCTTTTTAAACAAAAGATGTTTTGGTGAAATAAAATGTGTGATTTAAAAAATGTATTCTTAATGTTATTAATTGTTTGATATTTATGTAACAAATTCATTTTTTAATTTATCATTTCAGTGAAAGCTATTACACATGTAACTAAGGAGCGAAAAATTATAAAGGTGAGTGAGTGTAGTGTGTACTTTACGTACTACAAGAAAAACACCATGTATTACATCTTTCTGGATCTAAAAATCCATGATTTTTTTTAACTCACTAACGTTGACTGCTTTTGTCTTTTTGAAATTGTTAATAAAATTTTGCATCTTATCAGATTATTTGAGATAGCTTTTAAGAAACATATTTTTTATAGTTATATTTTACCTCTAATAATTCCAATATGCTAAGTATTCCTATTTCCCAGCTGGATGTCAATAAGGTTATTATAGAAAATGTTGCATCTTATCAGATTATTTGAGATAGCTTTTAAGAAATATATTTTTTTATAGTTATATTTCACCTCTAATAATTCCAATATGTTAAATATTCCTATTTCCCAGCTGGATGTCAATAAGGATATTATAGGAGCAGTACCAACGACTGGATTTATAAGAAAAATAACAAAATTCACTACGTATGCTACGTTTGTGCAATGGCTCGTTAGTCGATCACCTCAGGAACAGGCTGTCGTACAAAATGCTAAGATTTATTTGAATATAATGCACCAAGGAAGACCAACCGTAGTGGAAAAATTGCGGATGAAACAATGCGAGCGTAAGAAAATGTTGTTTATATATCTGTTTATGTAATATCTATGTTTCGGGTAACAGCATAACTTGATAATTAACCTTAGTTTAACGTTTTTAACATTGAAAACACGTGTGAACATTTATTCACACACTCAATTATACTTTGAATATAGTTTAACTAACAAAATGCACTAAAGGAGATAATTCAATTTAAAGACGAATTTGTCTCAAGAAATTGCAATTTTGCAGACACAAATTTGATTTTTATTCCCAGTTTGTTCTTTAATTTTGCGTAATTAGAAACATCACTCTTATGAATAAATAATAGGTACTTTGGAGGATTCTAAGAGTATACAACCAGTATGAAAATTAGTTGTCTCCATTCCTCAATCATCCCCTAAAATACATAAACATTCAGTGCTTTGGTGGAACGCAGAGCTTGCCTCCCTAAGAAATAACAAGGTAGCAGCATGGAAGCTATTTAAGAAAAGACCAACGTTATACCACCTAATTGCATTCAAAAAAGCGAATACAACTTTTCGTAGGCAACTTAAATGCTATAAATTAAAATCGTTTGAACAATTCATAGCGTCCATCTGTCAATCCTCCACGACGCATATTATTTGGCATAAAATCCGCTGCTTAAGAGACAACAGAGTCCCACTAACCATCAAGGCAATCTATACTCCATCATCGCATGATGATAACTTCCCATACAATTTTATCGAGTATAAAAACCAATCTCTAAACATTGCATATTTAAAACAAACTAAACATACAATTTTATCGAGTATAAAAACCAATCTCTAAACATTGCCCATATTGCCAACATTGTACATATTGTATATTATCATGTAATTTGAATTACTTTTTAATAAATTATAAAATTATAATAATATTATATATTATAATAATAATATTCTCAGGATGCCATCGATGAGATAGAGAAGCATAAGAATAACCTTCTTAGGTAGGTTAGGTCTCTATCCTCATGATCCATCAGAATTCAAAATCTCTAAACATTGCCCCTCCCATAACTATTAACAACGCAGCGCTAAGATTAGAAACGGAAATAACCCTATTTGAATTCAATCATTGTTTACATAATTTAAAGGGTGAAACCCCAGGACATGACCGCATCTCATACTCAATGCTTCAAAACATTCCACACATCGGTATTGTTAGACTCCTTGAGCTCTACAAGAAGATCTTTAACGGCGTCATTCCACAGAGCTAGAAAACGACTGCAGTAACACCCATTCCCAAGCCTGCTCCTCTAAGATTTAAGCAAATATCATTGCAAACCGGTTCTTCTGTTTTATGGAATCAAAGAAACTTACCAACATGAAGCAAGCAGGTTTCAAACCTAAACGCTGATGTATTGACGCATTATTACATATTGATTGTTTTTTTTTTTTCTCTGCTCGAAATAATGTTTCGATTATAGCATTAGATTTCAAAAATGCTTTGTTCCGGATAGAAATCATGCAGTATGTCGCAAAAAATCGTGTTCACCTCCTGAACTTTATGTACAATTGTTAGAATTGAATCTGCATCTAATCTATGTATACTTGGCTTGTTACTAAACTCTAATTACAACTGGAAAAAGCATTGTCTTGAACTTAAAAAAGCACTGTCTGCAATGTGTAATATCATAATGCAATGTGTAAAATCATAAAATATCTTTCATGTAAAGAAGTTATGTTAAGTAGAATATATTACGCCCTAGGTTTATATGGTAACATCCTAAAAACAACGCTTAATTTATTAAACCTCTTTGCCATCAAGCAGCAGTCTCAAAGTATTTCCACGCGCATCAAGAACATTCTGCCGAAGCTGGACTCCCTACCATTGAACATCGCTACAGAGTAGCCTCAGTCAAATTCCTCTTTGGCTATTGGATCCAGATTCTATCCTTCTTCTACTTACAAAATATAAGAAAGGGTACACAAGCAAAGTCTTTATTCCATATAGCCAGCGTTTTTAACTGAAGAAAATCGCTTAAAATCCGAACGATGGAATTTTATTTATACAGATGGATCGAAATCTAACGGTAGCACGGCTTTTGCGATCACAGGAAGCAACGGAAGTGTGTTAAAACAGGGTATCTTACCAAACATTGCAAACGTATTTACATCCGAAGCGCAAGCAATATTATCGCAAATTAATAATCGGCTCCGACAGCCTTTCTACGTTGCTGGCAGTTAAGAACCTAAAAAATATCTCATCTATCATTCATTTTCTTCATTAGATACTCTCTTAATAATACAAACAATTGAAAAGTAATGTGGGTAGCAGTACACGTATAAATACCTGGAAATGAAGCGGCGGATATTGCTGCAAAAATGGCCTGTGTAGCGTCCACATACCTGTATAACTTCTACAGCAAAAAAGACTTCTGCAATCTTATCGTTGGCAAACAGCACACAAAGCTTTTAGATGACTGGAAGCCATACCACTATCACTACAAAAACATAAACCGGGAGTATACTAATTCCGTCAGACTTAGACTGGGTCAAACAGCTATAACCCACCAACATCTTTTAAAAAAGGAGTCACCCCTCACCCATATCCCCTCTCATCTATCATTGCAAAACAAATACTCAATTAAGATATCATAACAATACTAAAGCCCTACACTACAAAATATTAATTTAACAACAATTTTAGTTACTACTCTTAATATTATATTATAATACTTTCTGTTTTTTTACACCATGGACAGTCATAATAATAAAAAAAACACATTTTCTTATTTTCAAATTTTAATATTTATTTATGCTTATAATAATCCATTTACACATACATATATTCAAAGCAGAATGACGTAGAGCGGTCGGTAATTCATTCTACGGTTGGATCGGTTGATTGTATTTCTATTGCGAGGTGGAATTTTGGGGAATTTTCAATACTGTTTACTCATTAAGTCAAGTAGTAGGGTAGAGTAAATGTGTGTTTTTTGATTTGATTTTTCTTCTATATAGATAACTTATTTGCTCATATACATATTTGTATTTCCTTCCAGTTATTGTTCAAGTTAACAACCAAGAACACATTCCTACTTGGCGAGAACTCGTTGGGGATCAAGTATTGATCGATGTTGAAATGAAATTTAAAGTTAACATATCTAAAGGTAAGATAAATGATACGTTAATTTTTTAATATTCTACATCTGCATAAGTCGACTCAATTAGTTTTCCTGCAGATTTGTAAAATGTTGGTAGGTGGCCACTGGCTATCCCATAAAACATTATAGCCGTTAATTTGAAAGAAACGTGTATAAACATATTTTTGTTCAGCATTTTTTCTCTAAATTGTGTGATGTATTGCGTGAGTAATAGAATATTTACGTTGTAAGATGCAATGATATCGATATATTTGACTGGTTTCCGTACCATTAAAACGTATGCCACTTTCCATTGAGGGACGTGTTTTATTCTCCGGACACGTTGGAGTCTGGCTAATATAGCTCCAGTTTTTTCCTTCTATGTTTTCACATAATTAAAAAAGATAACTACAATCCACTTAAAACACGATTGGAGACTTTACCACTAACACTGCAAAAAAAAAAAAAAAAAAAAGCAAACCCTGAGATATTAAAACCTGTATATCCCACATATATATCTCCCACTTATATATATCCCACTTCGTGCGCTTAAGACTCGGACACACTGCCTTCTTACCAAAATCAACCCACCAATCTGTTATTCCTGCAACTCAGTTATGGATTTAACGCATATCATACAACAATGCCCATTAATCAACCATGTTATGAAAACAATATTAAAATCAAATATGTGTGATACTCTGAAATGTACTCACTACACAAATATTGAACTTTCTAAACAGTGTAAACGTTACAATTTAGCTTATTTAAGTTGAATCAATAATCTCTGCATGTAATTTAAATTACTTGTTAATAAATAATAATAATAATAATAATCTCAGGGTGCCATCGATGAGGTAGAGAAACTTAAGGAGACCCTTCTTAGGTAACTCCTTTATGTATACTTAGGTGTAGCACATATTTCCATCCTCAAGATCCATCAGAATTGCGTTGCATGCCCGATTATTGGAAAATCAAGGAAGCGATAGTGTACAAATGATTTCAGAGTTAATTCTAAGTAATCTGCGCAGCACCTATTTTTTTTACATCAGGTTATGGAAACTAAAAATTGCGTCATCATTAATGGAGTACAAAATTTTAGTTGATCGAAAGTCCAATTGATTGGCCATGACCTACATGCTTATGACCTACAAAAACAAAATTGTCGATGGCGAAGAGCCTTGTATAGATCTGCAGCTGATGCAGAAAAGAAAACGTACATGTGGATGGAATATGATGCCCGAGCTGCAGGTTTAATTGCGTTTGTCCTAAGTACATCAGTAGCTGAAGCAGTGCTGTCTTGTGAAAGTGCAAAGGATATCTGAGAGAAATTGTTTTGAACGAAGCAGTACTCACCGACTGACTATGTTGATCCATTCGTTTCTCAAAGCAAGGAGGGGTGAAAAAAAAGACATGAGTACGCATTGAGCAAAGTTGCAAAAATTATTCGTGGATCTGAATGCCGAATTATCCGATCATACAGAAAGTAATCTTTCAGAAAGAATATTAAATGGACGAATCATGTCAACACTCAGAAAAAAATAAGACAACTTTCGTGATCTTTGGGATACATATTCCATCAGAAAATCAAAAGCTAAATCTGTTAATTGAAAAATTATGTCCAATTGAACTACGCTAAAGCCTAACGGCAAAGAATCGAGAAATGTAACAGCTTTCGTGTCTCAAGGCCGACAAAACCAGCTTTAGTACTTTTAACAAACGTAACATATACGTTGTGTATCACAAACGTTTTGCTCACCAAAATAAAAGGCATGTCAAGAACATTAGGCATAAGATGAACATTGATATTACTGAAGCCGATATAAGAATAATATATAGTCGGATAAGTCAACGACAAAGATGGTTATCGAGTCTGGATTCCGAAACTCAGAAAAGAAATTTGCAGGAATGACGTTATCTTCAAGCCAGAAATGGTATGCACCTTGGCAGTGAAGGCATTCAAAATGAAGGGACACCGGAACGAAAATTCGATGAAGAAAAACCCGAAATGAGAGATGAAAGTACGTGAACACATCATCTAATCGAAGACAACGGTACCGGTGGTGAAAATGAGAGTTCCAGTACCAGAGAAAAAAGAAACCAGCCTGGATGAACGAGTCATGTGATGCTTGTGGAATTGGGCCAGTCATCCTTGAATCCAACATCATATCAAGAAGCAATGAAGACTTCAGAAAGCCAACAGTAGTTTGCAGCCATGCAAATCTCAGAAAGAAAACCAAACATTTAATCTCATTGATTGACCAGCAAATAAAAAAGTTTTGCAAATTCTGGTTAAAAGACTCTGTAGATGGAAGCAATCCTCGTTTTAAAGCTTGTCTTGTTGCAAAAGCTGTTGGCACAAACGTTTTTTAAAGTTCATGAAGAAGTCTGTTTTGGAAAACAGTAAAGCTGATCCCTGCATTTTATATTGCAACCGAGATGAAATTATATTGTACGTTGTTATATACTTCGACGATGTACTGGGAATTGATAAACGACGAAAAACTAACTGACTTGAAATCTGAATTTCAATAACAATTGGTTCCATAGATTACTTTCTTGGCATACAAATTAGAATTCAAGGTGATTTTGAGGTCAAGAAAACACCTATGAATGACAAACGCAGAAAATGTGAAAGAAGCAGTTCCCTATTGCTAAGCTATTGGAAGCATGCTGTAGTTGGCAACAGCAACACGACCTGACATCGCGTATGCTGTTAGTTTAGCAGCCCGTGCAGTAGAAAATCTAACTAAGAAAGACAGGAATGATGTCAAGCGAATTTTTAGATGCCTACGTGAAACCAGCAACGCAAGTATCAAGTACAAAAAGGACGATACACCGTTAAAAAGACCTTGCTCACCTGAGCTGTTCGATCCCGCAAGTGCTGTCAAATTGGGCAATAATCCCGAAAACCATGAAAGGACAACACGTCGTGCTGCATTTTTATGTTCGAGAATGTATCCTAAAAGGGTTTATAAAACATATTTCTGGAGAATACTAAGTTGGAGATTTGTTGACCAAGCCTCTAGAAAGGGGTCGTTTTGAAACATTATGGCGTAAAATGGGCCTGAATCAACATTAAAACTACCGTTACGTTTGCTCTTTATGGACAGAAGAATTGCACCGTGTACAAACTGCAAATTTATATACCTATCTTTGTCTTTGTCTATGTATCTTTTGTCCATTTGAATTTCCAACTGAATAAACCGTTTATTTATTCCTGTGCTATATATATATTTTTACATCAAAATGCATATAATATTTTCCCCTTGATGTTTATTGGCCTCCCAATACCATCTTAACTATCTACAACACAAATGCGTCGTTCATTACAAATATGACATTTCCTTTTCTTACATCTTTGGCTATTTTCAACCAAAAATTGTCTAATTATGTGGTTTATGGATTAGTGCTTAAAAGAGGTTAATTATGATACTAAGATATTAAGATGTTAGCCTCTATATTCGCTAACATCTTTTCTCTCACGTATTATTATGTGTTTCAAAATCAAATTGCCGGTATCTGTATAAACTAAAATATAAGTACATGTCTCACTTAAAAGAATATAGCTAATATTTCTGTTACTGAGCAAACCGTAAAAATTGCAAGAGATGTTTATGTAAAAAATAAAATATTGTTTTCTTCATTTCCTTCCTGTACAGAAGGATAACTTAAAAAAATGTTTTTATTTCCTTGACATTAATATCCGCAGATATTTTTACTACGTTGCATGAAGGCCAAGAGTTTGAACACTTAGGATGTAAATTACCACAAGCAGTGCGCACATCCATTATGAGAAAATGTATCCTTTTTGCTGATTATGAAGCCATGCAGAGTGTTATAAGTGTTTATAATTCAATTATTAGTGTCCTTTCCCCATCAGAGGTAATTAAAAGAAATGTATATACAGTGAAACCTCCTAAATGGGGCACCATCAGGGGCAAAGAAAATGCGAACCAATTTGGAGGTGCCCCGATTTGAGACGAGCCAGATATCATTCTGTCCCAATTATAAATAGCTCTGAAATAAAATGTTCCTGTTAACTGTCCAGTATAAATTATGTCCCAATGAGGAGGTTTCACTGTATATATTATATATATATATATTTATTATATATATATGTTCAAAATATTTTCTTCTAGGTAGATTTGCTAAGAGATCATCTTTATGAAATTGAAGTGGTTATACAAGCAGGTATTGGGAGATATACGTGGCAATCATTCAATATTCAGCGATTTGCTGCGAACATCAGCGTTTTATTACGAAAATTGGTTTCAATTGTATCGCAAATAAATAACATTAGATCTGAAATCAAATGCAGAATACAGAAAATTGAAAATTTCAATTTATTTGAAGTTACTGAAGAAACAGTTCAAAGGAAATTTGTAGAATTCTCTGCACGCTGTGGACTATCTGGCTTTGCTGAAGGTAGCTGCGGTGTAATATACCCATGTGAACAGTTTTTAGTACGAATGAAAAATTTGCGTAATGACAAAATGTGTTATATTAAGAAAATAGTTAACTCGATTGGCCCAGTTTTGATTAAGCTAGAAAGTCTCGTCCAAGGAACCTTTACGGGGCGCTCTAAAAAAATGAGAGACTATTATGTTTATTGGGAAAAAGAAACGTTTGATTGTATCTTAAGGTATAGCCGTATTTTTTTCATTTCTGCTTAAAACCTTTCAATGTAATTTTGTAATTTAGGTACACGCACAACAACTTTCAAAGATTCATATTTTCCATGATGAAAAGTGTACCAATGTTTGAAATAAAGGCTTTACTTCTTATGCCGGAGATATCCTTACATCCCAGTGCTTTGGAACTGCAAAAGATTTTTGTTAGGCTCGCTAAAGATTCCCTTGAGAGGTAACTTCATTTTTTCACATTTCACCAAGTTAACTGTAACTATAGTTATTTTTAAATAATTTATTTGGAAATATACATAAATAACTAAAATGAAACGATTAGCAAAGTATAAAATATATAGAATATATATATTTTATGACATAATCCTTTCAAAGTTGAAATAAGTATTACTTACTTACATGCTTCGCTGACTTTCATTTTGAGTATTTATGCTTATGTTCATATATAGATTTCAAGTTCGTAATACTAAATATTCGCGACTTTTTTTGAAATGTAGTGTTAAAGTGTTTAAACGTTGGATGAATGAAACATGTTTGCCATATCCTCCAGTAGAAAATAAGGGTAAAAAGCATATTTTCACATTTTATGAAGATGTTCTTAAGGTAGGTCCCAGTACAATAACCTAACTCTATAGTTAGTAGTTTCAGAATTAATTATTTAACAGAAAAAGGAAGTAATTGGACTATTAAAAAATATAAAACAACTGGCAAACAGAGTAATTGAAGATGCTCAAGCGTACGTGGGGAGGTAATCCGTTTTATTAATAATTTTCAATTAAAAATGTATATACAAATTAAATTAATAAGTGTATGTCTGGCGAGAAAACACAGCGTTACAGTTGAAGAAGTTATAATGCATTCGTTCAGTCTAAATCTTTATATCAAGACAAAGTATTGAATCCTCCTCTGTTGTTATCAAACTGTGCAAGAGCCAAGTAGAGCTGGAACAATAATTTAAATCTAACGAACAAATCTGTCAATTATTCATTTAAAATCGTTCAATCATTTCAATCATTGTGAATTTAAAGATAGGGCTGGTATTCGTTCAAAACTACCGACAGCAACCGCAAATGGTTCCTTGTTCGATCGTATCGAACAACAGATATAGATTTATTTTAGTGGTATACAGTCAGGAAACACTAATATACAATGAAAGATTGTTTATAAATACATACACGACAAATGTTCTCGGTTACACCATACATATTCTGTGTATTTCAGTATTATTTTAGTATTTAAAATCTACGAATTACATATGATTTTGGTAAGTGTACTACCCATAACATAATTGTACAATATTTAATAATACATTAATAACTCAATTTAGAACTTAATATATTCAAAAAGTAAAAAGGCATGAAAGAATACCATAGGTTACTTTTAAAGTGATGTCTAGTATGGGACAGATCCAATGTCGTAAATGTTAGTTGAAAACTCGAATTATTCTTGTCAGTGGTTCGTTTCTACCATAGTATTACGAAACCATTCAAATAAAATGACTCAAGTACGGAGTGGCATAGGTGGCATATGCAAATGAATCATGGATAAGAGAGAGACATGAACATTTAATTTGCTGATAGCGATTTTATACCAAGCAGTTGGTCAGACGAGGGAAATACAGTGTAAATTAGGCGAATGGATCATTGGCTCTGCTAAAATCTGGCAGATATGAGTATGAAATGTAAACGAGAAGTTAAATATAATAACCCAATCTTTGACACTGTTTACATTCGAAAGGTATGAATTTCCAATTAAATAATTAAATTGGATTTGAAAAGCTGATTTCGTAAAGGAGTAATAATAACATTTACTTAAATTAAACTCAAGATTATTAAGGGCCAAAGTTAAGTTAAATAATTACAGCTCTACCTTGAACTAGTTTTGATAAAGAATTACCAATTTTAACTCTTATCTATTTACGAGGAACGAAGATATCCAATTAAGGAAATGGGAATGGAACCCAAAAGTTTTGAGTTTGTTTACTGGAAGTGAGTGGTTGACGGAATGAAAGGCTATTCTGAAATCGGTGTCAATTGCATAAACCTGTTTTTTTTTTCAATCTCTTTGATCACGAAAGAAGTGTAAATTAATACGTTGGTAGAAGTCGAACGTCCAGATAAGAAACCGTGCTGCGATTCCAATATGTGATCTTTGATTAAGAATTCAGTCTTATTATTTACTATAATTTCGAATAGTTTTGAAATTGTTGAGAGTTAGAAAATCATTGTACCATGATTACTTACTTAAGGTGGCGCTACAGTCCGGGGTGGACCTGGGCCTCAACCAACAAGCGTCTCCAGCCAGCTCGATCTTTAGCTAGCTGTCTCCAGTTTCGCACGCATAGTTGGTTGAGGTCCCTTTCCACTTGCGTGCGCCACCTGAGTCGCGGTCTTCCTCTACTGCGCCGTCCCTCGGGGGTACCATGATTATACACACAATTTTCACTACTTAAATAAGAGTTAGGGAATATGTAGTAAACCTAGCAGAATGTACAGCTAGTCACAAAAATTTACAACGATTTCATATTATAATGCTTCTTATTGTGTTTCTTTTGAGTTATTTTTCCTTAGTTAGGGTGCCGAAGAAAATGAAACAATTTAAAGTTGTTCATAAACATAACAATACAAAAAACGATTTTTGAAAAGATTCACTTTCCCTTACGCCAAGAGAATAATCAAGACATTTCACAACGTATGCAGACATTTGTGACTGGGTGTATGAAACTTGATCTGAACAGTATGTGTTTAGTGTACTCTTTATTTGACTATTCGCCATTTCATAAACAAACCAATAGACACAGAATGAAATTGCAAATCAAGTATACAACTGAAGTCATTGATCCACAGTTAATGTAGTTTACATAGTCATCTCACGCTGAAGGAAAAAAAAAATGTGACCCATTTCAGTCAAATGGGATTTACTACTACGTCCCAGTTTGATGTAACTCGTTAAGACAGTCAGCCGTTCGTAAATGTTAGATTGCAAGAGCGATTAATACGTAATACAAAATAAAGGATTGCAGCAAAATGAAATATGAAAAATGTCGTGATAAAGATAATCTGGCAATGCCAATAACTATAATAGCATGGAAATGCACCGTTATTTTGATAAGAACAACGAAATGAAGAGAACAAAACGAAATATAGTATCATTACAAAGTAGGTTTTGAAAAACCTAGAGAAGATGACTATTAATAACAAATAGTATTTACATATTTTACAAATCTATTTAACAATATCATCTCCAGGGATGGATCTTCGGATGAAAGAATTAGTCTTCTTAAAGAACTCCCCTCAAAAAAAGAACCCCCCTTATTTCAAAGATGTCTCTGCCTCGGTTAATGACTTTGTACAGACAAACTATTGGATGGCTAAGATAGACTTATCACAGGCGTACTTTTATGTGCCGATAGAAGAATGTCACCGCCCTTTCCAGCGAGTTGTATATAGAGGCGATATATTGCAGCTAGAATGCCCTCCATTTGGACCATCATCAGAACCCAGTTTGTTTTCGGTCCTGGACTGTTGGAGAGTCTTCGAAAGCGAGGTGTACTAGTTCTAGTTTATCTGGATAGCTTCCATTGCACAGGTCAAGACTTCTCCAAGCTGTTAGTTCAGGTTGCCGGAACCATAGAACGTTTTGAAGTCCTTGGATGGGTGATAAATAAAAAAAAAAAACAAAGTTAAAAACAAGTTTTGCAAGTTTTTCTTTCCGTTTCTTCAACGCCGGCTTGATGCCTGCAGCTTGCAGTGATTCTTTAAATTCACATAAATAGGATCTGAATGCTAAGGTCGATCTAAGGTCGAATTTAAAATAGCTTCTTCAACAGCGACGCTGTTTTTTCTGTCAGGAAATAATATCTATTTTATTTTATTGTAAAACCGTCATATTCTACCCCATTCGCAGATTCACGAGATTTTACGTTATATGGGCTAATGATAAGATAGGAATTTGTGAAAAATTTATTGAATCTGGAGTTCCACTCATACAATTCGATGAAAAATTTACATTTTTTACAAATGTACTACAAGATCTAAGAAATTCTCCAACCTGTTATGACGTGCGCTCAATTCGTATAAATCTTAAGCCGCTACTAGACAGCATATGCGAACATGCCTTAGAATGGAGACTAACTTTAGGAGATATACTGGCCAATAAAACTAGGAAAAATATGATATCATTAAAAGAAGAGATCAAAGTGAGTATTTATTCATACAGTATTCTTATGAGATATTAACTTAATATATACATAAAATAATTATTTATTTCATATTTCAGAACCTTCAACAAAATTTAAATATAAACCCGAAAGACTTAGAAGATTTTAAAATAGTAATGAATGCTATTGTTAAAATTCAATCCAAAACACTAACTATTCAGATAAAAATAACAGAAATGCAACAAACTTTCACATTGTTCAGTGAGCATAATGTTAAGGTAATTAAAAAAATAAAAAACAGGTTTTATTTATTATTTCATAATTTTACTATTGATAGTAACTAAGAAATTAAAACACGGTAAATAAATCTTTAAAAATGCAGGTTCATATAAATAAATGTGCAAATGTATATTATATTAGTCGACTCTCGATAATTCTGAACTCAAGGGTCCTTACAAACATTCAAATTAACGAGAGTTTGGATCAACTAAAAACTGTCGAAATAAGTGCAACAATTCGACGCACTTTATTACATAAAATACAATGTACACAGCACTGACTTTGCTTCCCTTCATGTGACGGTCGGATTTTGTTCTGCCTCCAATTCTTCTTCATCGTCGTCTTCATTGTTGTTGCTTGAATTGAAGCTGCCAAAGTTTAGTCGTCGCACAGAGCACAGTAGAATTCTACATCATCGTAAAAATGTATAAAATCATCGAAAGTCACAGGTTCACCAATGTTTGGAAGAAAGCTCGATCCATGTTGAGAGGTTGCATTTTTTACTTACGTTGTTCACGTCGCATACGCTACAGTATAACGAGACCAAGCCATTGGAAACATGTTTACAGCTGAACAAACTAGCCATTGACTTCGAATTACAGCGTGTTTGCTGGCTACCGACTGTGCAATCACTTCCAATTTTGGAGCCTACTAAAACACATAGGATTTGTTCGATATATCAGGGTTTTTTCAAAGGACCAAACAATTAATCCGAATTATCGAGAGTCGACTGTACATATTTAAACATATTACAGTAGTATAAATACATCTATCCACATATACTTATATTTATGTTATATATATTTACGAAATTTAATTTTTCCTCATTATTGACGCAGTAATCGTAACATTTCAAATGCACTCAATCTAGTTAATTGCAACTACCCCAGGTTTTATTAGTTGCGATAATCGGGAATCCACAATATATTTAACATCCGAAAATGTATATATTCTGATTTAATTTGATATGTATTATTAACATATCTACTTGGATTTTTATTTAATCTCAACAAACATCCATCGGAATAAATAAAATGTATTATTTGTATAAAATGTATTATGTCTTGTAATCATTTCATGTCATGGAAAATACAAAAGTTTGATTACAACGACATGTTAATGGCTCATGATTTGGAAAAAAGATGGAAAAGGCTATATAGATCTTCTTTATATCGATCGATGAAATTAGGACCAATCAAATTAAAATTTGCTCAATTTGTAACTACGAAAATAAACGAATTTTTGGAAGAGGTAAATTATAAATCATCGAATGGTTATACCTTACATGGAAATTGTGTGCTAAATATTTTGAATTTGATTGTAAGAAAATGTATCATTTTCTATTAATATTATTAATTTCCTTATAGCTAAACGTATTTGTAGAAGATTTTGAAAAAAACGGTCCAGGTTCGGTTGGAACTGAGCTTGACAAAGGCATCAAGCTCCTTGACGTGTATGGAAATATGATTCAGCAGTTCGAAGAAAGGAGAAATGAACTTTGTTAGTAATATCTTCATATAAATGTGCGAGATTTGAATTTGAATGTTTTCTTAAAGCCAATGCAGAACAACTTTTTGATATTCCGATTGTTGACTACAATAATTACGTTAAAATAAAAACCAATTATGAGGGTATGCAAGTGGTAATATAATCAATAATTAAGTAATAAATGAACACTCAATTAATTATACTCATTTATAGATATATAGATTATATAAACAACAAAAGATTGCTAAAGAGACTTGGTCAAAAACTCTGTGGGTTGATTTAGATCCACAAATGTTAATAGATGGCATAGAGAGTTATTTAAAGGAGTTCCGTAAAATCCCAAGGGAGGTAAAACATGTAATGTATATCCTTGATAAATTATACAATTAATCGCCTCTTTCATATGGAGATACGTAACCTAACAGTAGGACAAATGTTGGAATTGCAAATGAAACAGTTCAAATCGTCTGTGCCTATGATGGTCAGTTTAAAACATGAAGCTTTAAGAGAACGTCATTGGCGTTTACTTATGGAAAAGACAGGAAAAGTTTTTGATATGGCTATTGATAGTTTTACTCTAGAAAATATGTTCAATATGCAGTTACATCAATACCAGGTATGTACTTGTAAGATTTGTTTGTTATTAATCAACATTTCCCAATTTTTACAACAGGATGTTGCTGAACAAATACTTAACAATGCATTGAAAGAATTAGCTATAGAGAAAGGAATTAAAGAAATAGAAGACGTATGGGCTACAATGGAATTTAAAGTTTTAAGGCATTTTAAGGGAAAAGAGGATAGGGGCTATATACTGGGCAGTGTAGAAGAGATAATGCAAACTCTGGATGATAATGCTACGAATCTTCAGTCGATGGGGGCATCGCAGTTAGTACAAAGCTCTCAAAATTATTCAAGTGTAATCAAAGTTTGATTCGAAAAATATATTGTTTACAAAAAATCTCAATTAATATAATATATTAATTTAAATGTCTAAATTAATATTTATATAATATATATAAGATAGTTATACGACCGGTTTTTTGTGTTATAAGACTGGACTATACATATATGTTAATCCATTATAACAATTTATATTATATTTATAATTTAATATATTGAAACATATTCACATGACATTTTGTATGTTATAAGACTAGTCTGTACATATATTCCCATACTTTCACCCATAGATTTGTTGGTCCGTTTCTGCAAACAGTCAACAAATGGGAAAGATCGCTGTCACTTATATCTGAAATAGTAGATGAGTGGATTAACGTCCAGAGAAAGTGGATATACCTGGAAGGGATCTTTGTAGGAGGAGATATACGCACACAATTGCCTGAAGAAGCAAGGAAATTTGACGATATTGATAAATCTTTTAGACGAGTAAGAATGAATAACGATATGTGCATACCTTTATTTTTTTTTTTTTTTTATAATTTTAAAACTTCAGGCAATGATATATTGTGCCACGAATCCACTCGTTTTGCCCACTTGCAGCATAAGTGGTCGTTTGAGTGAGCTCCAATCTCTGAACACAGGCCTAGAAGCATGTCAAAAATCTCTCAACGAATACATAGAATTGAAACGTCGGATATTTCCAAGGTTTTACTTTATTTCTACGGATGAATTGTTGACAATATTAGGCAGCAGTGAACCAACAATTGTGCAAAATCATATCATTAAAGTATGTATACGAGTTTGCAAAATATTAAGCATTAAGTCTTAGAGCTAAAATAATTGCAGATGTATGACAATATAAAATCGTTGAGTTTTTCCAAAAATGCAGACGATAACACTATAGTTACTGGAATGGTATCCAGTGAGGGAGAAACAATGGAGTTTCTTAATAATGGTAGATGAAGTTGTTTTGTTTGTATTCCTACAAGTATTTACAATTGTTATATTTTTGATTACCTAAAGTTATTGTACAAGGGAGAGTTGAAAATTGGATGAATGATATTCTTGGAGCCATGAAACAAGCAATTTGGTTCATTACAAAGAAAGCAATCCTACACTATGGGAGAAGAAATGAAATATTGAGGTAAGAAGACAGGTGTTTTATATTTATGTGAATATGTATGTTTCGAGTGGGCATCCAGAATCCAAAGAAGTGATTGCTACTTGAAAACTCATACAAGCGATGATGTACTTGTTTCTGATGATACCTACTGAAGATGGACATAATATTATCATTAATAGCTATATTCTTTCCCCGAAAATACTATTATAGTTGGACAATGTTGTGCTATTTAGTGTACAATTAGTTAATATTGATTGATTACACACATACAGTATGACACACACAATAAATCTTATTTTTCAGGAATGATTGGATACTTTTGTACCAAGGAATGGTAACATTAGCAGGAAGTCAGATTTGGTGGACTGTTGAAGTCGAAGAAACATTTGTTGCATTACAAAGAGGAAACAAGTGTGCTATGAAGGATTTTCTTCAGTCCCAAAATAAACAAATTGAGCAACTAGTTTTAAAAGTACGCTCTGACTTATGTAGAAACGATCGACTTAAATTTAAAACAGTTATTACAATCGATGTTCATGCTAAGGATATCATTGACACATTTGTAAGAGATAATGTATTAGATTCGCAAGACTTCGGTTGGGAAAGTCAATTGCGTTTTTACTGGCTAGCACAGAGAGACGATTTATGTGTTGTACAATGTACTGGTCGATTCAATTATGGTTACGAATACATGGGTCTTAATGGACGCTTAGTAATAACTCCTCTCACGGACAGAATATATTTAACTATTACGCAATCATTGGCAATGAATATAGGAGCTGCTCCTGCTGGACCTGCAGGAACAGGAAAAACTGAAACATGTAAGGATTTAGCGAAAGCTATGGCCTTACTTTGCATAGTCACAAATTGCGGTGAAGGAATGGATTTTCGTGCTGTTGGAAGTATTTTGGCTGGTCTTTGTCAATGTGGTGCTTGGGGATGCTTTGATGAATTTAATCGTATAGAAATCTCTGTATTGAGCGTGATTTCAACACAATTACAAACAATACGCAGTGGCTTGGTGAAAAAAGTCAACATGTTTATAGTAAGTATTGTACATATCTGTATCATTCCTTTTAATTAGGTCTATGATGTGTTTGTAACTTAAAAGGCCACAGTGGCACAGTAGGTAGGCGTGTCGAGTTTGATCAGCTAAGTCTGGTTGAGTTCCTAATTGCAACATTGTTGCCTGCAACATTTTGCACTGCACAAAATATTCTCTCAATACATTTATGAACACGAATACTGCCGCAAGTTTGCAGCAGGTCAGTATTGTCTAAAAAGAATTCATAAATGCAACATAAGTGGGCGCCTCAAAAAGTGTTTGGTTGACATTTGTATTGATAAAATGAAAGTCTACATCATGTCTAAGAAGAGTATGATACTAGGTTTAATGTTTAATAAATATATTAAACCGACCAACTTTCAAAAATATTAAATAATGAAACCGTAGCAAAATGCGCAGCAAAAGGGCCATGCTCTTAACTAAAAAGAATTGGAAGTCAAAACATATTCCAAATAACAGAAATTTCTTGAAAAAAATAAGAGAATTTCCGTATGATGTTCTTAGGAACCATTTCTGCATTTTAAATTTTCGGGTTCTCTGCAAACCTGAAACAAAACAAAAATCTCTGCCAAATTGATCGCAGTTTGACTGTCAGCTTGCTTTTATGAACTGCAGTTTATTTACATTTATGAACGCAAATCTCGCAGGGCTGCCGCATTGTGACGTTTATGAGCTCGACATTTCTTTACAGTTTTCTTAGTAGTATACAAAATTAAAATTATAAAAGATTATCTAAATACAGAAAAATATTTACACATTAGTTAAAATAAGAATAGCTTGTATAAAGGTCCGTTGATTGCTGAGGGTACTAGGTATAATCCCCAAATCGAGCAATTTTCTAATTCACGTACAAAACGAGTGGCAGGTTCATATTCACATTGGATCGCACCGCCCATATTATTATTATATAATTAGAGTATAAAAAGTTGTAGTATAACGTTGTAGTATCAAGATTATATCCAGAAAATAATTTTTAATTTTGTTCCAGGAAAGCATTCTATACAACATACAATATTTTATAATAAGAGAATTTCCGTATGATGTTCTTAGGAACCATTTCTGCATTTTAAATTTTCGGGTTCTCTGCAAACCTGAAACAAAACAAAAATCTCTGCCAAATTGATCGCAGTTTGACTGTCACCTTGCTTTTATGAACTGCAGTTTATTTACATTTATGAACGCAAATCTCGCAGGGCTGCCGCATTGTGACGTTTATGAGCTCGGCATTTCTTTACAGTTTTCTTAGTAGTATACAAAATTAAAATTATAAAAGATTATCTAAATACAGAAAAATATTTACACATTAGTTAAAATAAGAATAGCTTGTATAAAGGTCCGTTGATTGCTGAGGGTACTAGGTATAATCCCCAAATCGGGCAATTTTCTAATTCACGTACAAAACGACTGGCAGGTTCATATTCACATTGGATCGCACCGCCCATATTATTATTATATAATTAGAGTATAAAAAGTTGTAGTATAACGTTGTAGTATCAAGATTATATCCAGAAAATAATTTTTAATTTTGTTCCAGGAAAGCATTCTATACAACATACAATATTTTAATAGCTAAATCGCAATGGCGCGTTCGGGCAGTCAGTCTTTGGTAGGCGTGGCTACGCGTTTTATCCAGCCTACGAGAATGTTGTGTCAGACAGCGGCAGGCTCAGTTTTCCATATCAAAATTAACGCGCACGTTTGACGTTCTGAAATACAATTTTCATGAAAAAGTATGAGCTTGCTGTTAATAAAATCCTTCGAAATAATCGTCTCAGTTTGCCGAACATTTAAACTAATTTATTAAAAAAAAAATTTTGTATATATAAATTGTCAAAAATACTTACATTACGGTCTGTGCAATTTCACCGCTCGACCGCCCTATTCTGACTTCCACAAATAATTTATGTGTACCGCTTGAACGCGACGTTGGTATATGGGGATAATAAATCAATCGTGATTGGTTTCGGTGTAAACAACTGATATCACTATTGAGCAATGCAATAACATCAGTTTGAGTTTTGAAATCGATTCCAAGATAATGTATTCTCATTAGATTGGGACACTTACCAATGAAGTGTGTAACGTGTTCCCTTGCTTGTTGTTACCCTTCTGAAATAATTATATATTATATATATATATATATATATATATATATATATATATATATATTTTTTTTTTTTTTCAATTTTAAAGTTCGAAGGAGTCGAAATAGTTCTTGATCCTAAAGTTGGTGTGTTCGTGACGATGAATCCTGGATATGCAGGAAGAACTGAACTCCCAGAATCAGTCAAGGCGTTATTTCGACCAGTTACTTGTATTAAACCTGATCTTGAGCTGATCTGTTTGATTTCATTATTTTCTGACGGATTCCTAACATCAAAGGTAAGTGTTATTTATGTATATTTCCTGTGTGTTCGTGATATGTAATGCGTAAATTAAATGCATCAGTATTTACTAATTAGTACGTTTTAATAGGTTTTGGCAAAAAAAATTACCGTATTGTACAAATTAGCTCAAGAACAGTTATCGAAACAGTGCCACTACGATTGGGGACTTCGTTCATTAAACTCTGTTTTAAGAATGGCAGGTGTTATGCAACGCGAAGGAGGCGATTTAAATGAATCAGTTGTTCTTATGCGAGTTCTACGCGACATGAATTTTCCGAAATTTGTGCTTGATGATGTACCTCTATTTCTTGGTCTCTTAAAAGTAAGAAAAAATTTTTGATATTTAACAGCTTAGATATACATATAGTACAGCTTATTACTGATTTTCTATAAGTATTTATTTATTATACAATACATATATTGCTTTGCACTAGATATTTTAAATTTGTGTTTTCTGTCGAACTTTCCACTAACGTGCTTATAGACGCTATATAAAGGGTTCACAAAAATCTGAACATAATGCTTGTAAAATTAATTTTCGTATAAATCTTGTGTGAACTTACAACAAATATTTGTAACCACTAGATTTTTAGAGTTCCAAACTCTTCCGATACCTTACGCATCAAGTCTTGACATTCGCCCTTAGTATTTCGAGAATACAAGTGTATTCATCACGATAATTATCTCAATTTCCTTTATTTGTCTAACATTAGCATGTACATGATATCCTATGTATAAATTAAAATTTCACAATTTGTTTAGCTTTTGAAAACTTGGCATATATTATTTTATATACTATATTAGACAGTATGTTATGCGTTAGCAACGTGTTATTAAGTGCATAAATTATCTGCGTGTTGCGTGTTTTCTTCTGCATTTTTCGTAAGTTACAATCTGAATGTGTATCAATGTAATAACTCATATATTAACATTTTTGAAAGGATCTTTTCCCCGGAATTGACTGCCCTCGGGTAGGATATCCTCAATTCAATGCTGCAGTACGTACTGTTTTATTAACCGATGGGTATATACTGCTTCCAGATCAGGTAATATTACGCTATATTTTACTTATTATTTAATATTACGTTTTATATTTATTTGTTGGGAAATATGATATTTTTGCTTTCATCACTTTTTTTAAAGGAAGATAAAGTTGTTCAGATGTACGAAACCATGAGGACTAGACATTCAATAATGATTATTGGGCCAACAGGGGGTGGCAAAACTGTGGTTATCAATACTTTAATTAAGGCTCAATTATTGCTGGGGATGCCTACTAAATGTACAACTCTGAATCCAAAGGTATTTGCAGCAATGGTCGAGGTTGTATTATTTCCTTAAGACATGTACATACATATACTGCTTTTTTCCTTCGTTCATCGGATCGTATTTTGAATTGACAATGTATTTTGAAATTAAATGACACATTGAATTAACGCCCAGAGGGTAGTTCTGCTCTGTGCGTTAATTTCTTTTAATTAATTTTTATTTATCGTTGTATACTTCATCGCCGTTAGGATTTAAAGAAAAATTTGATCAGTATTCCAAAGATAAAGAAAGATAAGACCAGCTCTTCGTGCCTTGGCTCAAAAAAATTGCTGCGGAGACTCAAAGAGTAACTTTAAATAGACATTGGTTGAATTCATAATTGCACTGCAGAAAATATTCTCTCAATACATTTATGAACACAAAAACACTGCCGCAAGTTTGCAGCAGGTCAGTATTATCAAAAAAGCATTCATTAATAAAATGTATCGCTTACTTATACAAAAAGTGTTTGGTTGACGGTTGTATTTCTAAACTGAATGCCTACGTCATGTCTAAATAAGAGCAAGCTTTAATGTCTCATAAACTAACCAAATTTTGAAAATATTAGTGAAAGAAGAAGCAGCGGACAACGTAGCAATGGCCATGCTTTTAAATAAAAAGAATTGGAATCTCAAAACATATTTTGAAATAAAAGAAATTTTCTTAAAATAAGAGAATTTCTGTATGATGTTCTTAGGAACCATTTTTACATGAAAAAGTCCACTTTTCGGGTTCTCTGTAATCCTGCAACAAAATCACTGCGAATTTGATCGCAGTTTGCCTGTCACATTGCTTTTATGAACGCAGTTGCCGACTGTAAAAGTGTGCCGACTGAAAAAGTCCACTTTTCGGGTTCTCTGTAATCCTGCAACAAAATCACTGCGAATTTGATCGCAGTTTGCCTGTCACATTGCTTTTATGAACGCAGTTGCCGACTGTAAAAGTGTGCCGACTGAAAAAGTCCACTTTTCGGGTTCTCTGCAATCCTGCAACAAAATCACTGCGAATTTGATCGCAGTTTGCCTGTCACATTGCTTTTATGAACGCAGTTGCCGACTGTTCTCATGCACAGTCACTGAAGTTTGTACATTTATGAACGCAAATCTTGCAGAGCTGCTGCAGTGTGACGCTTATGAACTCGGTAGTTGCCTTTAGATATTTTTTCGAAAGTTTCACAGACGTACAAGATGGTCAAACAAGTAGGATGACACTGGAGCCCCCACAATTTTGGTAGATGTGACAAAAAAACGGCCACCTCCACCATGTGGAACTGTTGAACCTGAATGTATGGAGAATTGGGGGTCTTGTAAACAAATAGAGAAGTAATCGAATGAAGAGAAATAATTGCTGGAGAATGTCGACTGTGAAAACATTCTTACCTACATTCTTACATACCAGTAAATTACAAAAATCCATTCAGTGAAAATTTCATTCAGAGATTCGTAAGTTTACAAGGTTCATGTTCCCCACACTAAATTGGAATATAGAAATACTATCCTTAAGGACAAGATGTCTTTTATTCAATGAAATCCCACTGGATGTATGTCGTAGATACTGCCTATTGATGTTAGTTATCAAATTGATTGCCTTTCCTTTTAAGTTCACTAACCCATTGTGGTCATCCTATGAACACTCGTCCAAGCATATTCTTCCGTATTAGAAACCAACAAACGTATTATTCTCAAAATTATTTATGCAATAGATAATTTATCATTTCATTTTTGAGTGAAACAAACCTTAAAAGCTATAGCATTAGCAAGACCAGCTACGAGAACGCTACAGACTCGGGATATACGTCAGTAGTATATTGGCTAGCACCAACGGATGGTAGAGATAACCTTTTTGAAGTTTCGAGGAGGACAGCAACTATCTTGCATCTGGACGAAGAGTTCACGATTTAACGTTGCTCAAGGTTTCTTCCGAGAATATTTTAGAGGACAAGAGCAAATGTGTGTTTTTTGACTAAGGTTTTTGTTAAATTATCTGAAGAGAGAAGAGCAAGCCTATCAAGATCATGACGTCGATTGGGTACGTTCAGTTTTACGAGAGGCTGGAATAATTGGTGCTTCAATTAATTGGCTTCAGAACCAACCTGTCAATGAAATTCTGTCAAGAGGGAATTGGAAGGCCGAAAATACGTTCAAACAACATTATTGCAGGACAATGAATTTCAATTATACCGCAAAGGAGAATCAACATTTTGAGAATTTTATATCGAAGAAATTACAATTTACAACATGTCCGGTATAGAGGGAGTCCGTTGTAAAGGGCTTTCTTACTGTTATGAAGTGTCCGTAAAGAGAGGTGTCCCTTATAGAGGAATGACGTAAAGATTCACTGTACAAATAAAATGTTAAATAATACGAAATACAATAGTTTTTATAATGTGTTCTAAACTCGTAAATGTATTACATTTTGCCTTTATTTTTAGGCATTTTCGGTGGTACAACTATACGGTTTCCTTGATATGAACACAAGAGATTGGATTGACGGACTTTTCTCAAATATATTCAGAGAAATGAATAAACCAATTACTAGAGAAGTAAAAATCGGATTATTTCTTTTTTATTTATAAAAATTATGTTTAGCAAGTGTTCTCAGATTTATAACAAATATTTAGATATGCAGATCCAGTGTTATCAGTGCCAAAAAAAATATTTTGTGACACCTCCGATATGCATCACAACTTGGGTTTTTAGAAAATACTGCTTGTGTAGTACATAATAATTTTTGTTGAAAATAAACATATTACATAATACATACATACATGTACATAATAATTTTTGTTGAAAATAAACATATTAAATAATAATTTCATATTAGAAAATAACAAGTAGATCTAAATCTAGTGTCGAGATATTCATATCTTTTAACACTAGTCTATATATTTGCCATGCGAATCTCATGTTTGGTGTCAATTTGACACAATGTTTAATAGAGCCGAATGTAAAGTCAAAAAAGAAGATATATGCCGTATATACGGTCGTTGCGGGTTATTTATTTTTTATTTTTTTTATTTTTTCTGTATGATATGCCGCAGTCAACAACAGACGGTTTCCACGTGACACGATAGTTGTGAACCCGTTTAAAGCAAAGCTCGATAAAAAGCAAACACGTAGTGAATGGACTGCTGATGCGACTGACAAGAAGCGACCATTATTCTCGAGAATAATGGGCACGGTGGCATTGTATCGCGAACATACTGAATTTGGTTGTCTTTCGACTTGAAAGCATTGTCCGGCTCAGCAGCAATTTCCAAACAAATTGCTTATCTCATTAAAACAGCATCACTGTTGTCAATGTCATAATCTTCGGAATCGCTTGCTGAATAATCTTCCAAAAATTCGGGAATACGCTTGAATAACTAATTTATCAAGAGATTGGAATTCGTTCAAAAATAAATCGTTAATAACTCACACCAAGAGGTTGCACAATCCAATAATAAATAACCATATAAACAGAGGAACACAAGAATCTTATTTGAACATTTGAACACATAACATCATTTTGGCAATAGCACTACAATTATTAGGAGTTTTGCTTATTAAAAAAAAGTGTGCCAATTTAACACTAAATATAGACTAATGCTAAAGTAAAAAGCTAAATTTGGATACATACACTTTGTAAGGAATGGCTTTTTTGATTATGATTTCATATCTCTAGAACGCTCAACGTTAGCCCGTTATCATGAACATGGCTCTCCTCTCAGATGGAGAAGCTTTGAATAAGTGAGATGTATGTATAATTTATATATAATATTATTACTCTGAGTTTCGAATAATCGCTTGCTTACACATAATATAAATATAATGCTAATAAGAACATAAAAACACTTTCAATAATGTATATTAATTCAGGAAAGACGATATATTTGTTTTGATGGTGACGTTGATGCTTTGTGGATAGAAAACATCAACTCTGTAATGGATGATAATAAATTGCTCACCTTGGCAAATGGGGAGCGCATACGATTGGAAGGATATTGTGCATTATTGTTTGAGGTATATTGATTAACTAACCAAACATGGGTATATGCTGAAAACTAATTTAAAATTAAACATTAAAAAACAAAATGAAAATACAGTAGTTCAGTCTTTAATCTGACTGCAGATACTAGAAAACATAGTATATGTACATATTAATTTACTTACGGTTCACAGTTCCTGCAAGGCCCCAATGCTGACTTCTTTGAAATTTTTGAATGTGTTGAATGTGTTCAATGTGTCCTTAAATCACACTGCACCGCCAATACAATGGTGGTAATTTGTTTTCACTGAATGCCTTAAATACGAGTTGGTTGACCGGTATATTCTTATTTTCCTCAAAACCAGTGTTTTGGAACTTTAATTCCAACCGAAGTTTCTACCTGTGATTATGAATCTCGTACAGAAACCTCGTAGAACAATTACTTTAATTTTTTTCTCCGCTGTATGTGAGACTGTTTTGGGGCCCAATCAAAAGATGGAGATCACAATACGCCATGACACGCCACTGTAAATGATCAAACTTCTCTCAGATCGCCATTGACTTTTCTCGATTCGTAGACCACAAAACTCTGTTTTCAGGTCACAATAGTTAACTTTGATCTACTCATTAACCTGGATTGTTAGCTTTTATGGTCCAGATTGTATTGCCACAGCGCAAGCTCATAGCTAAATGCGAATGTAGAAGATTTTGCTCCTATGTAATAATATGCCACTTCTTGCAAGTTTAATGTATACTCATGAATATTTTATATACTTATATAAACATACATATAAACTTTATACAAATATTTTTTATATATATTCTTTCCTTTTCTTAATGACATAGGTAGGTAACTTAGACTACGCCTCCCCAGCCACTGTATCTAGAGCAGGCATGGTATTTGTTGATCCAAAGAATCTTCGTTATTCGCCTTACTGGAAGCGTTGGGCAACAACGCGTCCTGTGTCCGAAATAGAGTTCTTACGGGTATATAAACATTCGTGTTATTAAAGTAGTTTATGTAGATATATATTTTTAATATAAGGAAATGTTTGAACGTGTCATATCACCAACAATAACATTCATTTTGGAAGGACTTGATGGAACTCAACAAGGCGTTCCTTTACAAACAGTACTATTTCAAAGTGATCTTAATATGGTGGTTCAGTTTTGCACGTTATATGATGCTATGTTTCCTATACCTAATTTTAAGGATGAATCAAATGAAACATTTGTAGACTATGAAGTAGGGGTCTTGGAGTGCGGATTTATTGAAGTAAGTCTTTAACTTCCCCAGAATTATCAGTATGGTAAAGAATGTAATAACCTTGAATATAGTGTGTTTACGGTTCTATGGGTGCATGCCTAAAAGCCAATGAAAGAGAAAGGTTTGATGAATTTGTTAAAAGAAATTCTGGTTTGTTACTATTGGAGGATTCTGTAACGCGACGCGCCACCGAGGGACAGCTGCCCTTTTCGAAAGCTACATTATATGAATACTTTTTTGATTGCAAACAGAAAATGTGGACAGCGTGGGAATGGATAATACCCAGTTATGAGCATGATCCAAGTATAAAATTTAGTGAAATTCTTGTTCCAACCATTGACACAATCAGAACTAATAAATTCCTTTGTTTGATGAGTCTTGTAAGTAGACATATTTTATAGGTTAATTATATTAATAATATTAATATCACCAGAGGAAACGACCAGTTCTTTTAATTGGTGATGCTGGATCATCCAAAACAGCAATTGTAACGAAATTCTTGAGAGAGCTTGATTCAAATGTCTACGTATGTTATATCACCTTTTCTAAAAATCTTCTTAAATTCAGTGGAAAAACACGATATCATATTTTATAGATTATACTTAATGCAAATTTTTCTTCGAGGACAACCTCTTTGGATATACAAAGGACTATAGAAGCTACCGTGGAAAAGCGTACGAAAGATACTTATGGCCCTCCCATCGGAAAACAAATTGCCTGCTTTATAGATGATATGAGCATGCCCCAAGTGGATGAGTAAGTTTTCTTTTTTACATTTTTTAAAGTCTTGTTGGTTTTCACAAAAAGTGCAGATCAGTTTTTGATTCCTAAACACCATGGACTGTCCCTAAGTCGAGTTTTTCTCTAACTCGAATTTGTTCGCCATATTTGGACTTTCCCCTCAAATTTTCACAGCGTCTCTAAATCGAAACAACAATTTTAAGTAAATTAACTGTAACTGAATTATGGCAAAGTAAACCGGAAAACAATTGTTTCTCTCTCTAACACGATTTTTCCAAATTTCTTCTAACTCAAACAACAACAAATAATGGTATCCCCTGAAAGTTCTGCTTAGGGAGAGTCCAATGTATGTAAATTTTACAAAATGAAAATTACACAACAAAAACAAAAAAAATGTTAACATTGTAACTAAAAAATGTGAAATTACTACCAAGGTTCAGTTTAACATTGGCATGTTATTGAATTAAATGTGACTATTTAATTATCTAATTGACATAAACAATACTCTTTAGATATGGAACTCAGCAGCCTATAGCACTATTAAAACTTCTATTTGAGTATGGAGGAATGTTTGATAGAGGAAAAGATTTAAACTGGAAAAAATTGAAAGATGTCAAATTCTATGCAGCAATGGGATATCCAGGTGGTGGTCGGAATGAGGTTGACCATCGTT
Organism: Eristalis tenax; assembly: GCA_905231855.2. Taxonomy (NCBI): domain Eukaryota; kingdom Metazoa; phylum Arthropoda; class Insecta; order Diptera; family Syrphidae; genus Eristalis; species Eristalis tenax. Next base: position 236,188 of record HG993124.1, read on the forward strand.
TCATATCGATGTTTTCAGTGTTTAACTTGGTTTTTCCGAGTAACGCTTCGCTCCACCTAATTTACAATTCAATTTTCAAAGGACATCTAATTTGTAGCAAATTTCCTGCAAGTCTTCACAAAATCTCAGGAACCATCGTTAAGCTAACATTACATTTGTTCAAGGTATGTCATAAATTCATTCAGCTTAAATTATTTGAAACTTACTCCTTAATAAAATAATAAAAACTGTATACAGTAAATTACACATATATTATATATTTTATATATTTTTATTTATTTGGATTCAGTAAATCACATAGAAAATGAGCTTGAAAAAAACTTCACCAGGTTTTCGACAGCCAAGTACGAAGTGAAATAAATACGATGTCTCAGATCTGTCTCAGACTGAAACACAGAATGTAAGGTTTCATACTCTTTATCTGTCAAATCGTGTGACGTCACGGTTATCTCTTGGTCATATTAAAGTAAATGAAACTCATATTGAAATTAAATTTTGATGCAAAGACTTTATAATTTAATGTATTTACAGATGTGGAAGGGTTTTGAGTTAAATATTTACATATCATGAACAAGTTTTATTTAGTTTTCTTTTTGGGTCAATTTTGTTCGTTGTTTATCGTGGTATTGCACTCTTGTTGGAGTTTATAGTTCTCGTTAGTTAATTTAAGGACTTTTGAGTGCAGTACTTCATTCTCCTTTCTAAGAGAGTCAATTTGCTGTTGCACATTCAAAATAGTTTCTTGCAACTCTAACTCCTTAGGTCTAAAAATGTGGAATTAGTTACGGTAATAAAATTTACATGTTAAAAGTTTAAGCTTACGTAGCTAGTTCTGGAGAGCTTTCCTGTGTCTCAAGCTCGTCCACGTTATCAATCAATCTGTCTTCCTGGCTAATAGGTTGTTTGACCAAGGATGCTGCCACAACCTGATAGCTTCTTTTGTGTGCCCTTTCACCTTTTTTCTTTTGATTCGGGCTCGTAGAGGCACTGGTAGACAGCAGATTTTCTGCTGACACATCCTCAAAGCATCATCCCTCAAAGTACTTGCATTTCTAGGACAATAATTGAGCAATTCGTATTTCAAATTACACGCATATTGATCCTTATTGAAAAGCTTAGAGCAAATGAAAGCTGTTTTAACGTTCACTTTGTCTTTTCGTCCACATTTGTGCACCGAAATATTTGCCGCTCTTAAGTCTTTTGGAAAACGAAAAACCCTCACTTCACTGTCTGTATTTTCTCTCTCATTTTAATACTATAAAATTCCACACAATATTGTTCACAACACTGCGCGAATCTGAATCTGCCTATATACAACTGACACATTTGTGTATTTCACAAATTTGTGAGATTTGTGTTTGTGCTTTATTTTGTCTATGTACGCACTTTGTAAAATGCTTGTGCGAACCATATTTTCTACCCGTTCAATATCTACATATATCATTGAAACCAATGATATTACATTGCTGTATATTCAGGAAGTTGTATAGACACGATACACATTTGGTGCGAGCTCCTACGAATTTTGTGTGTGCACGAGATTTGTTCGTCCAGTCAGTCGAATGAAAACATAGATAGAACTTCTTCAAGGTTGTATTTTCTTCATACACAACGTACATTTACGGCGAGCTCGTGCGAATTTTGTGTGTGCACTTGATTTTTCTAAGCACCTAGGTAACTAGAATAATGCGGTGTTTTTTAGTGTTGTAAATTGATTCGTGTTTGCAATAAAAAGTTAAGAATGTTGTACAATGAGTGAATCGAGTTTATTATTTATTAGAAAAAGCATTCAGTACATTGAACTATGATGGAAAAAGAAATAATTGATGCAGGTTGACCAACGACTGAAAGGATCTTTTTAGCTTTGAAATTAATAAAGACTTCAAATCAGAAGTACGATTTTGGAAGATCGTCTTCAATTGTCTTTTATTACAATTGAAAATGAGTTCTTAATTTTTTTGTAGCGAAGCCCAACTCTTGGTTTGATAAGATGATTGAAGAATTCACAAAAAAGAGTCGAGGAATCGTTTAACTTATTGTTGTTTTTTGTTATAAAAATAAATTTTATGAACAATTAACTATTATTTCTAAAATTAAAGCAAAATTCATGAGCTAATTCGATGCACAAGCATCTTAATACCGCACGGGACGCCACTTGGAAGTATATAAGTATATTAATTATTTTATATTCACATTTAAATGAAAATGCTTATGTTATTAAAAAGACGTTAATGCTGTCAATATTGCGTTAGATTAACGATTGCATTGTATTCACAAATAACTTACACTGTTCCCACCAAAAATATGATCCTACTGAACCATTGGGAGCTTACCTCAAGTGCAAATATAAGTTTGCACTAAATAAGACTATGATAATAATTTCTTTTATTGCTTCCATTTACAGGCTATCAACGATGAATTGCCGCCCACTCCGTCAAAGTTTCACTATATGTTCAACCTTAAAGACCTTTCGAGAATATTCTGTGGAATAATTCAAATTCATCCTAATTATTTCGTTCAAGCACGGGGGATTGTTCGTGTCTGGCGTAATGAATTCTCAAGATCGATTTGTGATCGTTTGATTTCAGAATATGTTCGTAAATGCCTACTTTAAGAATGTTCCACTATTCATTTCATCTTTTAAAATAGGATATAAATTTGGTGAGCAACCGCATAGAGAATGAAGTTAAAGAAAATTTTCCGCCAACATTTGAGTTGGATAACGGGTATGTCTTGCCTAAAACCACTTCCATCCAAGGCGATACAACAGCCCTTGCGGAAGGTGATTATAATATTCGATCCTTGTGGGATGGTTATAATTTTTTAGGAAACTTTCCAGACTCGGAAGGATGTGAGGGAGCATCTTCTGAAAAACCCATTACAATTACGGAATACGTTCTCCGGAATCCGCTTCTTTTTGGTGACTATAGAAATGCATTAAATGTATCGGAGCGTAGATATTATGAAGACTTATTAGACTATAAAGCTATTTTCTTTCTTTTCCAAGAGGTAAGAGTGGAACTTAATACATTATAATACATAAGTCTTAAGATTATTTCAGCTCTGGTTTATTTAGTTTAAATAAATATGTAAATATAGTACATGTTTATGTATGTATGCGCAACAGTAAGGGATTGACTTCACCTCAGTCAATAAGGCTTTCGACCAAGAACGATTTTTTAGACTTGAAATCGATGAATCGTTGGTGTGGAGCAAAGTATGTATACCAATGTAGTTTCCTTTCTGTGCATATGTACGGTAGAGCAGAGGTTTCCAATTTGTTTCGTCCACGGAACAAATGGCACGGAGCTGTGCGTGCCACAGGAACAAACGGATATTAACAGAAAACATCGTTCTAAAAAAAGTATAAATGATACAAAAATAATTGTTTTAAGTTTCATTAAACATTTATTGTGCAACAAAAAAACTTTGTAGGTGAAAAATGTTCAAACATTTACTTCAAATATCCTTAAAATTAGGCTTAATGTCATACAACTGAATGCGAAGGTCTGGAGCTGCGTCCAGTCTGTTGCAACAAACTCAGCCACGGGTCAATAAGTTGTTGTGAATCATAAGAGCTTTTTCTGAGACTGCAGGGTATTCATACTTTTGTCCAACCCAAAATGCATTCCTTAGCTTCCTTCTTCTTTGCAATTAACCTGACCATATTTGCCTCCAAAAATTCGCTTGAAATAGTAAAACTTTCTTGTTTTTTTTGGTTAACACATTTTATCCAGGGGACAAGTTTGGGTTTAAGTAAAGCTATTTTTGATTAAATTGTAAATTTATTTGTGGTCGTTTGCTTTAAGGACTGGTAAATTGCGGTAATTTTATCGAATATATGTCAAATGAGCCAATTTCCCAAAACAATACTCATCGTGCAAGTGTTCAACAAGCGTACTTACGGGTGCAGAGTTGAACTGTTCGAAGGAGAACATATAATATATAATTCAAATACCTTGGATGAAACTTTTTTTCGTTCCTGACAATATGGTTATGCTCCTTGTATACATATTTGAAATTACTTTATATTGTAGTATTAATAAAAAAATGTTGTATATTTACAAGGTTTTGGATGAATACCGGGAACAAAAAGGAATGCTAAGTCTTGTCCTTTTTGAAGATTGCCTTGAACATTTGACTCGTGTTCATCGTACGTTACGAATATATAGAGGTCACATTCTTTTGGTTGGTGTTGGTGGATGTGGTAAAAAAAGTATTACAAAATTGGCATCGTTTGCAGCGGGTTTGTTCCTAATGTTTTTAAATATTTATTCTGGATTGTTATTGTATTGTGTTTATTTCTTCATTTGCAAAACATGCGAACATTTAAATGAATGAGTTTGAGTATTACGGAAGTGTCAAAGTTTAATAAAATTACAGTTACAGAAATTTGTTGTTGTATTATTTTATGCACCATATCCGAATAATTTCTCTTGGCACATTTCAATTTCCTGATCAAATTCTGTTAAATTTTGTATATACGTATGTGTACATGTTAAGTTGACAACGGTTGTATTTTATGTTTATCTCATGTTCGTTATTGTTTCGATCTCATCAAAGTCATGTTTTGCAATTGTACTATTTTATTATTATTTAAATTATTCGATGCAGTGTCGCTTCATATACTTATAAGGAGAAATTAGATTTGATTAGTTTACATATGTGCATATTACACACCAATAGCCCGATTTGAGTCGCAATTAATAGGGTCTTAGGAATTTGTATTTAACATTCGATGTGTTTAGTTCACTTATCCATGCATATGAAGAGGATTCGTTTTTTTTTTATTTTTTTTCTGAAGATATCTAAAGGTACTTACTTCACAATTGATTCTGCGGAAGAAATTAAAGTTAAAATAAGTTTAAAAAAGTGATACGATTAGACTAGTGTTGTGTTTTTCCGGCCCCAATAAGCGAGTAAAATCGGGGTTTTAGTGTATAATAGTAGATGAAAAGTGCTGCTATTTATTTACATACTCTCAAACTATGCAATTTTTATTCTTTTCACTTAGAGTGCGATATTTTTGAAATAAAAATTGCCCGTGGATACAATGATTTTCTTTTTCGAGAAGATCTTAAGAAACTTTATTTATTAACGGGTTTGGACTGCAAGAAACAAGTTTTTTTAATATCTTCAACACAGGTAAAAATCATTTTCTTTGTTTTTTGTGAAATCTTTAGCAAACATTGTGTGTTTAGATTATAGAAGAAGGTTTCTTAGAACTTATAAACAACATTTTAACTACTGGAACCGTTTCGGCACTTTTTGCTGATGATGAAAAGGATAGTATAATTAGTCAATGTCATCAATTCGCAATTGACGCTGGCTATTCATGTGGCAGGTATTATTAATTGTTTTTTAATCCAATACATTTAGTTTTCTACATTAAACGTTCAATCAGAGATTCTGTATGGAACTATTTTATTGACACATGTTGCGAGAACCTTCACGTCGTTCTATGCATGTCACCAACCGGAAATTCGTTACGAAATAGGTGCAGAAACTTTCCTGGCATAATTGGTAGTACAACAATTGATTGGATGTTTGCTTGGCCAGAACAAGCTCTTTTTGCTGTTGCCGAACTATATTTATCTGAACATTCCATGGTTAGTCAAATTAGCATTTTGATTGAATTGATTTAAATAAAGTAACTGTTTTAGATTCCAGAGGAACACAGAGAACAAATTTTGAACCATGTGGTACATGTTCATAACTCGATATATCCTTATTCTCTACAATACAGAGAAAAATTGAGTCGGAATAATTACGTTACTCCAAAACATTTTTTGGATTATATAAATAGTACCTTAAAATTGTTAGGTAATAATATCATTCAATGTTAAGTCTAAATGAGTGCATATTAATTGGTATATTTCTTTAATTCAATAGTATTAAGTGAGAACTTATATTAGTCACACCATAAGCAATTAAGTTGGTAGACGCAGTTCGGATTTTGAGAAAATCGAAATCGTTTTTTTTTTTTTTGTTTTTTATAAAAGTAGAATATTTATTCTTTTTTAGTAGTATTCTGTGAAAATATAAGTCAGATCGGACTACTATTTAGGGAGATAAATAACTTTGATGGGGCCCATCTCTATCACCTCTATATTTTTCCTCTATACATATCATTAACTAAACATTTTTTGACCTTATGATTTTTGATTTCGGATGATCTAGTGACGAGCTGCAGTGATCAACGCAAAACCCTTGTTTTGGACCAATTGTATTGTGTTGCACGCATTTTGAACAACTGAAAAAAAACATTTGGTATAAATTATTTTAATGCGTGACGACAAAATAAAAATCGCAGCTTTTTTTGGGCGTTCTAACTAGGTCCTAACTACGCCCTTAACGTATACAATCATACGTCTCGGCTAAGAATCATTCACAGTATGAATGATTTACCTAAGCAATATATATATATATGAACATATATATATATATCATTAAATATTTAAGTTTCGGAGCAGCGTTTGTATTTAAATCGTCATCAATAAACGTCATGTCCACAGTGCTATTGCTATATGCTAGTATTCGATTTATCCCAATAATCTGCGCGTTAACTGATGTTTACACATTAACGGTGATCACTAAGAAAAAATTATAAGTTTACTAAGTTGTGGTAGACAAATAACTATCTACCAAGAAAACAAAACGTTGTTGTAACTTGTTGGTTTGTGACTGGTTGCTGTAGAAGCCAGGCCCTGACTTAATATTATATAACAAGTTCATTACTTAGCTGTTATATTTTTTTACTTTCTTTATAATACTTACATTAATTTATTTTTAAACTCAACACATTGCTTTGCGTAAATAATTAGAGGACGAGAACAACTTCATCATACTTCAAAGTACTCGTCTGAACGAAGGTACAATCAAAATTGATGAAGCAGCTGGACAAATTGATCAACTTCGAATCATAGTGACAGAACAAAAGAATAACGTTGAAATAGCATCTGCAAACTGTGAAGCTATGATGGAAAACATAAAAACATCAACAGAAAAAGCCAACAATAAAAAAGCTGAGGCGTCGGAAAAATCCGTTGAAGTAGAACTCAAAGGAAAACAAATTGCCATTGAAAAATCGGACGCTGAAATTGCGTTAGCTGATGCAATACCAGCTTTAGAGGAATCTAGACTCGCTTTGGCCAATCTTGATAAAAGTCAGATAACTGAAATTCGGTCATTTGCAACACCACCACCTCAAGTACAAGTTGTATGTGAGTGTGTAGCTATTCTTAAAGGCCATAAAGAAATCAATTGGAAAACTGCGAAAGGTATGATGTCAGACGTTAGTTTTTTGAAAAGTTTAATGGATATGGACTGTGAGGCACTAACTGGAAGACAAATAAATGCGTGTAGAGCACACATGAAATCGGCTACAGGTTTAGACGACATGGAGAAGATATCAGTTGCAGGTGCGGGTCTTCTTCGATTCGTGCGTGCAGTTATAGCTTTCTTCGAGGTTTTCAGAGAAGTGAAGCCAAAGAAAGAACGAGTGGACTACCTTCAGCAAGAGCAAGAATTACAAATCAAAATACTGTCAAAACTTAATCAAGAAATTAATCAGTTGGAGCAAACTTTAGTATCTCTAAACAGCAAATATGCTGAATCTATGAGACAAATGAAGTTATTAACAGATATGCTGAATCAAGCTCAAAGACGATTAGTAGGTATTATTATTTGCTGACATAATTAAATATACAACACAGATATTTTTCATTAGGAAGCTTCTGACAAGTTAATAAGTGGATTGACGTCTGAACGTCAACGCTGGAGCGAAGTTCTTGTAGAATTGGGTGAACGAAAAACAATGTTAATAGGACAAAGTCTTATTTGTGCTGCCTTCCTTGCTTATACCGGAGCATTTTCGTGGGAGTTCCGGAAAACCATGATCTATACAGACTGGTTAATTGACTTAAAAGAACGAGAAATACCAATTGACGATGAATTTGATCTGACGAAATCGCTTACCACTGAAGTTCAAATTTCTGAGTGGACCACAAATGGCTTGCCACCTGATGAACTATCTGTTCAAAATGCCATCCTCACAGTGCGAGCATCTCGCTTCCCTTTGTGCATAGATCCACAGCAGCAGGCTTTGAATTGGATAAGGAAAAGTGAAGCTCAAAATAACTTAAAAATTCTTTCATTTAATGACTTTGACTTTTTGAAACAAATTGAATCCTCAATTATGTATGGTATACCAGTTTTATTTCAAGATGTTGATGACTATATAGACCCAGTCATAGATCCAATCTTAGAAAAAAATATTCACTTCGGGGCTGGTAGAAAATTTGTTATAATAGGTGATCGGGAGATTGATTATGATGGAAATTTTCGAATGTATTTGACGACAAAATTTACCAATCCACTTTTTGATCCCTCGGTTTATGCAAAAGCAATGGTTGTTAATTATAGCGTCACATATTTAGGATTAGAGGACCAACTTTTAAGCGTCGTTGTTCAATGCGAACGTCCAGATTTAGAAAAACAACGCGATTCGCTAATATTGCAAACAAGTGAAAACAGAAAATTACTTCACCATTTAGAAGACTCTTTGCTTCGTGAATTAACTACATCAACTGGAAACATGCTGGACAATATTGAGCTTATTGACACATTAGAAAACACAAAAATGAAGGCAAATGCAATTGAAAAACAATTACAATTATCAGTTGATACTGTTGCAGATATTGAAAAGGTCCGAGATGGATATCGTCCAGTAGCTAGGCGTGGAGCAGTTCTCTTCTTTGCCTTATCTGATATGGCTGCAGTAAATACTATGTATCAATATGCTCTCAACTCATTTCTCGATGTATTTGCAACATCACTTAAAAAATCAGTGCCAGATTCAATGCTAGCTAAGCGAATAACCAACATCATAAGCACGTTGACTGAGAATGTGTACAGTTTTGGTTGTATGAGTATATTTGGTCGCCACAAATTACTGTTTTCATTTCAACTGGCTACGTCATTAGAACAAAGTGAGGACCACTTGCTACAACGAGAACTTGACTTTTTTATAAAAGGATCGGTATCATTAAAAAAAAACAATACAAGCTGTCCCGCTCTATGGATATCTGAACACAATTGGAAGAATATCGAAACTCTGGCTTCTGATTTTTCAGAAAACTTCGAAGAACTTTGTACACACATTGAACACAATTTGGATGCTTGGAAAATGGTATTTATGCTATATATTAATATGTAGGGTAAATTTATATGATCCCACGTATATACACGTATACACACATATATTAGTTAAAATAAAATAATTTTCAGTGGTTTGAATCAGAAGACCCTGAAGAGACAATATGCCCTGGAGACTTCAATATGGATTGCAATCCGTTTCAGGTGTGCTATTATTTCAGTCATATTGTATATTTGTGTTATTAAATCATTCTAAATATTTTGTATTCCATCAGAATCTTATGCTACTTCGATGTTTCAGAGAAGATCGTGTGTTTCTTGCAATTAATAAGTATATTGCAAATATAATGGGTGAATTTTATATAACCCCGCCTATTCTGAGTTTACCACACATCTTCGAACAGTCTACAAATATGGTGCCAGTTTGTTTTATTTTAAGTGCTGGCTCGGATCCATCAACTGATTTGCTGAACTTTGCGGGTCGGATTGGTCAAACAATGTCGTATATTTCACTAGGACAGGGCCAAGAAATGGTAATTTGAATTATATGTTTATTATAATTGTTTCTTATGTATGCATGAGAACAAAGGGAACTGATACTGTTGTATGAAGATAACTAAGTAACTGGTTCCGCACGTTCGTTTTACATTTTGTTCTGTTAATTGTGTTTTTACCTATTAGCAATTTTTTCTCGGCGACTTCATTATTTGTTTCTCTTATCAATTTTAAAGTTACATGAATGGTAATGAGTTATATTTCGTGCTTATGTAAATGTTAATGTAATGAGATATTCAACTAAGAATATACCAAGATTTCCTGGTAATGTGCTTCTGAGGGGACAGCATTATTCTAGCAACCACAAGTGTAACGCTGGCCTACTCACCTTAGATATCTTAACTAGCATATTTCTATGCCCGTGGGTTAATTAAACTCAATTTTACTGGTGATATGTATACCAGCCATCCTACTCGTTTACTACTCTACAGCTGCCATAGTAGCACAGCCTGGCGAACCTACCAAAAAAACTATTTATTTTTTATAGCCTAAATAGATATTCTTGAACCACGTTTTACTCAATTTTGTATTCTTTAGGCTGCATTCAACTTAATAGATCTTTCTATGCGGCAAGGTCAATGGCTTTTGTTGCAAAATGCTCATCTTCTTCTTTCATTTGTTCGCCAAATCGAAAAATTGTTAGAAAAAATGGAAAATCCGCATCCTGATTTTCGTCTTTGGATTACAACTGATCCCACGCCAACATTTCCAATTGGTCTGCTTCAAAGGTCTTTAAAAGGTATGTATTTAAATATACCATCATTGGATTTATATTCTAATTAGTATTTTTACAGTGGTAACAGAAGCTCCAAACGGGTTAAAGCTTAACTTAAACACGACATTTTTCAAACTTGAAGACGAAACTTTCAACTCCTGCTTACATGCTGCTTTCAAACCCTTGGTATATGTTTTAGCTTTTTTCCACGCTGTCGTTCAGGTGCGTTGTTTTATATAATTCTGTTTTTACACGGCAGAACATTTTTGAAAAAAAAAAAGTCCAAAGAATGAATATAATATACGTCTATTCGCTATCATCATCGTGCTAATTCAATGAAATCATTTAAAAAAGAAATCAGTTTGTAGTCTCTATCCCGTGTAAAAACAGGATTCCCCGTACATCAATTTTAAGAATTAATTAAAACAATAGTTTGTACGTTAAATCTATTATTGCTAATGAATTCTGGCTCTTCTAAAATGTTTTAATTTTTATTTATTTGACCTATATTTACATCCATCGATTAATTAGGAACGCAGACGTTATGATAAATTGGGTTGGAATATTAGTTATGATTTTAATGAGTGTGATTTTTATGTGTGTTTGAATATTATCAGAACATATTTAAACAAGGCCGTTGGTGCTAAAAACTCAAGCATTCCTTGGGATTCACTTAAATATTTAATTGGGGAGGTAAGTAAATTTGTATTACATTTATAGCTTTAATAACGCATATGCAAAAAATTTGTAAGAAATTCAAATAATGTAAATTTATATAAAATTGTATGTATCAACTCAATCTAGTATGTTATATGCATATATATCATGCGTGTCAGTTCTTGTAAATTAAATATTACGTTTGAGTTCATTTCTTTAGATTCTACTGAAATATTATTCAAATGTATTGTACGAATGTGAAAGTGAATAGAAACAATTAGATTCGAGTAGAGTTTCTAGATGGTATCCGAAATTTAAATACTTAATTGGACTTTTTGTTTCCTTGAGATTACAATAGTCTGTTGGAAATGTAATGCATTGTGTATTTATTTTTTTTTTTTTGTTTTCTGTGACAATAAATACATTATTGTTGTTATATGGTGCACACTACAGTAAAATTATCTTCCAATGATGATGATCCACCGGTATGGTATACATACGTAAATTACACTATAATACTATCCTATATTTTGTGAATCAAACCAAATTTATAATCTCACTCTCACGCATGTATATAAAAATGCTTATTAAGCAGTTAAAACTTAAAGGTACCCACTGTTATATATTTGTGTTAAAATGCAACATATGTATATTATATAAATACATCATTATATTATAGCGTATTAATCATTTTCTAGGTCATGTATGGCGGTCGTATTATCGATGATTATGATCGCCGCATAGTTGAGACATATCTGAACGAATATATGGGTGATTTCATATTCGATACTTTTCAACCATTTTTCTTTTACGAAAGTACTGACTTTGACTATCACATACCAAAATATTTAGAACATATTGATGATATACAAGGTACATACATGTATTGTATTAGCGTAATTGTCGTTTTACATAAAGGTTAATATCGGAATATATTATTTTAGCGTATATAAGTCAACTGCCTCTAGTTAATTCCCCAGAAGTTTTTGGACTTCACGCAAATGCAGATATTAGTAAATACACTCAGGAAACTAGAGCTATTTGGGGCCATATGATAGATCTTCAACCACAGACTGGTGAGTTCGTATACAAATTTATAATATAAGTTATTTTTTAAATAAATATAATTGATTTTTATTTCGTAACTGTTTTAATAAAACATTATTTTCATGCAAGTCAATGTTTCGAATTGGAAGAAACAAGCGAAGGGTAAATCGAACACATACATGCATGCATAGCACTATTCTTTAATTATTACCTTCTAAATGTATATACATTTTTGACAATTATTTATCTTTATTTATAACTATTATTATTGTTGTCGATAATTTGTTCGTTCATTATGTATCTTAAAAAAAAACCCTTCTTTCAAATTATTTGTTCTGTTGTTTTCTCTCCTGAAATAGTGTTGTTACAGTTCTACCGTCCTGATTTGCAATCATGACCGAATTTCTATCAATACAATTCATCCACGGTTTCATGTTAGCTTCCTCCCATATCCTAGCGTATGGAATATGAGCTAACTTGAAACCATCTACATCCTTCAATACATATCGGTCATTAGGCAAAATGTTATCTACTTGATAAGAACCTTTGAATTTAGGAACTATTTTTTTAACATTCATCAGGCTGACTTTTAAAGTTTTTAACCATAACATAATCGCCTAATTTGTATTCTTTGCACTTCCTGCTTCTATCCTTCGACCTACTAAGTCTCTTTCATTTTTTTGTATGCCAATACATTCTAGTTCTTCCCGTAAATAGTCGACCACTTGGCTTCTTTGTTGGACAGGGGCTTCCGTGGACTAAATTGGTCAGAGCAAAAGTTGGCCAGTGTTGCCGCGGTTTTATTATGCTTAGGAGTGGTGCAGTCATTTAGTTGCATTTCTTTATAATTAGTGTTGAGTTTATTTCTTATAAGAAAATTAACGATATGTTTCGTGAAAGAAGTATGTTCCATATGAAATAGTCGCCTAAGTCATTTTATGGCATCTCGGTGCGTCGCGGCGTCAAAAAAGTGTCAAATTGCGAGTAAATTTTTCATAATTAAAATGTTATCCTAAACAAAAAACTAACTTCAAAAGTTCCAGTAGAACGTACATAACACGCTGAATTTAGTGAACGCATGGACCACAAGAAACACATACTTCTCCTTTGAATTTCTTAAGTTAACTATACCAAAATGGCTATAAATCGCAGGTTTTTTATTTTACAAACACTTTCATCTTTGTTTTGGCATATAGATAAGCTTTTTTTAAATTTGTTCTCTTCGAAAACCAATATCGTCAACATACGACTGAGTGCATCTACGTGTTACATTCTAAACCCACTACGATGTTTCAATATGTAGTCGTAAATTTGAAATTATTTTATTAATCTATCTTTTAACTTAAAATCAACTTTAATATTAGTTATACATACATCTGTCTTATCAATATCAATATTCATTATACATATACACATACGTATTTTTCAAATACATTATTCTCTTCCGTTTCTTCTTTTTTTTCAACTTCAAATTCGCTTTTCTTAATAAATCCTTCCCTAATGTGTGTATTTTGTGAAGACATACTATATAAACCATATATAAACTGTACTTTTATATTTTAGCAATCTGTTAGAATCAAATTCGGTAGATGAAATAAAGAACCATTATTATTATTATTAATATCAGTGGAATATTAGGGAATTGTATTATTTTCCACAACCAATCGACCGATAGATAGATGTTTCTTTCGTTATAAAATCTCGTTATAAATCCTCTTCTGCATTTCCCAGCTAGGCGACAATATGTACGTACTGCATTGGGTATAAGCCGCCACACCATCTTATTGATAAGCGGCTCCATCCATCCATTCAAACCCGCATTGTAAGCGCACAGCACGTATCTCTTCATGGTTTCTGTCCACCGACCGATACTTACACAATTCAGTTTAACGAAAGACCTCAACAGCGTCGGTCTAAATATCGCTTACTCGTCCCGTTTCGCTCATCGTATCGTTGTCTGTTTCTTGGTGGCACAAAGTGGCCGTGCTTTGCTACCTCTTATTTGAATCAATCTTCCGTGGTCCGGGTTTTGTAGTCGCGTGTGTCTGGGTGCTCTTATCGGTGCGGAATTAATTGATTGATTTTACACAGTGAACAAAATACACGGAATGAAATTTAAACAAAAGAGGAAAATGTAAATTAATTCATCCACATCATTATTGTTTCTGGAATTGTGTCCCATATATATGTTACTTGGTGCGTTGAGTGCTGTACCAGAGTTTGAACTGACCAAAGGCTTCAAATCGACGATACCGGCTGTGCAAAAATTCTTGAGAATTCCGATGTCTTGCAATCCAGCCGAACGTATCCGAATCGATTACTACTCACACGCAAACATGACCAAACATGCACATAATTCGTAGATTGGTCTATTAGAGCCGTTATGGTAGTCAGAGTTTGAACTGACCAAAGGCTTCAAATCGACGATACCGGCTGTGCAAAAATTCTTGAGAATTCCGATGTCTTGCAATCCAGCCGAACGTATCCGAATCGATTACTACACACACGCAAACATGACCAAACATGCACATAATTCGTAGATTGGTCTATTAGAGCCGTTATGGCAGTCAGAGGTTGGACTGACCAAAGGCTTCAAATCAACGATACCGGCTATGCAAAAATTCGTGAAAATTCCGATGTCCTGCAATCCAGCCGAACGTATCAGAATTGATTAATACACACATGCTAACATGACCAAACATGCACATAATTCGTAGTTTGGTCTATTAGAGTCGTTATGGTAGTCAGAGGTTGAACTGACCAAAGGCTTCAAATCGACGATGCCGGCTATGCAAAAATTCGTGGAAGTTCCGATGTCCTGCAATCCAGCCGAACGTATCAAGATCGACTAATACCCACACGCAATCATGACCAAACATGCACATAATTCGTAGATTGGTCTATTAGAGCCGTTATGCAAGTCAGAGTTTGAACTGACCAAAGGCTTCAAATCGACGATACCGGCTATGCAAAAATTCTTGAGAATTCCGATGTCTTGCAATCCAGCCGAACGTATCCGAATCGATTACTACACACACGCAAACATGACCAAACATGCACATAATTCGTAGATTGGTCTATTAGAGCCGTTATGGCAGTCAGAGGTTGGACTGACCAAAGGCTTCAAATCAACGATACCGGCTATGCAAAAATTCGTGAAAATTCCGATGTCCTGCAATCCAGCCGAACGTATCAGAATTGATTAATACACACATGCTAACATGACCAAACATGCACATAATTCGTAGATTGGTCTATTAGAGTCGTTATGGTAGTCAGAGGTTGAACTGACCAAAGGATGCCTGCCATGTTCTTCCCGTAAATAGTCGACCACTTGGCTTCTTTGTTGGACAGGGGCTTCCGTGGACTAAATTGGTCAGAGCAAAAGTTGGCCAGTGTTGCCGCGGTTTTATTATGCTTAGGAGTGGTGCAGTCATTTAGTTGCATTTCTTTATAATTAGTGTTGAGTTTATTTCTTATAAGAAAATTAACGATATGTTTCGTGAAAGAAGTATGTTCCATATGAAATAGTCGCCTAAGTCATTTTATGGCATCTCGGTGCGTCGCGGCGTCAAAAAAGTGTCAAATTGCGAGTAAATTTTTCATAATTAAAATGTTATCCTAAACAAAAAACTAACTTCAAAAGTTCCAGTAGAACGTACATAACACGCTGAATTTAGTGAACGCATGGACCACAAGAAACACATACTTCTCCTTTGAATTTCTTAAGTTAACTATACCAAAATGGCTATAAATCGCAGGTTTTTTATTTTACAAACACTTTCATCTTTGTTTTGGCATATAGATAAGCTTTTTTTAAATTTGTTCTCTTCGAAAACCAATATCGTCAACATACGACTGAGTGCATCTACGTGTTACATTCTAAACCCACTACGATGTTTCAATATGTAGTCGTAAATTTGAAATTATTTTATTAATCTATCTTTTAACTTAAAATCAACTTTAATATTAGTTATACATACATCTGTCTTATCAATATCAATATTCATTATACATATACACATACGTATTTTTCAAATACATTATTCTCTTCCGTTTCTTCTTTTTTTTCAACTTCAAATTCGCTTTTCTTAATAAATCCTTCCCTAATGTGTGTATTTTGTGAAGACATACTATATAAACCATATATAAACTGTACTTTTATATTTTAGCAATCTGTTAGAATCAAATTCGGTAGATGAAATAAAGAACCATTATTATTATTATTAATATCAGTGGAATATTAGGGAATTGTATTATTTTCCACAACCAATCGACCGATAGATAGATGTTTCTTTCGTTATAAAATATTTACATTGATTTTAGCTATCGCACAGTATCTAATACAGAGATTTGATATATCACATATCTTACTTCTGGAAAAAGGGTTTACAATATTGTGAAATCTATGAAAATAAGTATGGAACAAACTAATTTGTAGGAAAATACGACAAAAAACCTTCAATACAAGAGAAAAAAAAAATATGAATAAATTAATATGTAAATAAATAAATAAATAAATATATAAGTAGATAAGTAAATAAATAAATAAATATAAAGGACAATAAATACTAACAATATTAAAGTTTAACAAATAAAACGTGTAGATTACAAAATATAAACATGTAATAATATTTATTCACTTTGCGGAATACAATTTGTTAGTTCATTTACTAGGGGATTGTCAGCAAAAACACAGGAGTAAACAACCAATACATTTGAATTAATTTCATCGTCTTATGTACTCTTAATATACATTACTTACAAGTACTAATTATATTAAGAGCGCTTTTATTTAGGCCAAAACAAATATTGTTTGTCACATTAGAACCTGAGGCACGAACTGTTGGCGCATTAAGCTAATAGGGCTACCGGTGTCAATTAGTATTCCTAAAATTGTTTCATAAATGACATTTTCTTTTTTAAATGTATAATATAAAGTTCTTATATACTCGCCCGGATATTCTTCATTGAAGACTCTAACTCGACCTCATAAAGCATCTTCATATTTATCAGTAATTTTTTTAAGAGAACTGTCAGCAAGTCCCTCCTGGAATACAACCATCTCATAGCCTTGCCTTTAAGTTTGCCTGAGATCGAAGATCGATCATTTGCATCATCTAATTGGTAAATCGATAATATACTTTTTGCTGGGTATCCCAAAGATGAAATGAATCACCAGTACCCGAAAACTCAACAAAGATTACCATTGTCATTAGTCGTTTCATTTTCACTCATTTGAATATCACTTAAACTGTTACTTGCACTCCTTTTTTGAAGGTTCTTATTTTCTCTCTTCAGAATTTCATTTGCCTGTCGTTTAACTCTACTTATTAATTCTTTTTTTTTCATTAAATGACACATTTGTTGCCTTGTTGGTTTTTCTTCATTACTTTGTTGCCTCTCACGTTGTCCTGATTTAACACAACTCCTCTTACGGGCCAAAGCTGGTAGCTTCTGTTCGTTTGCTTGCTTCAGATAGTCCAATTGTTATAAATACCAGCAAACACACAGCAATACCTTTCAACCCTAACATGCCCACAATTCGCCAACCCATCGCGATTCGACCACGACCGTTTTTGCTTGACGTTATCTCAAGTGATCCACTTTTCGTCACTAGTCAACATACTCCAAATGTTGCAAATGGGTCAATGTTGTTGCAGTGATCCCTGAAATTCGGTCCTTAGGGTTCTTTGGGCTTAACTCGTGTATACACATACATCGAGCTCCAGCCTTGTTCAAATTGTTACAAATGGTTTGTTGTGCTTGTTTACATCCTAGCCAATCGAAAAAGTGCTTACATTATGATCATACTCGACGAATTCTATGATTTTATGACATTTTCCACATTTGGCCTTTCAAGGCGTGGTACATCCTGGACAACGAAAGTGCCTGAATCGACAGAACTAAAATTGCACATGATTTACTGCTATAATATCAGGATACATTATACATATACATTATTCACATATTAATCACCCTTATTGCCGGTTGGTTTCTATTCCAAAGAAGCATGATCCGAACTGAACAGCTGTGTACTTCTTGAAATATTCGATGTTTTCCATTCTTGATTAATTTTTTCTTAGTGCGTCTTATTTTTTCTTTTGTTGCTTCTTTAGGATATCCCACTTCTGAGATTGTATTCGATCATTTTGTCTTTATCATTTTTATTAAAGGGTGATTTTTTAAAAGCTATAGGAAAGTTTTTCAAAAAAAAAAACACATAAAATTCAGAAAAAATCATGAAATCTTTATTTAAATCGATAGTACGGTCCATATAATTTAACGTTTGAAGATTATTTCATGCAAATGTTGACCTTGACTGCGAATCAAATGGTCAATCCGCTTAGTCCAATTTTGGCATACTCTTTCCAGCATTTCGTCCAGTATCTCACGAATAAATGCTTCAATGTTGTCTTCCAATGCGTCAATTGAAGCGGACTTGTCTGTATAGACATGAGCTTTAACATAGCCCCACCAAAAATAGTCTAAAGGCGTTAAATCGCACGATCTAGGCGGCCAATTGACCGGTCCCGAACGTGAAATAAAATGTTCACCGAACTCGCCTCTCAACAAGTCCATTGTTGCGCGTGCTGTGTGGCATGTGGCACCGTCTTGTTGAAACCACATGTCATGCAAGTCAAGCTCTTGCATTTTAGGCAAACAAATGTTGGATATCATCTCACGGTAGCGCTCACCATTCACAGTTACGTTACGATTCACATCATCTTTGAAGAAGTACGATCCAATGATGCCACCAGCCCATAAACCGCACCAAACTGTAACTTTTTCTGGATGCATTGGTAGCTCTTGTTCAATGCTTCTGGCTAATAGCCACTCCAAAGTCGACAATTCTGCTTATTTACGTACCCATTGAGCCAAAAATGAGCTTGCCATAAAATGGAAGAAGCGCGATGAACTTTCTCAACAGAGCACGCATTTTGATAATAAAATTCAATAATTTGCAAGCGTTGTTCGTTTGTAAGACGATTCATGGTTAAAATATAGACCAAACTGAAGATGTTTGACAGTGACAAAACACGAAACGTGCGTCAGCTGTTTAAACCAGTGTTGCCAAAGAGATAATAGCTAAAAAATCACCCTTTATAGTTCAACAAACAACCGGGAATCTACCACAATTCGTGAATTTCAGTGGGAAATGGCGACAGATTCATGAATTTAGTTAACTCAACTCAACATATATATATATATATATATATATATATATATATATATATATATATATATATATATATATATATATATATATATATATATATATTGTTGTATGTATATTTATATACATACAAGAACCCGTTCTTACATTATTTGTTCTCTTGGTTTCTCTCCTGAATCAGTGTTGCCACATTATTAACATATTACTATTCTTTCAGGTGATGTTTTAGGTGGCACGAGTAAAGAAGAGTTTATTGGTGATATCGCTAGAGATATTTTGAATAAATTGCCACCCTCTTTTGAAATTTGGAGAGTAAAGAAAATATTTCAAATAAACATTACACCAACTGGGATAGTATTGCTACAAGAATTGGAACGTTTCAATAAATTAACTCTGACTATGAAAAAATCATTACAATTACTTCGGAAGGTGAGACACATGTTCTATATAAGCCATGTACCAGCTATGTCTAACTACCGTAAAAAAAACGTACCTTAGTTTTACATTTTATTCTTTTACTCTTGTCTTGTCATTTTAGTTATTTGTACATTAAAACATACATGTATGTTTCATACGTTTGTTTATAAAAAATTGTTTTTTTTTATTAGGCCTTAGCGGGAGAAACTGGCATGGATAATTTACTTGATAACATTGCAAGTGCTTTACTTAATGGGAAACTACCTGTGTATTGGGCAAATTTGGCACCGGCTTCATGTAAACTACTAGGAGGCTGGATACAACATTTACTGGTAAATTTTTTAAGAGTTTATGGAAGTTTATTTGTTATAAAGTTTAGTTACGAAAAAAATATGTTTTGATATTCTATGTACAAAAACGCGAACACTAAATCAATCTATTTGTATATATTTTTAATATTCAGAAACGTTCAAGTCAATATCATTATTGGTCTCAATCCGGCGAACCAATTGTTATCTGGTTGGCAGGACTTCACATACCTGAAAGTTACCTCACTGCAATAGTTCAAGTAAGATAAATTGAATACGTATTATTACGATTTATTATTTTATTGCACATAATCCTAATGTAAAGTAATGTTTTGTTAAATTATTTGTTTATAATCATAACTCATTATTAGTAAAACGTGTGCCCATTTGAAGAATCTTAGAGATGTCTTGATTTGTACAATAAATTGGCGGTATAGTGGAATCTAATGGCCCTATTCTAGTTGTGAGGTAGTCACAATTCACAAATGTCTACAAAAAGCTCACAAGAAAACACACCATGATGTGGTGAATTTGTTTTCATGACAAAAATTATTACTATTTTCGCTCTCTTTTCACATTGTCCTCTCAATGTATAATAATCGGAATTCGGAAGAATCTGTTGAAAAACTTGTTTTCACCAAAGCGATGGGAAAAGTTATTTTTCGTAAATTATTTGTTACTCTAAAATTATTACGCTTGTCTCTACTCTCTTCTATTTTTATTATCTTATATGCTCAATCACAACCTTGACAGTTCCTGTGATGCAAAAGACAATAAACAAAATTTTTGACTCACCAACTTGACTCACTTGTGAGGCAGTTGTGATTATGACACATCACAAAGGTATGCCAGAATAGGGCCATACCTTAAGGAGTTTTATTTTATTGGTACTAGAACCAGCTATTATTGTCCTAGAGCCTAGGGCCCTAGGAAGGTGTGTGATTATATTAATAGTGGAATTGTTTTTTTTTTTTGCATTCAAAAAATAGTATTGTAAAAGATTTATTTCCCTTTTTTTATTTATTTAATTTATTATTTTATTTTACACGTCCGTCTGCTGCGGCGTTTGAATCACAACTGACTCGTTTGCGCTCTTTTCTTATCCTACAGGATTTCTCTCTTTCCTCTCTTCATGCTTTGGACTGCCACAACTCGGCCATCCTGACTCATAATCGTCCCGATTTCACCGATTGAACGTTTACATTTATCATCTTACCACGGTTTGAGATTCGCCACTTCCCATATCCCCTCATAAGGAATTTGTCCTAACTGACAGCCCCCCACATCCTTTACCACATACCTATCGTTTTGTAAAACTTTTTTTATTCTGTATGGCCCCTTAAACTTTGGAATCATTTTCTTGCAAATACCAGCCCAGTTCTCAAAATTTCTCGTCATCACATAGTCACCTAATTTGTATACTTTATAAATTCTAGAACGATCTTTTAATTCTTTACTTCGCTCTTGCTTGGAAATTATTTTATTGGCGGCTTGGGCCCTGGTCTGTACTAAATTCCTTTCCACTTTTAATTCACTGTATTCTTCTAGATTCTCCTTCAAAAAGTCTACTATAATACCTCTTTGTTACACTTCGAATAGTAACTCACTTGGTGTTACTCCAGTACTTGCGTGGACAACATTTTACATCGCAAATTCTATTTTCGGCAACACGCCATCGAGAGATATATGCATACCAGCATTCGTTAATTTTGCGATCATCGGGCCAAGACTCCTATTTACTCTCTCGACTTGTCCATTGGCCTGGGGCGAACCGGTCGCAATTTTAACGTGACGCACGTTACACTCATCGAGAAAGCATTTAAAATCTTTGGCGGTGAACGCACTTCCGCGATCAGAAACCACAGTCTTTTTACGACTATAGTGGGCAAAATAAGATCGCAAACAACTTACGACTTCGTTAGTACCCGTGGATCTAGTTGCGTATAGTTTAACATACTTGGTGAAAGCATCAATTACTAAAAATACATGCTTTTTCTTCGCGTTCTTTAACAAAATTGGTCCGAAATGATCCACATGAATCGTTTCAAAAGGACAATTCCCCTTTGGAATGCTATGCATGAATCCTTCCTGTTTACCAAATATTCTATATTCTTCTTATTCTAATATTCTTCCAATACTAAAATGTTAGAGGTGCGGCTTAGCGCGTCAACATGCTGCATCTTCATTCCGCTGCGGTGCTCAAGCGTATACTCATAATTTTGGAGATCTAGAGCCCACCGTGATATTCTTCGATTAATTGCTTTTTTATTCAACGTTAATGTGAGCGAATTGCAATCGGTCACGATTTAAAATTGCATCCCATGTAAATAGACCCTAAACCTTTTAAGAGCGTAAATTATCGCTAGAGTTTCGAGCTCGAAACTATGGTACTTGGATTCTTGCTCAGTTGTTCTTTTAGAAAAATAGAAGACAGTGTGAAACTTCCCATCCTTCTTCCTCTGCATGAGAATAGCTCCAAAGCCCAAATAACTAGCATCGCAGTGAAGTTCAGTTTCATCTCTGGGGTCATATATTGCCAGAATTGGTGCTTCCACTAACTTCAGCTTCAACTTCTCAAAACAGCGAAGTTCCTCTTCACCAAATTTGAATGTGGCCTCCTTCCTTATGAGCCTATATAAGGGTTGTGCTATGAGCGAAAATCACTCTACAAACCTCCTAAAATAGGAGTATAGCCCCAGGAAGCTGTGAACTGCTTTAACGTTTTGTGGTATCGGGAAATTTATAACCGAATCTATTCCTTTCGCATCAGGCTTAATATCGTCCCCAGATACCGTATAGCCTAAATATTGCACCTCAGATTTCAAATTCAGATGGTGCGTTCTTCAAACCGAAAAGCATTTTGAGATATTCAAATTGGCCTAAAGGCGTCTCAAACGAAGTGTACTTTATAGATTCTGTGTGCATGTGTACGTGATGAAATGCACTCTTCAAATCCAAAAGTGTGAATATCGTTTTGCCTACTAATCCATCTAGTAAGTCTTCTATAAGTGGAATCGGATAATTATCCTTCAGCGTCACCTTATTTAATGTTCTGTAGTCTACACTCAATTTAATTTCTCCATTTTTCTTTCTAACGAGAACAATTGGTGACGAATATTCAGATCTACTTGCTCTGATAATACCCTGATCTAATAATTGGTCCAGTATGATTTGCACTTGTCCTTTCTCAAAAAACGAAAATCTCCTGGGAGGACAATGGAAGGGCCTGTCATTACTCAATCTCAAATTCATTTCACAAATCAATTCGGGAATCTCAGGACGATTTCGACTCAAACAACACTCATCAAATATTGTATTAAATTTGTCTCTGTATGCATCATCTATGTTTACATTCAATTCATGATTTTCTTTACCATCTACTTCTACATTCATTTGCTCTAAACATGCCCACTCATACTCCGTTCCATTTAAAATATCCCTTCGATCATTATTTAAACATTTCATTTTACAGTTCATTTTTACACATTTCATTTTACGCTCTTTTCTTTTCTTACCCATTTCATTTTGATCATTATTTACAAATTCAATCTTTAAACCAGCTGCCCAAAACTACAGAATGATTCATTGTGCCATCCGGTAGAACTGGCAAACTTATTTTCACTCTTTTTCTATTAAATAGTACAAAAATTTCAATTTTTTGAAAAACAACTAAAGAACTTTTATTTAAACCAAAAAAATTTCGAGAATTTTCACATTTTTTAATTAAAACTGGTGGCACAAATTTTCTTCTGATGAAACTTATGGGGCTGCCGGTGTCAATCAAACTTTCTAATAATAATTTAAAGCTAAAATGCACATTCGAATATATATACAATAATTTGCTTACGTATCTTTGATCGTCATCATTATCGACGACTTGAAGAACCTGGCGGCTGCTCGTTCGCTTCGGGCAATCAGCTGCAAAATGCCCCATTTCCGCGCAGACGTGACAGGCGCCCCTCTCCCTCTTCGGCTTGTTGCACTCATTCGCCATGTGTCCTATAATGTTGCAATTGAGGCACCTTACAACTCTTGATGATAGTCCAGAAGCAGCTTGTTGATGGACAGCGGCTACTGGTGCAGTTCTCGGTCTGGACATTTGAATTTTATTGAATGCTTCTAATAATTCACTTTTCTTGCGGAAGCGCTGCAATCTTGTCTGGGATTGCAAGTACACATCAGGTATTCCATCGATGAGACATTCCAGAAGTTTTTCGTCGTTCATTGAAGCTTTGTTCGCAGCGATTGTTTTGTCGTGGAAGTACTGTTGAAACGTTTCGCTGTACGACCACTTCCTTCCCTCGGCGGCCTTTCGTAATGTCAGGCGACTGGTGTGATCTCCAAACATGGACTTCATGTCAAGCAACAGCTGATCGACTGGAATAGTTAACATCTGGAGTGGAACCATTGCAGCGCCTTATCCTTCAGGCGACATGAAATCAATAATCTCACCATTTTATCATCCAAGTTGTAGGCTGATTTTATATTTTGGAGCTGTGCTTCCCAACGGGGAAAACTTTCTCCATCACCACAAAACTCTGCCAGTAAATCCTTCAGATTGTACACATTCTCTTCTGTGCTGCTCTTACCATTTGCACGTTCGTTCGCAATTTGTCGCTCTTTATTCAACCACTCGTTTTCTTTCCTCAGTATCTCATTTTCTCTCCTTATGACATCCAATTCCCTCTTCATTATGTTCCACTCCTTTTCATCAATTTCACTCATTTTCTTTCCTTCTTTCTTCTTGTATTTTTCACTCCTTTCGGCATCCCTTTCATTATTCCGCTCATTCTGCTCTGGTCGTCCTCATTTTCTCTCTCCTCGTTTCGTTCATTATGTCGGTGACTCTCATTGTCGATATCGCTGCGTGTATCGCCAAATTCTTCATCTCCGGATTCTTCGTCGTCAACGAGATCCTTGTGTGTATCTGGATACTCACCCTTCCTTCACTGGAATTGAAATGAGACACAGAAGCAAGACGCCTTTGCTTCCCGTTGTTTTCTGCTTAAGTGTCCCAAGCCAATTTTTCAATTCAGCTGCCGTATATTTTTTTAGCATTTCAATATCTGCCATGATTTATATGATAGATTTATATGATGCCGATGGTTAATCCTACTTCTGAGATTGTAAAAGATTTATTTCCCTTTTTTTATTTATTTATTTTATTATTTTATTTCACACGTCCGTCTGCTTCGGCGTCTGAATCACAACTGACTCGTTTGCGCTCTTTTCTTATCCTACATGATTTCTCTCTTTCCTCTCTTCATGCTTTGGACTGCCACAGTATGTTTATTATCTGTTTTGCGAAAATACAGCGTCGCATTCGTAATCCATTGTGTATTCATTCGCCATTCGATCCTCACGTTCAGTCTTAATCTATGAATGCAAACAAATGACCAGAGATCCATCTCTGGATCTTCAGGTTCAAGAGATGAAGGAATTACGTGCTTAGAAAACCTCCCCTCAAAACAGCCCAAGTTTTAGTTCAAAGATGTTTCTGCTGAAAAAATCAAGAGAGAGAGTTCATCCCTATCTTCGACCGCAGAGCATTGAAGAGTTTTGTAACAGTAGTCTTTCAAGCTGATCTAGCATGCTTCGGTTCCAGATATATTACATGTAAACGATTGGATTGCAAACAAAGACTTGTCACAGGCATAATTTTATGTTCCGATAGCAGAATGCCACCGACTTTTTCTGTGAGTGGTATGCAGAGACGAACTCTTGCAGCTAACATGCCTTCCATTTGGCCTGTCGTCAGCCCCCAGATTGTTTTCAGCGCCGAGCTGTCTTATCACTGAGATTCTTCGAAACGCTTCTTCCTCTTGGTTGGTCAAGGCATCTACAAGCCGCCAGTTCAGGTTGCGAAAACTATAGAAAATTTAGAAGTACTTGGATAAGCAATAAATTTAAAAAATCATTTGATTCAGTGGAATTAGAAGAAAAGATTTATGAGTATTCCAGAAAGAAAAGATAAGACTTTCTCTTCGTGCCTTGTCTCAGAAAAAATCTTGTGGATACTCCAGGGAGTATTAGGTCAGTTGACATTTTGAAGTTTCGTGGTCACAAGAGGAAGATACAACAATACAAACGTTGGCTTCAGACCTTTCTCCGAAAGTTTCACAGACATACAAGAAGGTCACTCCCCATCCTTTCCTGGTCTTTGGAGAAGATCACGTAGTGATTTGGAGCCATAGACAAAGTCACACAAATTCGCAGACCGACAGTAACAATTTTTTTAGTGTCAGATGCGGCATACTACGGATGGGGTACTCAATTGGACGAGATAGGCATTTCGCTTTATTATTAAATCGTTATATTTATGTTGTCAAATAGAGAACGATATTTTGGGTTGTGCTATGTGTATAGGTAAATAAATTAAACGGTTTTGTAACACGTGAAAAAGCAACATACAATTATCCATAAGAAAACATAGATTTTATAGACTTATTTGTTGACACTTTTTGAACATAATAAATGTATATGCTATGAAAAAAAAACCTATTTCTTCACCCGCAATATATAAATAAATTTCATAAAATGTTCATCAAAATTGCATAAAATATACATCAGAAAATATTAAAAATTCAATTATAGATTGCATGCAGAAAAAATGGATGGCCCTTGGATAAGTCTTCACTTTATACTACCGTAACGCAGTTTATTGACCCTGATGACATCGAAGAAAGGCATCCAACTGTAAGGTTTCCTTTATTAATTAAGATTTTTTCGAGGATTCATAATAAGCACATGAATTATTTATGACATTTCAGGGATGCTATATTTACGGACTGTATATAGAAGGTGCTAGATGGGATTTTCAGAAAAAAGAGTTAGCTCATTCGCTTCCGAAAATATTAGTTGAGGACCTACCAATTCTAGCAGTGATTCCTGTAGAGAATCATAGACTAAAACTACAGGTTAATTTATCTATACATAAATATAAACGTATATATAAGCACTATGTGAATACGTCAATACGTATATTTATGTACATAAATATTTATCTGACGTATTTGAAAAGTACCAATCTAATATTTACATTAGAAGAATCTAAAAATATACGCAGTTTTAAGAGATAATTTTCTTTTGGTTTTCAGAATACATATAGAGCACCGGTGTACACAACATCCCTGCGAAGAAATGCGATGGGTATAGGTCTTGTATTTGAAGCCAGTCTTGAAACGCATGAAGACCTTAGCTATTGGGTACTTCAAGGTGTTTGCCTTACGCTCAACCGTGATTAAAGCAATTTAATAATCAATACGCTTTCTTTTTTCGTGTCTTCTTTTGCATTGATTATGTATTATCTATATTATTTTATGTATTATCTACGAAACGTAGATAACATATAATTTATGACTTTTTGAATTTTTTTCATTTTTCGAGAGAGAAAAAAGAGTTATTCACGAAATAACGTAAACGCCGTTCTCTGATTGGTCTATTTGGCTTTAGAAAACTATTTAAAAAATGGTTATCAAAAATTTTAAAGGGCAAGACAGGTAGAAGTTTGGCGTCTCTATCATACTTACCATAGATATGCCCAACTTCTACCTCACTTGTCCTACTTCATTTCTGCTGTTGGATTCAGAAGAATTTTGTGAACATGGTTTTTGAGTCAATTTCTGGGAAAAAACGAAAAAAGTCAAATGATACTGCTGGCATTGTCTCCTGTCATTCTAGGAATCAATACTCTGGATTACTGGAAAATTAAGCAGAATGTGACATCGACAGGAGGGATGTTTCTCCATTTAAAAAACGACAGTTGGGTTTGCTTAGTTTCTAATAGGAAGTAAAACTAATCGCCTAGCATATAATTTTGTACAAGCGAATATATGTATGAACAATAATATTTTATGAAATACACCATTGGCTTAGCATAGGATAGCGTCAACAGAGAGAGTGATGTTTTTGTCGAGCAGTCATCAAAGATGGACTGTTGTCTGATCTGTTTGTTTTTCTTATTTATATATATATATATATATATACCAAATTATTTGACTTCTTGACTTCGAACAGTTCGTTCGTTTGCCTCTTGTCTTAGTGCGCTTAAATCGGTTGCAGGTATTCACGGTCCTATTCTCCACCTTTCTGAGCAGCAACCAAAAAATTACATGCTAGAGTTCTTGCTCTTATGTCCAACATTATTCAGATCAAACTCTAACTTATAAAAATTGTCCACGCACCACGTTTATGTCACTTTCTTTAGCCAACATAGGAGTCAGACTTATATTGACTCGCTCCATTTGTCCATTAGATTGAGGCGAGCAGGGGCAATTTAAACGTGATTCTTTGGATTTCGCACAGACGATGGTCAATGTGAAGTGTATCAGAAGGTTTGTCACCTTTTGGTATGCTATGCATACAGGGACCACATTTCGTCGAGCAAAACCCGGAGCAAAATATCAAGAAATTTAAAACATGAATGGCTTTCTTTTTACATTACTACTAAAGGGTGATTTTTTAGCTATTATCTTTTTGGCAACACTGGTTTAAACAGCTGACGCACGTTTCGTGTTTTGTTTCACTGTCAAACATCTTCAGTTTGGTCTATAATTTAACCATGAATCTTCTTACAAACGAACAACGCTTGCAAATTATTGAATTTTATTATTAAAATGCGTGCTCTGTTAAGAAAGTTCATCGCGCGCTTCTTGTGCTCAGCGACGAAGCTCATTTTTGGCTCAATGGGTACATAAATAAGCAGAATTGCCGATTTTGGAGTGAATATCAGACAGAAGCATTGCAAGAGCTACCAATGCATCCAGAAAAAGTCACAGTTTGGTGCGGTTTATGGGCTGGTGGTATTATTGGACCGTACTTCTTCAATGATGATGCGAATCGTAACGTAACTGTGAATGGTGAGCGCTACCGTGAGATGATATCCAACGTTTTTTGCCCAAAATGCAAGAGCTTGACTTGCATGACATGTGGTTTCAACAAGACGGTGCCACATGCCACACAGCACGCGCAACAATGGGCTTATTGAGAGACGAGTTCGGTGAACATTTTATTTCACGTTCGGGACCGGTCAATTGTCGGCCGCCTAAATCGTGCGATTTAACGTCTTTAGACTATTTTTTGTGGGGCCCGCTTGAATTGACGGATTGGAAGACAACGTTGAAGCATTTATTCGTGAGATACCGGCCGAAATGTTGGAAAGAGTATGCCAAAATTGGACTAAGCGGATGGACCATTTGAGGCGCTGTCGATTATATGGACTATCGATTATACGTACTATCGATTCAAATAAAGATTTCATGCATTTTTCTGAATTTTATGTGTTTATTTTTTGAAAAACTTTCCTATAGCTTTTAAAAAATCACCCTTTATAATACAATAAATAAAACCCAAATAAATGAAATAACTATAATTCAACAAAACAAACAAATACATTTAAAACTACTCATTATCTTATTTCAGTCGTTAAAGGTGTAAACAAATAGAAGCTTGGTTTTATAAAAATATATAAGATAATGAAAGCACAAAATAAAAATAGTGGCCTCTATTGCGAGTATCGACTATCGACCGAATCGCTAGTCAACAAATTTATCGACTGATATCGCTTTTGGTATTATGGAACTCAGTCGATAGATAGTTCTATCATATGTTCATATCGTGAATATGAAAAAATGAAATACGTTGTTATTAATTCTAGGAGACACATAATGTATGTCCTTAGCGATGTCTGGATTTCTTCTAATATGTAATCACATCACATCACACAAAAACAAATTATTTCCTGAAATATACTTATATTTTCAGCCCAGATCCTCGATCGACAAGGGACTTCAAATTTGCAATCGCTAAAAAACTGCTGTCAAGTCGACAAATATCGTCTGCGGTGGTCACTCGCAATACCAAACTTATGAATTCACAATCTAGTGTGTCGAGTGTCGACAAGTATGTTGGGGCCAGTATCTTGTTTTTAATATTTGTCGGAGAAACGGATTTATTAAATAATGTTTTCTTTTTTTGTATCGAGACATTTTTAAATTCTAGACAAATGAAATTGAATGAATGAAATCTTGTCTTTCGTTTTTGATTCATGAAAGAAAACTTTTACCTTTACCTTATTTTACCTTTTTACTTTTCCTGCCGTTCCGAAGTTGCAGTTGGTTTTCCTTTATTGAAAAAAACATCCAAGTAAGACGATTCTCCCGGAAGATCCTTAACTTCTTAAATGATTATAGTGATACCATTATGTGGGGTAAAATATACCATTATGTGGGTCAGTGTCATTTGACCTGTCAAGCGGTATAAATCGTTCGCGTCGAATCAATTGTTCGTTTTTTGTTAATATTAATAAATTAATTAAAATAACCCGAAAATGGTGCATAATTGTGGTGAATGTAATACTGGCATTCTGTAGCTGCGGAGGATTTTTAATGTTCCATTTTTGGGATTGATAAATAAGCTCACTTCAATGACAAATGAAGTGAGCTTAATAAAATCTGAAATTCGCGAAATTAAGTGTTATTCTTCACAGAACTTGAAAGCCAGTGAAACGCCATTGGTAACGGACGGGTCAGTTGAACCACCCGTTGCCCCAACATCGGGAATTAGTGAAAGCGCTGAAAAATGGGAGAAGGTTTTGCGAAAAAATAAACAAATCGTGGGCAACGACGCGTCGGCTTCCGATCTTGTCGCGACTCCCACAAAAGAGATTCACGCAGCTGGTTTTCATGTTAACACTACGGAAAGTGATGTGAAGAATTACATTTCATCCAAATTGAACTCGCCGGACGGTGACACTAAATGTATTAAATTGGTTAAGTCAACCGCGGACTTAAACAAATTACACTTCATAAATTTCAAGATTACTTTGCCCGAAAGTGCATACGCGCGCGAATTACGGAATCCACGCGGGTTTGCTTTTAAAAAAACAACTTTCTTCAAGTTGTGACTGACAATAACTGATTTATTCGATTGAATTTAATTTAGACTTTGGCTCGATTTGCAGAGGTGATTGCATGAACTTTATTTAGGACGGATGCTTCCCAGACGCTGACATTGCAGTTCATGCGGAATTTTTTTTTTCATTAAAGGAATACATGGGAGTATTACCGACGGCGTCCCAGACGCTGACATTGCAGTTGATTATGCGCTTGAAGATGAGGGGGCAACGGGGGCACTTCCGAGCTATATTTGCTGGTACACATGCCGGCAGGTGTCATAGAACCGATGAACGTCGTCGTCGTTGGTATAAAGCGACGGCCACAATGATGTCATTGGAGTTGGAGCGAGTGTGGGGTGAAATGATGCTGGGAAGACTGGAACATGTTGACTCTCAGTAGGCTTTTTGATGATAAAGATGCCCACTATGATGATTATGATGACTGTGATACAGAAGACGATGGTTGTTGTTGCTATATAGTTCAGTATTTTGGTCCTCTGTCCGTTTTGCAATATTTGGGCCTCTGTGTTGAAGTTGTAGTCCTGGAGCTTTTGGAGGCTTAGTACCTCTGTTGTTGAATTTGGATGAATACGGCTACTTGGTGGTGGGGGCACGTGAACTGTATCCCAAAATACGTCTGGAACATCTTCGTACGTGATCCTATTCGCTTCGACCTTACATCCCTTGAAGTGGACCAAGACGTTGTCTTCTACTGGGAAGGATTTGGAGCTGCAGGATGAATTTATTATTAATTTTGAAACATTAATAAATAATATAAAGTTTGGCTGCGGTTGATTGATAGTTCGGATTTTCCCAACATCGATGATAGGACAGTGTGCCGCTAGGTTCCTCATTAGTTTCCCAATGCATCCGGAATTGATGGTTTCTTCTTCTGTGGCGGGGTTACTGCAGTAGTAAGTTTCCTCTATTTTGGGACAAAGTGCATCATAGTATTGAATATGATCTTCATTATAGTTTATATATTGTTTTGATATTATATGTTTTGTATTATAGGGAGTGGTATAATTTGATACATAAAATATTATGAGCTTAGAGATAATGTTAAAATTACTTAGAATTACTGCCTCTGAGATGTGTGAAAGGTGGTTAATTAAAAGATCTATGTTAAAGTTTATCTGGTTAAGATACTGTGTTTCTATTAGTAGGTCTTCCTCTCTCATAATTATGTTTCCTGTCTCGTTAAAGAAAGTTACTATAGCGTTTTATTCTCTGTTTAAGTGGTCAGTGATGTTTTTGAATCTTTTGATAATTTGTATGTGTGTGTGTTCTTTAGTTGAAGTGCCTGTCATGTTATTGATGTTAGTGTTTGTGTCTTGTATTAGTCTGTATATGTTGTCTGCGTCGTTTGTATATATAATATATAATAAAATATATTACAGGGAATATGGACCCCTGTAATATATTTTATTGCCGTTTTAGGTGTAAATCTGTAATGAGGTTAGTAAGAAAGGAAAATGAAAATTATTTATTATATTTTATTGATCTATTGGAGAGCCTTTTTAACTGGAGTGCCTTTCGATAAGGATCGCACTTTTTTTTTGTAAGGATCGCCGTTTTGGAGTGCCTTTCTATAAGGATCGCAGTTCTTTTATACCGGAGTGCCTTGCGATAAGGTTCGCGGTGTATACCGGAGTGCCTTGGGATAAGGTGATGAGGGGCAACGGGGGCACTGCCGAGCTATATTTGCTGGTACACATGCCGGCAGGTGCCATAGTACAGGTGAACGTCGTCGTCGTTGGCGTGGGAGGATGAAGGGGCGTCGGGTGTGCAGGCTGGTGTCGTACCATAGATGATCGTTGTTGGTGTTGGCTGGTCAGGGGCGGGTGCCGTAACTCGCGCATTAGATCAGGCAAATTGGCCGTCGGGTATTAAAATAAAAAAATTCGTCGCAAAGATCAAAAAATAAACACTGATCAGCTGCGAGGGCAAGGCACTTCCGTTAAAACCTATTATCTGTATTATCAAAATGTTGGTGGTATGAAAACGAAATTAAAAGAAATGTTCATTTCTCTCTCTGACCACCAATATGATATCGTTGTTTTAACAGAGACTTGGTTATACCCGCACATCTGTTCTGCAGAAATGTTTGATCACTCATATGTGGTTTACCGAAATGATCGCTGCAGATCTAGTGAGGAGAGAGGAGGAGGAGTTTTAATAGCCGTCTCATCTCGTCTACTCAGTTATGTTGGTGCATCCAACAATTGATGTAGAGCAGATGTGTGTCTATTGATTTTGTTGATGACGTCCGTTATCAGATGTTTATTTTTGTCTCCTACGTTTCACCAAAAAGTGTTGCCAATGTGTATCAAAAACACATTGATAACATTAGTAGTGTCGTTACTCGTCTTGAAGCCACTCAATTACCTTGTATATTGGGTGACTTTAATATTGGTGACGTTACCTGGAGGAACGTGGATGGTGATGATAATTTAATCAAATTTAATGTTATTCATGAATGGGAGCGTTTGATAATAGATTGGCCTTTTATCTTTGAGCTTACTTCAAATAAATAATATTCGAAATAGTTTGAAACGAATTTTAGATTTAGTATTTTTAAGCAATGAATTTAATTTCAAAATATCAGAAGCCTTGAATGTGATTGATTCGAATAAAATTCATCACAAGGCCTTACTTCTGGATTTTAAATTTTTTTTATTACGAAAAATTGTAGTAATGACATTGCCGGCTTAACTTATAAATTCGCT
Organism: Eristalis tenax; assembly: GCA_905231855.2. Classification (NCBI taxonomy): domain Eukaryota; kingdom Metazoa; phylum Arthropoda; class Insecta; order Diptera; family Syrphidae; genus Eristalis; species Eristalis tenax. The sequence goes on from HG993124.1 coordinate 269,843, forward strand.
ATGACCAATTTTGTTGCAATGAATACCTAAATCAATTCAATTGGGATGACTTGTTAGATTCCCCCAATTTGAAAGGTAACTATGATATATTTATGAATAAAATTAATTCTGGTTTAGAGTCATTTGTTCCTAAAACGCGTCATGGAAATCGGTTTAGAATTCCATGGAGAAACAAAAGCTTAGTAAATCTAAGAAATGTTAAAAGGAAAGCATATTCAAACTATGTTTCTAATAAAACGAGTTTAAATCGTAAACGATTTTTGAGATTCATGAAAGAATATGAGTTCTTGAATAGATTTTTATATAAACAATATGTCTTGTCTGTAGAATCTTCGGTAAGAAGCAATGGTGCATCATTTTTGAATTGCGTTAATTAAAAAAGAAATTCCTTGAAATTCCTTCCTTGAATTTGGTACCGTAACTTCAACAAACTCGGATGAAACCTGTGACATATTTGCTTTTTTGAGTCGGTCTATAATGGGTCTCCGGTCCAGACAACAATGAACCATTACTCTAATATACCCGAGGTTCTGGATACAGGTGTATTGGAATTTACGGATCAGGATGTTGTAAATGCCTTAACAAATCTTAAAGTAAATTACTGCCCAGGCCCCGATGGGGTTCCGGCTGGAATTTTAAGAAAAACTTGGAATTCGTTTTATCGTCCACTTAAAATTATCTTTAATCAATCCCTAAAAATGGGTGAATTTTTAAATGAATGGAAGTATTCTTCTCCGACGCCTGTATATAAAAGCGGTTTAAGGCAAAAAGTAGAAATCTATCGACCAATATCAAAGCTTTCATCGATTCCAAAGCTATTTGAAAGTATTGTAAAAGAAAAATTATATTTCATGGTAAAAGAAATTATTTCTAATAACCAGCATGGCTTTATGCAGGGCAGGTCATGTACAACTAATTTATCATTATTTTCAAATTACATTTATACAAATTTAGAAAATCAATTACAAGTTGATGTACTTTACACCGATTTCTCGAAAGCCTTCGATGAAGTACATCACACTTTGCTTTTAAACAAGCTAAAGTCTTTGGGATTCCATTCGTCAATGTAAGAGTGGTTTTCCAATTACTTAAAGGACGGGAAGCAATTGGTAAAGATCGATAATTTTAGATTTCGTGTAATAAAAGTTACATCAGGTGTTCCACAAGGCAGCCATGTGGGGCCATTACTGTTTCTTTTGTTCATAAACGATGTTCACGAAATTTTCAAATATTGTAAAATTTTAACATTCGCAGACGACTTTAAATTGTATTTATCTATAAATAGTTTAACTGATTGTAATAATTTCCAATTGGATATCGATGCACTAGTGGAATGGTGCAAGCACAATGGACTAGGATATTCAAAATGAATATTCAAAAATGTAATATCTTTACTGCATATGGAATTACATCCCCGATTGTCTATGATTATTTCATAAATGATCATAGACTTAATCGCCTAGAAGAGGTTAAAGATCTGGGTGTTATTTTTGATACTAAATTAAATTTTGCTTTACATTATGATTATACAATTGCGAAGTCTAATGCTATGTTAGATTTTCTGAAAAGAAACAGTAAAGATTTTCGGGATATAATTAGTCTTAAGTCCATCTATTGTTCGTTAGTCGGATCGTATTTAGAATATTCTTAAATCATTTGGGATTCTCCGTATGATACACAAGAACTCAGATTCGAAAGAGTACAAAAAAGTTTCACGAGATATGCTGTCCGTAAATTATATTCCTTCGAAGAACTCCCTTAATATGATGATAGATGTAAAATAATTGGCTTGCAAACCTTAAGTTTCAGGCGTAAGGTAGCATCAGCCATGTTCATCCGCGACATTATTAATTGCCGTGTAAATTCACCAGATTTACTTTTTCTCATGAATATATATGCTCCCCAAAGACCTCTTGGGTGAGAAATTTACTATACGATAAGAAGCATAGAACCAACTATGGTTGTAATGAATCTATTACAAGGTGTATAAACACTTTTAATGAACTTTGCAACGAAATTGATTTTAGCTTGTCTCGATTGGAGTTTAAAAAATTTATCCATGCACTATTCTTTAATTAATATTGTTTATTTGATGTAATCTATGAGATGCAAAATCAGTACATGATCCTTAGTCGCGCAGCAAAAATCTGCTGTGTAAAGCGATCTGAGAGTTAACACTTAGAGAACGTAGTATTTTGTGTGCTCTGTGATGGAAAAACAAAAAAAAAATAACACACTAAGGGCGGGTGTTAGAAATAATAAAAAATTAGTTAGTAGAGTTAGCAAAAAATAAAAAGATTTAGTAGGAATAATGAAAATATACGGGGTTGAAAGAGTTGCAAGAAATAAATAAGAATTCTGAAAATATACATGGGTTGAAAATTAACAAGAATTAAGAGTAAGAGTAAGTAAGAATTCTGGAAATATAGACATAGTTAACATGAAATATGGAGTTTAAGTTTTAAGAATTATAAAAATGTACATAGGTTGACAGATTTAACATAAAATATGGAGTTTGTGAGAGTTGTAATTCTAATACCGCAACCTTGGTGGCTGGTCTCGCATATATTCCTGTTGCTGTCTTCACTAGAACGCTTCTCACTCGTCCATCCAACCTACGTTTTGTCGCTATAATTCTACCCATATTTCTACTTCATTTCTGCCTGTAACAAAAAAAAAATCACTGCCAATTTTATCGCTCTTTGACTGTCACATTGTTTATATGAACACCGTTGCCGCTTGCTCTCATTCATATTCACTTCAGTTTATTTACATTTATGAACGAATCTTGCAGGGCCGTCGCAGTATACGTTTATGAACTCGGCATATGACTTTCTCAGGAAATCGTGGCACTTCTCAACACATCTCAGCGTACATACATACGTACTACATGTTGACTCAAAATATTCTCGAACAACAAATGCCTTAGAGAAACTACAGATCCAAAATACAAAACTAGTGAATATATTTGATAATGTCTTGACTCTTCATAATATTTAAAAATAATAAGTCTTGACTCTTCATAATATTTAAAAATAAATAAGTAATGGGTAGTATTCATTCATAGAAATAAAAAAAAAAAAACAAAAGGTTCGACGTTTTCTCACATAATGTTTGACGTTCGACAAATAATTACACAGATGAGGCTCAACTTGGCGAACACTCGACAAGCACAATATGTTAAGATCAACCTTCGGAAAATATTCGACACTTGAATTGAATCAAAGGTTCTCAATTCGCCAACCGTAATACCAATTTCTCAAACTCACACATTTATTCGTTAGACTCGCCAATAATTTACGCTGACCTAATATTTCCTTCTACTTTGCCAAGAAAATATAGAATAAAGAGCTAAAACTCGTTTGTTATGTTAAAACCGCACATTCATTCAGCAATACAGGACATCGTTAGGCATAGCATTCCTCCCCTGTATTGCGTCGTCTCGAAGCATTAAAATTCTAAAAAAAATTTGGTTTTTCAAAATAAAATAAAACTACTAAAATAAAATATTCTGGTCTTTTTTAATTTCAGTCGAAAAGCATAAATTTGGGTAAGCTCAAACATGAGGATTTGAACTTTCACAAGTTCAAGTAAGTCTTAATTTATCTTTAGGTTCAAACTATCATCCCGATCATGACACGTTTTGAAGTTTAAAATATCTTCAGGCATCATAAAAATCACAATATACAATTTAAAAAAGTATGTATATTTCATTTTTGAAAGAAATCTCTGCCTAATACTAACATCTTTTTCATCGTATTATTCCTTACCACATTGAAACATGAATTAACATGATCATTACAATCATAAAATTATAATACACTTTTCCGAATATTACAATTAACTAAATTAATAAATACGAAATTATCTGCAGAAGATTTCGAAGGCGTCATCAAATAAGATGGGGTGTATCACTGAACAAAACTAATGGGATGCCGGTGTCAATCTTGGCCAGTGATGGGTAATTTACATCCTAATTATATTACAATTACATGCACCAGTAATAAGACAGTAATTTAATTACATTTCAATTACACAGCAATTGCAATTATAAATCGAATTATTGAAAAAGTATTTTCTAATCCATAAAATTCTATAAAATCAAACTGTCACTTTCACTATATTTATCCAATGTTAAACTTTAAGAGAATGGAATATTCTTAATGTACAGCGATACTAATCAATAAATAAATGAAATGAGCTGAATAATGAAGACTAAGTAATTAAAATGAAGTAATTGGTATGTGGCCATAGCGTTCCCTATCGGTTCTACCAAAAACAATTGTGACGGCTCCACCTCTTTCGAGTCACTGACAAAGCTCAAAGAGTAATAACTGTCTAGAAAAAAGCTCAAACTTGGCCGTTCGGAGTCGGCATAAGACTGTAGGCCCTTCCTCTTGAGATATTTGCAATGCGTCAATTAAGGCGGGCTTGTCTGTATAGACATGAACTTTAACATAGCCTGACAAAAAATAATCTAAGGGCGTTAAGTCGCACGGAGGCCGACGATTTACCGGTCTCGAACGTGAAATAAAATGTTCACCGAACTCGCCTCTCAATAAGTCCATTGTTGCGCGTGATGTGTGGCATGTGGCACCGTCTTGTTGAAGCCACATGTCATGCAAGTCAAGCTCTTGCAAAAAAAATTGGATATCATCTCACGGTAGCGCTCACCATTCACAGTTACGTTACGATTCACATCATCTTTGAAGAAGTATGGTCCAATGATGCCACCAGCCCATAAACCGCACCAAACTGTGACTTTTTCTGGATGCCTTGGTAGCTCTTGCAATGCTTCTGTCTGATATTCACTCCAAAGTCGACAATTTTGCTTATTTACGTACCCATTGAGCCAAAAATGAGCTTCGTCGCTGAACACAATTTTTGAAAAAAAAACTTTCTTAACAGAGCACGCATTTTGATAATAAAATTCAATAATTTGCAAGCGTTGTTCGTTTGTAAGACGATTCATGGTTCAATTATAGACCAAACTGAAGATGTTTGACAGTGAAACAAAACGCGAAACGTGCGTCAGCTGTTTAAACCAGTGTTGCCAAAAAGATAATAGCTAAAAAATCACCCTTTATAAATCCGGGGACACGGCATCCGGTAGAAGTAGCGGCACGAGTAGATTATGGGCTTTAGAGGTGTGGTGAGTGCAGGTCGGAGACGTAACTCTCGCGTTGACTTCGATATGGAAACATTTGAAGTAGGATAAACGTGATTAATTTGGGTAAGACGGCATGGGGCGGTTACAAGTTGAAAGTGTAACATCGTTAGCCCGAGCACAATGTTCTAGGTATAAGTATTATCTTCTCGCTTGAGCGTTTTGAGAATTGGGAAACAATTTTATGTTTAGTTCTCACTTTGAATTCTGCCACCATGTTCTATATTTCGTCAAGACTCAAATTTATTTTATTCTGACATTTCACAGGTTTTGTAATGGTAATGACCATTACAGCTTCCCCCTTTACATATTAAAGTTACAAAAATAACATTAAAATTAACATAAGAGCTGGGGTATAGGTTTGTAAGCATTGTATATGAGTATGCAGATTTGTTATTTATGTCACAGATTATTGCAATTTATTTTCGTCATTACATTTTACGCATATATTTCATAATATTTCCAAAATTAAGAAACTAAAGACTTTAGACTTTTAGAATTTATTCATTGAAACTCTTGGTTTAGCACCGCTAAGCTAGCTATCTGAGAGGTTGCTTAATAAACTCTACAATAGATATTTACAGGAGATAAACATTTGTGATCTCATATATTTTATATTAAAATTCGGCTTCCGGATCGGGTTACTATCGCATCGCTGGAGTTTGGTCTGTTTCCATCAGACAAACTTTCAGATGGGCCTTTTGTTAATGTGCGAGCTCTTCAAATCAGTTGGCGAACAGCTGATACTCTTCCCCAACGTAGCAGTGGGGTGAATCAGATTCAGATCTGATTATGGTCCACAATACATACCAAGAAAAAACCTTTGTGTCGCAGACCAAATTTCACGAACTCCACTGAAAATCTCTCCAAACAAACACAAACAAGAACCTGAAAAAATAAGCGCGTTTATACACGAAGTGTCCTAAAAAGAAATCCATACAACGCACTCAAATATTGTACAAGTCCTAAACTCACAATAAGCAGATCCGACTCGATCCTCCGCCATCGACTCTAACTCATCAGGAGTTATGCCCAAGCATGTCCAGGCGAGTTTTTGGACTTGGTCCAACCATCTCGTCTTGGGTGTGCCAAGCGGTCGCCTACCTGATGGAATTGCATTCAACGCTCGCCTCGAAAGTCGGGATGAAGGGGACATTCGTGTCACGTGACCAAACCAACGAAGCATATCCCTCTCCGTTCGAAAAAGCAGCTGCTCAATGTTGAGTTCCTCTCGCACTGCCGTGTTTCTATCCATATCCCGGCGAGTAATTCCCACAAAAGTACGGAGAAATCTCATCTCAGCAGCTTGTATTTGCGATTTTATTCGTTCGGTCATTACCCAAATTTCATGACCATAGATGAGAGTTGGAGCAAATACTGAGTTGAAAACCGCTAACTTGGCTTTCCTGATAGATATACAGATATACCAATCTGTTACAAAATTGACCCAGCTTGACCAATCCTACAGGAAAGCTCAGCATTACTTTTACTCATTACTCCTTCCATCACTCGTGAAAAAGACTCCGAGATACCACTAATCTGTATAGTGCATTGAACAGACGTTTTGGAGATAAACATAACCTCCGATTTGTCTACGTAGACCTTCATTCCAGCATCAACACATACGGCACAAACCTACCGAGTGCGCGCTGGAGTTCCGTCTTTGAAGATGTGAGGATCACTAAGTCAACTGCAAAAAGAAGATGACTTACCCTCAACTCTCCCAATTTGCAACATTTCTCGCCTCGGCTGTGCTCCAACATCCAGGCCATATATACAATGAAAAGGAGAGGTGACAAAACGCACCCTTGGCGAAGTCTAACACCCCTGGTGAAAGGTGTTGATTTAGCACCGTTAACACGAACACAGCTGCTACAGTTTGTATGGAGACTGAATGGCCCTCAGAAGAGGACCTTCAATCCCATACTCCTGCAGAACACTCCAGTAAACTCTGAAACTCGGTCGTATGCCTTTTCCAAATACACAAAACAACTGTAGATGGGCTTGGTATATTCCGAAGCCTCCTCAAGTACCATTCTAAGAATGAAAAGCTGGTCGGTTGTACTTTTACCGGGACGAAAGCCGCACTGTTCATCCGCCATCCGGGGCTCGACCATAGCTCTAGAAGGCGCTTCCAACGTAGACTTTCCCGGGGAGATTTAAAGGAGATATACCACTGTAGTTGGAGCAAGATCTTTTGTCCCCCTTCTTGAAAAATGGTACAATCACGAGATAGCCATAAAACACTTACCTAACCGAACTACTCCGAAAAGTACAAAGTCCCTCTTTACCCAATGCCTTAAGCGTTTCTACCCGGATTCCATCCACACCGGAGGATTTGCCAAATTTTAGCGATTCAATCGCCAAATTGACTTCCTCCATCGTTGGACTATTTTCTGCCCCACTCAAGACTACAGGTCTGCCTTCCTCAGTGCCCTGTTCGGGATTGAGCAGCTCCGAAAAGTGCTGCGTAAGATGTCCACCTCATTGGAAAGCAACTCACCATCTTTAGATTTAACTCCTTCGATGATGTTGAATTTCCTTTCTCTGAGTCGGCAAATGGTTTACCAGAACACCTTTTTCGAAGATCTATGGTCGCTTTCCAACTTCTCGCCGAACTCCTTCCAAGACTGCTCTTTAGCTGCTCGTACATACAATTCTTTCGCGCCTCAGTGTACCGGTCACGAGAAACAGAGTCCCCCAAGAGAATCTAGTCTCTGTATTTCTTCTTCTTCTCTTTGATGGCCTCTTGAACTCTGGGCGTTTTAAACCACGCAGTTCTTTTCTCACCACCAACCGCCACTCCAAGCCGCTTCACTGCGCAAATATCTCGTGCAGAGGCAATGACAGCTGCTTAAAACAATCGCCATTCTTCCTCCTATACGCGATGGAACAGTTGGAAGTCGCTCAAACCTTTCAGATATGTGCCGCGCAAAATTTAGCCGCAACTCACTGTTCTGTAGTTTCTCCCACAGTATGCATGTAACCACTCTTGGTTTCCGCCTTGGCAGGAGAGGTACTTTATCTGTGAGGTTCAGCGTACACAACATCAGTGATGTTCAGTTGAGAGTTCAGCCCCTCTCATCACACGAACATCACAATCCATCCATTTCACACAAGATGATACCACAAAGAGATCTATCAACGACTAAGTCGTTAATAAATGACAATGTAATAAAAAAAAGCTCATTAATTTCTGTACAATACCCCGGATAAGGGCAATTCTTTCCTGTATCTACTTAGTGTTCCTAAATTTGCGTTCGCATTATAAGAGAGATGGAGTGTATCCGTATTATGTCTACATAGAAAAATGTACAGTTAAAAGATATTGTCATCATACGAACACTTTAAACTTCCAGAATGAACAGAATTCACGATTAGATGTGTAGATTAAGTAAATTAATACAGTCAAGTCTTAAAGAAACTGAGGACGACGAGATTGAATTGCAATACAATCTGAACATGCCTGCTAATAACGATTGTTTTAATTCTTCAGGCACATGCGTTGATTAATGTGTCCCCGTTTATGCCATTGTCATCCGTGCCGCCTCTATGATAAGAATAACAACAACACAGGCATCTAAAAATTGTCCGGAGTCGGGAAAAAAATTTTAGGTACTGTAGACTTATTATTATTACAAAGTGCATAGATGTTACTATATGTGTTGCAGAAGTTTGGTTATTATTACGGCACGAACGTCGTGCATTTCAATGATGGATAGATTCAGTGCCAGTCTATTTAATCTATAGTCTATATACATCTTAACTATTAAGCAGAAAGTTTGTGTGGCTGAAATGTCTGTCTAAAATGTAGATGCTGAATGTGACCACTTAAGAGTCGGTATGACATACTTAGGGGAGGACTTCTGAACAAAATCATTAAATGTTGCTAAAAAAAACTTCTAAACGAAATATTCGATTTTGATCAAATTGTAGAGATAGATCAAATTGTCACACTATGTCACATGATGTGTCACAACTTAAGCTCCTTTTTTCCTTGGTTCATGAAGATTGACACCTCTACGTTGTGTGTTTGTGTCACTCTAGACCAATCGAAAAAACTCTATTTGTCATCCCTTTTTTTCTGTACACATTGATAATTCCATTTCAACATCTATCAACACAGCCAACAAATTGTATAATGTATAGGGATGTGAATGAGAGATTGGGATATCCACCAATGGCAAAAGAAAATTCAAATTCACTCTGAGTTATTAAACTCCGATGATCCGAATGGGGATCCACGGCATAAACTGGAATTAAAAATCGAATCAGCACAGTGTGACGAATCGCTGATTTAGTGGGATTTAATTCAAAAAATGACAAAAACCCCTTTTTTTTAAAGCTTAAACCTCTCACGTAATGACTGTGCAATGTGTACAGCTAGTGCAACAACAAAAAAAAATTATCACAAAGTCCAAATTGTATGTAATTCTTTGATAAGAAAGTCAATTTGAGGAGCACAGACAATTTGTGTTCATTGGATGAAAAGTAGAATTGTTCACTGTTGTTCAAATTGGAGGTCATATTTGTTGTAAAGCTGTGATTGTTAGCAACAAAACTGCGTTTTCACTTTTTGCGCACAGGTGCGACACCCATACTAAATTTTTCATTTTTTAGGATGGAACCCAAAAATTCAAATTACGCATGGCTAAATGAAACCCTGATACTACCACAACATGTTTTAGATGAAATACCTTCTTCATCTAATTCTACTAGAGTAGGAAGACCGAGAAAAAGCTTTGATGAGTGCTGTGAAATAAACAAGAGAAGAAAAGTACAAACCATTTTAGATTCTTATAGCGCTGAAGAAATTGCAATGGCTCATGAAATAAAACTTAGAAAAGACGGAAAAAGAAATACTGCTATCGCAGTGAAGGAATTATCAATAAGTTCTCCAAACCGAGGTATTACAGTTTTTTTTTTCTTTTTGTTTGGTTTAATCATTTTTTTTTTTTTTGTTAAAGTTTGTATTATTATCTAAGGTTCAATTGTGAGAAAAGCACTAGAATAACATACTTCTGGGTTTTTACCAATATCTGCAGATGATGCGTTAGCATTGATCACGGACATACAGCTTTCCACTAATCAGTACGAAATATTACGTCAACAAATTAAAAGCACCGTTCCCAATTTACTACCATCGTATTACAAAATTAAATAAGCCAAGGCGAAATGCTACCCAAATGATATAACTGCGAGCGAATCTTCTGCAGAATGTCGATTACAAGGCTTAGTAAATCACAGCGTTGACCGTTTATGTTTAACTCAAAAAGATGTTTTTAATTCTATTTCTGATTTCAAAACGAGTCTAAAAGAAATATCTCTGGTTATAAAATGGGGTTGTGATGGTGCTCAACAGAAATCATATAAGTAAAAATGTTCGTCTGGTGATAATTCCGATGAAAATCTATTTTGCATCTCGATAGTTCCGATCCAGATGTATTTCTTAAAGGATGAAACTAAACGAGTGCTTTGGCAAAACCCGGTCCCATCATCAACCAGATATTGTCGACCGATTAAATTAAATTTTGCTAAGGAAACAACGGAACTGATCAAGTTTGAGGTTGATTCAATTCAACAACAAATTAAGACTATACTACATGTTGAGATTAATAATGCCAGCATGCATGTCATGATCGAACCGATTTTTTTATTAACTATGATTGATGGAAAAATGTACACTGCTTTATCATCCATAACGTCTTCATCACAAACCTGTTACATTTGCGCTGCCAAACCATCTGAAATGAACAATTTAGCTAATCTTTCAAGAAAGCATGTGAACCAAGAAGCAATGCTTTTTGGATTAAGCCTCCTTCACTCATGGATACGATTTACGAAATGTATCCTTCATATAGCGTATAGACTAGATGTAAAAGTGTGGCAGGTTAGAGACCAAGAAAGTAAAGTAAAAGTCAAAGCCAGAAAAAAATGAATCCAAGAAAGATTTAAAAGTGAAACTGGGTCATTAGTTGATATGCCAACTCAACAGTCTGGCAATACTAATGATGGAAACACGGCTAGAAAATTCTTTAGAGATGAAGAAAAAACTGCACAAATTACCGGAATTGATAGGGAAATGATCAAAAAGTTGCATGTCATCTTAGAAGCTCTTCGGTCTGGGTTCCCAATTGATACAACTGCTTTTGAAAACTATGCAAGGGAAACAAGGGAACTGTACCTTAAAAATTATGCCTGGTATTATATGCTAAGTGTACATAAAGTCTTGTTTCATGGAAAACAAATAATTTCTTCTTGTATACTTCCAATCGGAAAACTTTCGGAAGAAGCTCAAGAAGCAAGAAACAAGGAAAGTAGGAAGTTTAGGGAACTATTTACGCCTTCGTATCTATACGCGAAATTTTCCTGGTAAATAGTTCCCTAAACTTCCTACTTTCCTTGTTTCTTGCTTCTAGAGCTTCTTTCGAAAGTTTTCCGATTGGAAGCATACAAGAAGAAATTATTTGCGTGTGTTTATGTGCTATTTTGTGTCGAAATTTGTGCTCATATGTTCAAGTAATTTATTGCATTGTGTTCTGTGAACAATTTCAACAAAAAAAAACCAACAACCATGAACAAAAACATTTGTTTGTGAACGCTATTAATTTAATCCCGCTAAATCAGCAATTCGTCGCACTGTGCAGCGGATCCACGTAAACTATGCAATGGATCTCGACTAATTTTTAAATCTCTGAAATCTCATCTCATAGAAGTAACCATACTTTTCGGACCTTCGTCTGGAGAAACCGTGCGCATCCCAAAAATTGTCTTTCCATAATGATCAACAAATTTGTAGTTATTTCGGGAAGCCCCATTTTCCCCATCCCCGGATACCCCATTTTCAAAATTCACAAGCAAAGTACACTTTGATCGTTGCGAATTTTCGTTTCGTTACAGATTTTTTGGGCACATTTTTAGTTTTACAATCCTAATGAAGAAATGAAGAAGGGATGGATTCCAATATCGAACATAAGTTATATTAAGAGCGCAATCCTCTCGCTCTCAAAAGAGCGGAACAAAGTGCAGCTGTGTTGCTGAACTGAGGTTTAAACGGGAGTACACTCTCATTTAACTTAAACTACAAATTAGCAATCTTGCAATTGTGAATAAAAACAATCGAATTAAAAAAATATCCAGTACCTTCTCTCTTTGCACGTCAATCAATCCTGTACTAGTACGAGCACCATTATTTTTGTCCGCTTTGAGAGACGAAAACGATAAATGAAATCACAACCATCCCATCTTGTACACATACAAACGTGAGCGAGAGAGAGAGAGAGAGAGACGGATTTTTTTCTTTAACTTCTGCTATTTCCATAAGTTGAGGGTGAAGTTAAATTTATGAGTTATAATTGAATGTTGAAACCCTAAAGCAAATCCAGAAGTTGAAGAGAAAAATCACAAAGATGGTTCCTCATACTAAAAGAACAGATGATGAAATCGAGAAGTACATGCATTTGTACAACCGGATACTAGTACCAGCCCTTCTCTTGATTGTAATGGGACTGAAAATAAATTCCAGAACTCGATTCAATTCGATTATTGCATTCTAATGAGACCGAATAAATCGAGTATCGAATTGAATTTTTAACAATTGCCAGTTTATTCGATTGTGAGATTCATTCGAAATCGCCCATCGCTACTAAAAATTGAACTAAGTTCAAGGTTTAAACGAAACATTGAAACTGAACATTATACGACTGCAAAAAGATATGACCCTTAAAACGACTCGAGTCGAATAAATAAAGCGACAAGCGGAATAGGGGTGATAGAAGTTGTGCGTGGTGTGATAGGCAGACGGACTCAAAAATAAAAGAAATCCTTACATACAAGTACATTTTTCAAAAAATTGTCCTGAAATCTTACAACTATACATACTAAAGTGCCTCTAATTTGAGGTGTCATATGTTTCCTAAATAATTACCTGCTGTAGCGTTTGAGGATAATTCTGATTTTTTATTATATCATTTCGAAAAAGTGTTTTTCTTGTACACTTTACAAGTGCAAGTTTAAAGTAATTCAAAAGTTGCACTTACAGTGAACGGACAAAAATCACAGTCAAACCCTGTCACAATTAAATTGAAGTAATTATTATCAGCAGCAATAACATTTTTTGTGTTTCCATGTCATTGATTGACTTGATTGATAAACTTTTGAATTATTTTAAGCTTCCACTTGTAAAGTGTACAGCCAAAACATGACATGATAAAAAACATGATATGACAAAAAATCACAAATATCCTTAAAAGCTACAGCAGGTATTTATTTGATGTGCATGCATACGTATGAAATATATGACACCTCAAATGATTTGGATTCTGTTCCTAGTAAAGTGTATATAGTTTTTACTTCGATCGGAAAATCAATAATTCTGCGCATACGTGTTATACGCGATGTGTTTATTAACTCTTATCAATTCCATATGCATTGGAAGAAAGTGGAAAAATGTTTTAAAGATGACGTACATAAGAAGTATTAATTAGTTTTCAAAGTGTACTTTTTTATAAGCTTAACGACAGTAACATTCGTAGAAGAAAATGGATAATGATATTACTTTTCAACCAGCTTATAATTTTGAAGTTACTACACACGTAAGAATATATTAAATATGCTGATACATTGACAACAAATCTATTGCAACCTAGAATGATGAGGATATGACAGCAAATCTGGATACAAGTCTCTGCGAATGGCCAAACTTAAATACAGAACAGAATGAGTATCATGGATATTTCCAACAGCCTAATACTTGTCGGATTTTGCAAAGGAAATTGGAACTAAAAGTGGAAAAAGCAAAACGAAATTACAATCAATATCAAGATATTTGTGTGAGAACTTCTGGCTATATGTTTCTTCCACAATACTGATAAACAATATTTTTAAGTTTAAGAAATCGCAATCTTCCAGTTTGATACCTATTGAGCGCTTGCAAATACCTGGTTTTATCGAGAATCGACCGCTTGTGGACTATAAATCAGAGAGGTGAGACAATAGATAGAGAGCTATCGATGTAATATAAGGATAATATTTACTGAATTTCGGGTAGCTCTTAGTAGATCGTTTCTACCTAATTAAAAATTCAATATATTTTAGTGATGATCAAGAAGAAATCTCCTTTTTCCCTGCAAAACTTAAAAGTGGAAAAAAACATGAACTTTCGGATACATTCAGCATACAGGAAATGACAATCGAGTCAGAAAATTCCGATGATAGTGATACATCGCCAAACTTAGAACTTCTCCCACCCCGATTAAAACCGAACCTTTTTGATACAGTTTTGAATTGCTTTTACTGTGCTCATAGCGAAATATAACAATAAATATGTAAATAATTAACGCAGGATTTTCTTCTTGCAAACTGAAATTTGATTTTAATAGGTAAGTGTGAAACCAACTTTTTATCTGCTTTATGAAATTAAATGTTCGTTATACGTGACGCTGAACGATTTTATAGTCCTCCTTTATTTCAGTTTGCGTCATGTTTTTATCGTAATCATTGTGATATTTATTAAATATTGACTGTAAAACATAAATTCGGTGTACAAATATATAAATGTATACATGTATATAATCTTAAATTACATTTGGTGAGAAATAAGTAAAACACTATTTGACATATGTATTTTTGTATACAGAAACCTATTTCAATTTTTTATTGAATTATTTACAAGAAAAAAAAATTACATTTTATCGCTCGTACATAGTTATGATAACCATCTTTACATTACATCCATGCTATTGTATTAATTTCGAGCATTTCAAATAGATTCAATTTTCATATTTTATATTAAATATAAAACTAATTAACTTTTGGGTAAATGGAATCGTTAACCCACTGTATTTAAAATGTCCGGTTTAAAATACTGCATAGGCCCATAATGTAAATAAATAGGAACAAGTTAGATACTATTTTCTATAATGGAATTATAAATAATTTTAGCCCATTTTTCTCTTTTAAGAGTCGTTTTAATACGTCGATTTTTGGTTTTGTTTTAAGTGGTTTGAAAAAGTCATAGTACATACTGGCCTGATTATTTCAGACAACATATAAAGTTACATTTGAGTGAGCTGTTATGTTTCTAAAAACTGACAGAAAGACATTAACAACTTTTATAAGAAATTAGGGTGACCACCAGGTATCTGTCCAGCTAGTGTACACGACCTGCAACAGAACTTAGCATAATATGGATTAGTGCAGTATTTCCCTTTCACAATCAAAGCGCAGTTGGCGAAATGTTTGTTATCAATACAATCCGGTGCAACATATACACCAGCTAGAAAAAACAAAAATTAAAACTCAATTCAAAAATTATCATATCACTTTGAGATACAAACATTTTATCAGGATTTTTTCTCCGCTGATATTATAACTGAATGTATTTTTCGCTGTGCAAACATAATAACCAGAATCCTCAACAGTTACTCCGTAGATTACCAATTTATATGGATTTTCTATTCACACAAATTAATAAAAGTGTTGTTAATATTATATCTTTATTTCCGAAGACATAAATAATTTTGTTTGTTCTTACCAGTTATTTGAATTCGATTCGAAGAGAAAAGTGGTTTACTGTCCTTCGACCAAGTGACGTTTGGTGTTGGAAATCCTCCTACCTCGCATATTAAAACCACGTCTGAACCAAGAGTGTAGTTGTTACTTGTATCTCGGCGAATAACAGCATTAACTTTGGCTATTGAAAATAATAATAATACCAAGATTTGACATAATAAAACAGTATAAAAAGACGTGATATATGATGTCCATCAAAAACCTCAATTCGGTATAAGTCAAGCCACTTACCTTGCTTTCTAGAAGGACGAGATGTTACATTTTCATCGACTCCAGGTTTTTGACCAAGGCCAATCACCGGTGGTCTAGATGATTGTATCGAATAAGTTGACTTAGGAGAAGGACTTACAGTCGGATCAAGTACATATTTAAAAAAGGGTCTGTCATTCTCACTACGTTCATGCACTGGACCTACTATTTTAAGTACAACCGTAATAGAAGCTGCTTTTCCGGATCCGCTGTATGCCGAACATTCGTATGGCCCCAAATCAGATAACTCAATACTATGAATGACCAGCGAAAAATCGCGTATAATTTCATAACGCGCAGTAGTTAAAGGCATTCTCTTTTTACCACGCCACCAATGAACAAGTGGGTTAGGATACCCACCTGCGGGGCATCGAAGTACTGCTGGCTTTTTCAGTGTAACAATTTGTGTAATGTTTTTGGGACCAATTATGTACGCTGGCGTATTTTTTTTAACATCTTTAGTAATATTTCATAAACCACAGGAAATCATGCAATAAATTAGTAAGAAAAATTAAGTAATAGAACCAACACCTTAAAAAGCGAAACACATGCAGTTATTTTTGTAAAAAGCTATTTCCGAACTTACCTGATACTTGCAGTTTAACTTCGCGCGATACCGGTGATCCGAGTCCATTTGAAGCAACGCAAACATATGAGCCAGTATCAGATTGATGTACTTGAACAATAGTTAAATCTCCGGTGGAGGTAAGAACATAACGACCCTTATTAGTGTTTATCTAGAAGACAGGAGATTGGAAAGTAAAACGGGATACGAAATATGCCAAAAATAATATAAATAATTACTTCAACTTTTCCTCTCTTCCAAGTAACGATTGGAGCCGGATTTCCTGTGGCAAAACAACGAAGAACAGCAACACCCCCAAGTGAACTGGTCACTTCGACTTCTTCTGGTTTCTTTGGTTCCAATGATGCGGCAATATCACTCGGGTGTATAGCATCTGTTTTTGGAGATGTAGGACTAATTGTGGTGGACGGCAAATGTGTCTGTTGTGGACGTACACACACATGGTTACATCCATTATCGCAACATTTGCTTTCATCTCTGCAATCAGAGTCATCATAGCATTCCCGCCGACATTGTGAATTATTTGACAAATTGGGGCATTCTCCAGGCTTATTAATTTGTCTACAAATGGGAACAAAGCTAGAACCTAATGAAGGATCACTTGACACATCAACGGCACATTTCTCTCCAGTTTGACAAGAATAATCTCTACATGGGTCCAAGCATTTGCACTGTCTACATCCATCCGCCCCTTGATCGATTTTTTTACCGAAAGGACATTGCAGAGCTCGACATTTCTCTTCGTTTGATCGGCAATCCGGAGCAAATGCCTTTTCTTCGTTAAATCGAGAACTTATGTCCACTTCGTTTACTGTCTTATCTAAAAGGAAATAAAATCTTTAACATTTTCACGTATGTGTTATATTCAGTATTTTGAGAAATATGACAAATTTGAGAATATTTTACGAATTATTGGCAAGTATTATGCATATCCAAAAACTCAATTCAAAATTCAAAAATTCCAAATCGTTTTCAATTACTGAAATCTGCAACTTAAGGTGAATAGACTAATATCAAAGCAAAAATACACGAAATGTATTACAATAAGTAGATGCAAATTAAAAATGCTTTAAATGTGCGAAAAAGCAGTGAATATTATGTGACATGACTTCAAAAGATTTATGTTACGCAGTGAGCTTACTTGTACAGAAGTTATCACAAGAACTAGGTGAACGGAAATTGTTTTTGTTTCCAGAACAACCAGAATATATAAAAGGAACACAAGTTCCTCGATTATCATCGTAATACCAACGCCTCTCAGACGCTGTGGGATTTTTGCATTTTCCAATTTCTGGTGGCAATAAACAGATATCTACTTCCAAATGTAAATTAGTATTAAAATTACAGATCAAAACTGCTTTTACTTATAATCCATGAATATATATCATGCCAACTTACCAGTTGCATTGATTTTACCGCATTGTTTTTCGCAGAGCTGTAGAGTTTCAAATCGATTGTCATTGCCATTACATCCGGTATAATCAAATTCTTCACATTGTTTAGAGTTTCCATTATAAAACCATGTAATTATTCTATCAGTACAATTACCAGGCTCTGGAGGAAGATCACATTGATGTCCAACCTTAAAAAATGTTTAATATATTATTAAATATTTTAATACGTAATTATTGTTAATACTTATTCTTAAATTTCATTATTAAATTTACTTAAGTAAATGGAAATAGACTTAACATACTTTACTAAACAGTTCCTCCACCAATATCTTCAAAACTAATATTATTGCAATAAAAAGCTATATGCATGTTGATACGTGCATCTTAATTTACCTGGCTATATCCCTCAGTAGGTGAAAGTTCTTCCTCAGGTTGAATATTTTCGCAATAATCCGTACACTCTTGTTCAGTGAAAAAATTATTTCGATTACCGCGACAGCCACTGAATTCAAACTCATGGCAGCGTTTGTTTTCATCATCATAATGCCAGCGAATTTGACTTTCATTACAATTACCATAAAGCGGTGGCAATTGACATGTTGAATGAACATGGAAGCAGTTCTTTTCACATTCATCTTCTGAGTTGAAGTTATTTTCATTTCCACTGCAACCTCTATAAACGAACTGATTGCAAATTCCTTCATCAGCATTATAGAACCAGCGGATTAGATATTCTTCACAGGCTCCAGCTACGGCTGGTAGGAAACACTTTTCCTCTCCTGAATGTAATGTTGTGTTTTCTGGAGGAGTATCACTCTTAGGTTCAATTGGTTGATCCACAGGTCGTTCATCGGGAAATACTGGCTCTTTGTCCTTTTTCTCACAGCGTTGCAGGCACTCTTGTTCTTCTCCAAAGTTGTTGCCATTACCTCCACAACCCCCATAATAAAATTGGCGGCAGCGGCTATCTTTTGTATCCCAATACCAACGAGGAGTATAGTTTTGACATTCACCAACTTCTGCAGGTATTTCACAAATGTCTTTTGCTATATTAAGTAAACAGTCATAAGGTTTATTGACGACTCCTTTTAAAGTTCCTGTTAATAATAAACAGAAAAGACACAACATCTAAAGCGAATCTCACCTATTTTTTTTGGACAATGTTCTTCACAAGACTCCACTGACATGAAATTATTTTTATTCCCACCGCAACCAGTGTAATAAAATGGCAAGCAAGCTTGATCATTCTCAGAGAAGTGCCAACGTGCATGATTACCGCCGCAACTGCCACTTTCTTTGGGAAGTGCACATAGATCTATTTGTTTGAGGCAAGTTAGCATGCAAAAACCATAAGCATTACAACACCATAAATAACTTATCTTTCATAAAGCATACGCAGAAGGTAAATTATAAAAACGAAAAAAGTTGCACGGATAATTTAAGAAGCTGATGTGCATACATAAACATTCACTAAAGTGAGTAATAATATGGAAGAAATCTAGACAAAATTCAAACCTTTGTGAACTCCTGGTTGCCTACAGTGGTAATTACATGCGTGTTCCGTAATATAGTTATTTTTGTTGCCCTTACAACCACCATAAACAAACTGGCGACAAACATCAGTCTCGTTGTCATAGTACCACCTTTCAAAATTGCCTTGGCAAGGACCATGGTCCGCTGGCTGCTCGCATGGTGCTAAAATTGTGAAATATGATATTACCAGGCCTTTGATAAATTTATAGTTCATTTACGTAAAATCTCTTCGATAGAACACTGTGCTTTACACTCCTCAAGACTATCGAAACGATTGCTTGTTCCATAACATCCACCATAATTAAATTCTTCACATCGACTTCTATCCGAATTGAAGTACCATTTCTTCTGAAAGCTTGGACATGGCCCTGCACTTTTCGGCAAAAGGCACGTGTCTTTTCCTTTGTATTCTTGGCAAGTATTCTTGCACTCAATTTCAGTTTCAAATCTATTCCCATTTCCACCGCATCCACCATACCAGAAACGGGCACACGCACCGTATGATGTATCAAAGAAATATTGAATTGAAAAATTACTACAATTTCCAGTTTCTTTAGGAAGTCCACATGCTTTTTGGGGAGATTCGGGTACAACTGCACATCCTTCAAATTTGTTACCTTGCGCTTCAGTAACACCATCAGGACAACATCCAAATTTACTTTCTGCGCAGGAACACCCTTCAAAGTTTGGCCCTTTTGCTGCTGTTTTGTCATCAAGACAGCATTTATATTGGGTTTGCGTGCAATGGCATCCATAATGATGGGGACCCTGTGGAAGTGTAATACCATCAGGACAACATCCAAATTGCATTGTATGACATGGACATCCTGAAAATTTGTCTCCTTTCGCAGGAGTAAGTTTGTCAGGGCAACAGCCGAAAATACTCGTATCACAACTACAGCCCTCGTTATTTCTACCACGAGCAGCTGTTGTATTGTCAGGACAGCAACCATATGGAGTGTATTTGCAGTCACAATCTTGGAAGTTGGGGCCTCTTGCAGCGTTAATATTGTCGGGACAGCAACCGAACTGTGATTTCAAACAGCAACCTTCTCCCATTGAGCCATGTGCTGGAGTCACACCATCCTGGCAGCATCCATATGGTTCTTGGGTGCAGGAAGCACAGCCTTCCTGATTTGGACCACCTGCAGATGTTTTTCCATCGCGACAACAGCCATATAGGGTTTTTGAACAATCTTTTTCAAGTAGGTCACATCCCTTAAGGTTTTCACCCTCAGCAGACGTTTTTCCATCCGGGCAACATCCGAATTTGTCGGAAGAGCACGACATAGGAATCTCTTTGTCGGGAATTACAGTGGTATAGTCATCTTTAATTAAATCTGTAGCATTTGTGATATCTGTAGCATCTGTAGGATCTGTAGCGTCTGTAGCATCTGTTACATCAGTTATTTGAGACGAACTTTCAGTAGTTTCTGATAGTAAACTACTGCTTACAGTGGTTTCAGTTGTCTCTTCTTCTAACTTTTCAGTAGTTGTAGGTGATTGAGTAGTCGGTTCTGGGCATCCTTCGTTATCATCTCCCACCGCAGGTGTAAAATTATCTGAACAGCAACCAAAGAGAGTTTCTTTACATGTTGATATAGGACAACCTTTTTTATCCTGGCTGTGGGCTGGTGAAAGACCATCTGGACAACAACCGAATTCTGAATCAAGACACGTTTTAATGATTGGGCAACCTAATCCGAATGGTCCTTTAGCTGATGTTTTTTTATCAGGACAACATCCAAACTTCGAATACATACAATTTCCCTTTCTTCGTTTCTTTAATTTACATTTTCGTGATTTAAGTTCCCTGTCTAAAGCAGCAGTAAGTGTGTTTGGCGTGGTTACCATATCTTGCTCCTTGTCTTGCGAAGGCTCAGAAGACCATATATCTACTGTGGATGTTTCGACTGCTAATGATGATTGCAAATCATTTATCTTATTAGTGGAGCTCATATCGATAGAACTTGTTACATCGTAGGCTGATGTCGTATCGGAGGAAGTAGACGATTTGTCACTAGCTTCTGATGTGGAGGACTGATTAATGTCCATAGTTGTGAGTGAACTTGATTTCGTACTTTCAGTCGTATCCAAGGTCGAGTCAACTGAAGTGGAACTAATATCTTTTGGTACGATTGTGCTATCCGTACTTGAAGTGACATCAGTACTGATTGGTTTTATACTTGTAAATTCAGAGGACACATCTACTTCCGATTCTGATGTGTCTGAACTTGAGCTCGAAATATCGATTGTGGTGAATTCAGTAGTGTCGAGTTCACTGACATCGGTTGTACTTAAATAATTCTCTGTGTTATATTTTAAAGCAGATTCCGAACTGAAATCGGAATTTTCTTCTGTAGTACTATCTAAATTTGTTTCGGTGCTTTCATCTGTTGTGGTATTCTCATCTAAAGATGTCTGATAAGTACTGTCGTGTTCAGTGCTGGAACTGTCTGCTTCTGTATCCCTTTCCGTTGAGCTTATTACAGTTGTGTCGGTTACAGTTGCAAATGTTGTACCCGTACTTGAATCTTTAGTAGATTCAGAACTAGTTTCAAGTGTTGTTTCCGTACTGCTGTCTAATATTGTATATGTACTACTTTCTAAAGTTGTTTCTGTACTGAATTCTGGGGTAGAATCTGTGCTTCCTTCAGATGATGTTTCTACACTACTCTCAGAGGTTATTTCTCTACTACTCTCTGAGGTTATTTCTGTACTACTCTCTGAGGTTATTTCTGTACTACTCTCTGTGGTTATTTCTGTACTACTCTCTTCAGTTGATTGAGTACTACTCTCTTCTGTTGTTTCTGTGTTCACATCTGATATTAATTCCGTGCTACGACTTGATGTGATTTCCAATGTAGTTTCTGTACTACTGTCTGATATTGTTCCTGTGCTACCATCCGATGTTGTTTCTGTACTACTGTCTGACGTTGTATCAGATGTACCGTAGATCGGCGACATTGTCGAATGTTCGGTTACCAAAGAACTTGATGATGAGCTTTCATTAAGACCCTGTTCAGTAGAGGTTTCAGTTTGGGCGCTGTTGGATGAAGTCGAATGCATAGAAGAGGAAGAACTTGCTCCATCAATACTTGAAGTGGTTGAACTCTGAAAATCACTCGTAGCTCCAGTTGAGATTGATGATTCGGATATATATGTAGTTGTTTCAACTGACGTTGATAATAATGTTATTAAATCATCAGTTGTGTCGGTTGGAATTGAATATGTCGTATCAGTAGCGGGTGAATTGGTAATATCTGTTGCAGTTACATCCGTATTTTCTGTTGTATCTTGACTGGAAAATTCGTCTTCTGTTCTACTGAACGTTTCGCTTGTCGTAAATTCATCGTCATTATCTTCTCCACTTCCTTCGGTAATTGAAGATGATCCAAGATTTGTATACGTTCTTTCTCCAGATCCCTCAAATGTTGTTGACACCGATATTTCGCTGGTGCTATCGGGAGTAGTTAAATCATCATCGAAACTTGGGGCATCACTGAGCATAAGATCATCCATAATTAGTGGAGATAGTTTGGTGGCAGATTTATCCATTTCAATACCTAGCCCAAGTAAAATATCGTTATTTTCGGTAACTTCAGGTATAAATTCAATTTCAAAATTCTGGTCGTAGTCTTCTTCGCAATCTTCACCACTCTCTTCGTCTGAATCTAAAAATCTGCTTGAAATATCTATGGGAATTGTTTCATCATCCGTACAGTGGTGAGAGTTACAACTTTCTGATCCAAACTCAATTTTAGACTCGTCGCAAGTAGAGGTCTTTGTACCGTTTGCCAAACAAAATACCTCACGAGTTCTTTGACCCCCACCACATGTTTTGGAACATTCACCCCATGGACCTGTGAACCACTCCCCAGAGCATGTATTTTCTTCTGCTTCGCATTGCTCTTCACTATTTGGCCTTTCCAAGGCATTGCACTCTTTGTCGTCAGAAGCAGGACTTACGGTCACCCCATCAAATTCACCACATAAAACAATACGAGACCGTAGACCCTTTCCACATTTAGTAGAGCACTCACTCCACTGAGAAGTAAACCATTGTGATTTGCATTTAGGGGGGTTGCAAGGTCTCATGAGATCGGGTTTTTGTTGAGAGCAGAACTTTTCATCATATACTTTTCCAGTTTTTGACCCACATATTGCTGTTCTAGTTTCTTTGTTTTGGCCGCATTTGTAGCACTATAAAATGTTATCTGTAAAATTTATTGAATAAGAATGTCATTATTCACGTTACCCCGCTCCATTGGGAAACTATCCAATCTACGCCTTCACACGGAGTGAGCATACATGACTCCTCGGAATCAGGCTTCTTTTCAGAACATTCATCATTTGACAAAACAATTTTTTTTCCATTTTCAATTTTATAGCAGGTAATTTTCCTTGAGCGCTTTCCTTCCCCACAAAGTTGATTGCACTAGAAAGGAATGTAATCGTTAGATAATTAAGTTCACATCAGTGGAAAATGAGTTTACTGGAGCCCATGGTCCAATATGATATTTAGGACAGTTGTCGAAATCTCTGTTACATTCTTGGGTATTAGCAGGTTTGTTTCCTACATATTTCAAGCAAACACTATCTTCGACATCAGAAGCAACACTAAAATATATATATATATGTGAAACAACGCTTTAAAATCATGTAAGCTTATGTTTTACCCGTTTGAGGAAATACGCTCGCAATATACAGTTCTATTTTGATAACCATCTTGACCACAGCCTTTCGAACATTTACCCCATTCACTTTCGACCCAATATGGATCGCATTCATCGATTCCACACGCTTGTGTTTCATTTGGTTTAATATTGGAAGCACATAGACTCTCATCTACTTTTTCCAAGGTTAACCGATTGTTGCAAGTAACATTTCTTGTTTGGATGCCACCGCCACATGTCACACTACATGCACCATATTCCATATGGGTCCATGAATATGTGTCAGGGAAGGTTTTTGTTGCTGCTTCCGGAATACTATATTCATAGTGAACACCTACGTTCCTGTCTTGAATAAGCATTACTATATATATAGATTCTGTGGTTGGTCCACTGCAGGTTAAATGGTCAGGAGCAGCAAAACCCGTTGGTTTCCTTTGGTAGTGCCACCAGGATCCCGCAAAATGCATAGGACGCGGAAAATCAATTCGCCAATTGCCATTCAAATAATAGTGACCTGTCAAATTTCTACACGCCAAATAATTATTAGACGGCGCAGCCTCTTTTAGTACAATATTTGTGGCCCCCGTAGGAATAAGTAGTATATCGTTGTAACCTTAATGAAATATATATCCTTTATATAAATTAATCTTCACATTTCATTTACATCTTACCCGCTGCTAAATTATTTGTATCAAATACACCAGATATGGTTTTGCACGAGCTGCCGTCTCCAGCACATTTTCTGCACTTATCTTCACGAGCATTAGATCCCAACATCATATCACAACCAACAGGTTGGCATTCCCCATCAACACATATATCTAGAGTTTTATCGTTGCATCTAGTTCCATCGATGACCTTTGCTTTATGTCTGTAATAGAAACGCTCACCCCTTGGCATACAATTCAGCTCGCATGGGTTGGGAGCATTTGTATATGGAACCCATTCGTAATGAACTCCATCAAAAGGAACGCTGTTAAATCTCGTGCACTGTTGAGCACGAAAATCTGGTTCTTCTTCTGGGCAATCCTGTAGTTATATAAAAAATATAAATTCTGATGTCTGCAATACGGGATTATAGCTCTAAAGATGGTTATTTGTCGATTTTATATTTCTGTATATATAGTTCATGTTTAATACTAGACGATTACCTGAGTATTGCACGAGAAATACTTTCGGGAACCACCTCTACATTGTCGAGCATCATTCGAACTAAGACAATTGTGTTGAAATAACAATGCTTTATTATCTATTATCACTTAAAAACATACCTAATTCGTAAACATTCCCTTGTTTGGAAAGAAACTCCGCCACCACACGATCTTGAACAATCTGAGGGTGTACTCCACTCACCCCATTCACTAAGTTCGCCTTCTCCATTAGGAACTATGAAACTTTCAGGCAAATACATATGGGCACCATTTTGCCGTTTATGTCTTTTACCATGCTATTCAAAGAAATCATAATGTAATATTAAACAAGACTATCATTGAAAGATATATATACATACATATCTCGAGTGTGAGGTTTGAATAATTGCTGTTAAAATGAAAAATACCAAAGCTGCTGACCTGAAAATAAGCATCAATTTCAATTATAGGCCATTAAATAAATAAACCAAACACTGTTTTGTATCTCATATTCAATAGTCGTTTTATTAAAATGGTGCATTTGCATCTTCAGAGAATGCAATGTTCAAGTTCTACTCTTAAAATCATGTTAATAGAATATATTACTAACAAACAATTGTTTGTAGAAGGGTTCTTTATTGAGATTATATATTTTCTTACATAGACTTGTTATCATTGATAAAGAAATTGGATAATTTTGGAGGTAGTTGAACAGAAAAGCTGGTTCGAAGGGAAGTGGTCTAATTACTTATAGATCTAAGTATATAAATATAATAACTGTGTCAAGCATTTATATGTAATAATTATTCTTAATTATTTAACGAAGAAATTATTCTCCCCCGCTTTTGTTTAAAAAATAATCCATCTTTTGAACTTAATTAAAAGTTTAGATACATTTCGCTGTATACATAACTCCCTGTATTTATGTAAATTATTGTAATACTTTTATAGCACCTATCAAATTACTGAACTGCGGTTGCAATCCACAACGTATAGATATATAAATAACCACATAAGGTGTTCGCTCAGCCTGATTGAAATATAAACCTGACAATGACCACCAAGAAATATTTATGTACCTACCTGCTGAGTATTCTGTTACAAATGAGTTTATGGGGGTCACCGTTATCTTTATATCTAACTGATTCCCTCACCTGATTTAACCGTTACAATGCAGCTTAATTAGTCTTAATGATTAAGTTCAATAATTTAATTATGTGTAATCGTGTATTTACAAACAAACCAATATTTCCAAACTATAAGGTCGACGCCGAAAATACCAAATTCAATAGAGATAAAACTACAGATTGCATCTACACTAAATGAATGAAAAATATATATACAAAAATGAATATGAATGATATGAATATGAGTATGATTTTTTATGTTCAATGCTAAAAGTCTAATTGTCTTTGATTACCACGGAAACTCACTTTCACTCATAATTTTACGCTGATATTTTGAGAATATAGTAGAAAAGTAAATACTGTACTGTAAAAACGGCAAAAATTGAGAAAATTGCTCCCCCATGCATATGAAATTCAGTTTTCTACGTGATATTAAATTAATTTTATGTAGTCAGCGTTATTTAAGATCATAGTTTTCATCCTCTAAGATTCCAAGCATCTTTCATGAAAAGACTAATATTAAACTTAAAAAAAAAACTGAAAATTGCATCATTATGACATTGATTCATATGACACCAACCCATTGAATGTACTGTGGAATAGTATCTAGCAATCGGGTTGCAAGCAGAGACTGCGAAAAAACACAGTTTCACAATTTATATGTTGAAGTATATAAAACTAATCTGCACATAGTTTATATAAACTAATAGGAATGTGACGCTTTAAAGTAATACACATGTTTTTGAATAACGTATGCGAAATAATTCCCCCGACATTAGATAGGATAAGGTTTCCATTGGTATACACTCACTGAATAAATGTAAAAAAAAACTCGTTCTATATAAGCTGAGTAAAATTGAATTCGACGCACACGATCTGTCCATTCCTAATAATTTCCATTTCTAATAAAATGGATTTAAAACCTTGTTCTTGCTTTCATATTATATCAAATTTATAAAATACATTTTTACAAATGCATGAGTTAAGTAAAATATTTAGTTTATCATAATACCTATACCATAACTATACAGTCACTCACTTTTATTTTCATTCCGTTACATTTTAGAACAAAACTGAAATCTGCACTATATTCAAATAATTCAAATTGCAATTCAATTACATAACTTTATACTGATTAGGCTTAATTTTCTTCTAAAAGTAATTATAATGATAAAAAGAAATAAATTTCATTTGAAGTCAAATATTACAACTGTGTGTACAGTAAAACAGTAGAATTCCCTTTAAGCTGTTACTTTGGGGATATAGTAAAAATATAAATAGTGTATAGTAAAAATGGTGTATATCCAATTACTTTTCCATGTACATCAATCTGCTACTTGATGTAGCATATGTGTTCTGTTGACAGGTCATTATTCCTATCCTCTTAGATTCAATGCATCATTCATGCAAATAATATTAAATAAAAAAAATGTATATCATCAGGTTACAAACAGTCACTGCTATAAAAGCATGACATCTAATCTGGACAGTTTCTTTCAACTGAAAGGAATATGAAGCTTTTCATTCCATTTATTGTTTTCTTAATATTTCTGTACTTTAACATATGCAAGTAACAATCAGATATGTTAACAGAATGTGTGGGCACAATATATATATATATACATGAGTGTGTATGTGAAACAAATCTCTAAACGATGTGACTTATTATGTATATATACATATCTACATCTCATCATATTTAATATGCACATAACCATAACAAATATTTTAAGATACGAGCCAACTTTTGATTAATTGTGTGTTTATATAATATATAAGCGCTACTAATTAATATATACCGACTGTGGACTACAATACGATATCTGACTGAAATAATAAACATTGATATAGTAAATAAGTGCTCAAGTACAACGCAGGAAGGATTACTCAAACAAATCGTAAATAAAGATGACTGTTCATACAAAGTGAAAAGATTAAATGCATACATTGTTTTTCAATCTCGCATTATAAAATTGAGTTTATTACTTTATTTTATTTATCATTATAGTTTTCAAAAAATAATATGTACACCTACTGCACCACTGTATACAATAACTCATAAATATTCAAGCAAAAAATATAGAATCACTATTTCTATAATATGTCTCATGTCTCATATACGCCTAACAAATAGACAAAATTCTCAGTAGTCTATTTTTGTAAGATCTTCATGTGTATGTACTTAAATATGTAGTTATCTTCGTTCTTCTTCATTAAACTAATGAAACTATTGTACATATTTCTTACAAGAGTTAATCGAAAATATCGCCTGCACTTGATGTTCTCTCAATTCTTTGTTGTCATCCTTTTTGGTTTCGTTAACAAATGGCCCATCCGAAAGAGAAATATAGTCATATTTGAAGTGGCACACAACATCTATTTTATTTTTTTATGAGGAGCATGTGTCGACTTTATCTAAATTTAGAAGAAAAACCCTTCAATATATGTTTTATAGATAAAATGAGGAAGAACACTTTCTACATGCCCCATGCTGATTAAGTGGTAAATTAGATGTACCGATATGTATGTAAATATTTAAATATTTAAATGAAATAACTCATAGCACCAATCATGTGCATGGAGGGAGTTCACAAGTGAAGTCTACCAATCCCTGCAAGATATATAGCAAAATATTTTAATTTGTTCACTTAGATATAAAACATAATGACAGCTGAAGTCCTTGAAATAACATTCGTAGGTATGATTCCATTAAATATAAGACCATCAAAATGTTCACATATAAATGATAGCATTGAAAACTGGTTTAAAGGCGAAGGACAACTAACTGATTTGGTATATCGGAATGAAACCTGTTCTGCCAAAATTGTTTTGTATAGAAAATTTACAAAAACAACTTGTTTAGAAGCAGCTTTTCATCCAAACGAAAGGTTGATCTGCAATGCATTTTTTGGCTACTCGCACGTATAAACATGTCTGAACAATGTTCGCCCAGAAATCAACATAGGTCGGTATAATAAAATTATACATACACATATATGTTTGTTAGCGTTTAGAATAACGGCAATAAATAATAAGTGCATGTGTATTCGTATGTATATAGGTATAATACATTACCTATAAAAGTTAGTACTATTCGAAAACTATATAATAACACTCCCTCTCATTTTAAAACTGCTAGAAATAAGATAACATCATGATACGGCTAAAGAAATGCTCTACGGACTAGAGAACTAATGAATGAATAAAATAGATATGCATCTAGATGTATTCAAGAATTGAAATGTCTTAAGAATGGATTGACCTCCGATGACAAGGAGATAGGTATGTGCACATATAAGCATGTGTGCTTCCGAGTATGCTGATAGGATGCCGCTTCTGCAGGAATTAATTTTATTGCAGGCAGTTGATGTTGTGTTAATTCAAATTGGGCTTATAATGTACATTATCTGCATCTACAAGAGTTACACATTCCCAAGATAATTTTCTCAACTCTTCTAAGAACCAATAAAACACTCATTATGTGTTCAAAAAGTATAAAACGTCTTCCTCTTAATTACTACACAGCCAAATTTCTTACGCACGATCGTGTATAGAAGACAAATGTGTTAAAAATGTAAAGAAGAATTCACAAAAACTTGCGGCTCATAGCAACGTGCTTGCTAAGTTAATTTTTTTTTTTTGGAGTAATAAGTACCATGCGGAGAACAGTATCGTATGAAACACTTGCATCCGAAATATAAAATTATTAATTTGCATACATCATTTATGTGTTATTAGGGGTTAAAATTATTTTAACACTATTATACACTATTATATATATGTATTGTTAATGCTATTTTTGTTTGCTTTTCAGAGAATTTTAAGTACACGATAATTAATATTTCAGTACTGCTTCAGTATAATTTAGTATATAATACAATTTCATAATGAAGAGATATCCCAATTAAGATTGTAGGAGGCTTTGATCTACGCTGAACAGATGTACTTTATCCGATTGTGTTAAGCTTACATACCTCACCGACACGATTCCGTGGGTTCAATCATGATTTATTAATGTGCGTATACTCAAGAAACAAGGATACGAAACATAATAATCATTCTAAAATGTATAAGGTTTACCCTAATACAACATTACTCTCGCTTTTCACTTATGAGTAATTTGGTATAGACTCATTAAAATAGTAAATAGAAGTAATGCTGTTTGTGTACATATATCATCGTCTAAACTCTACAGCGTCGGTATTCTTTAAAGATCATATGTATGTATGTATTAAAAGTGTAAGTAAAAGTGTATTAAAAAATAGTGCAAACATCTTTTATTTGACTTAAAACTTACGTATATTGAAAATTGGTTTAAGTCTGAATTGAAAGCAACAAAACGTCCAACACAATTGGAGAAAAATTTGGATACTCAATTAGTGACATAATCAAATATCCACAGTCATTATGTTTGTCATTACTTCATTCATATTACGTATCTTGCAAAAAATCTTAAGTTAATTCGGTACTTGAATATACACAGTGTACACATGGAAATATTTTCAAATATAAATATGGACACACAGACATAACAACTTTCAGTTAGAGTTGTTAAATTTTTATGAAAGCATAAGTCATATTACTTAAATCCATAAGAAGACCTGACAAATACATCATTTTTGTCTTTCTATTTCAGATAGGAATGCTTGATGAGAATATACTGTGATAAATAGTCTTATAAGTAGGTAAATAAATTTATAAGTTTCCTCTTTGTAAAATCAAAGACGTATTGGGAAATGATTAGAATCATCTTGAAAGAAAACAGACTAATTTAACATAAAACGGAAAAAAGTTAAATTGCTACTTTTTCACTTTCTACAACGCCAAGACAAAAATTGCAACATCAAAATCAAATGTTTTGCTTTCAGCGCGGTGAATAATAAACATAGTTATTTTTATGTTTCTGGAATTTTTTTGTTTATAAGAAACTCATTCAGTAAACGATTTCGATACACTGATATAAACGTATACTTTCTTGTATCTTCTGGTATCGTGGGGTATGTTTCCGTATTTGGGGCGCACTTGCGATTGTGAGTCAGCAGTGTGCAAAAAGGTAACAAAAAATAAAATTATGTGGTGTTTTATTATACAATATTACCAAAACTGAAATAGATTTTTAGATAAATATTTATGCATTATTTATTTCCGTATCGAAAATTAGCATTGTGTTCTTTACCGGATGTTTCAAAAGACCTTAGAGACTATATGTATAATACTATTAATATTTATTAATTTATTAATAATTTTATTTTATTGAGATGGTAAAAGCAATTTAGTTTTAATGTTTATCTTATTTGTGGTCAATGAATTTATACTTAAAAAAATCGTGTGTATTTTTATCACCATCATACAGACTTTTTACAATTTATTTAAATTTATTTGCTGGAAATTAGATTTACTAACTAAAGCTTTCCACTAACTTTGCAATCATATATATAAAAATCGTTCTATATGTTTCTATTCATGATATTACAAATAATTTATATATTTGCAAGATTTGGCTTACCTCAAGTGCCTTGATAAATCCATATCGCCAAAAAATGTGTTTCCCAGACCTCCTCTAAACGTTTAATTTTGGCACTGTCCTCATTAGGTAGTTTTTAATTTTTTTTAACCACTCTCTTAACCAACACTCAATGAAATCCACTCTATGTTTAATCTATTAAAAGAAAAAACGATCAGTAATTTAATTTACTTTCTATTTAACTTTGTGAAAATTAGCAGAATACACTACTCGCAAAAAATATTTAAAAAAAAAAAAAAACAATAACCGAAATTAAGCACAGAAAATATTAGTTTGGAATACTATTGCAAAATATTTTACCACCCTCCGGCGTAGAGTTCTGACAGGCAACTGACCACATACCCAAACGATCACTTTAAATGTACTTCCTCTGGAGAAGTGAAATTACAAATAAGTGTAGAAACGATTTAATTGTATTGTATCTTTTTAAAAGAATTCTTATCACAATATAGTCACACTTTTCCCATTTTAATTCGGTAAAAAAGCAGCAATACTTATAAGTACAACAATTATATACAGTGGTAATAATTGTAACCAAGCAATCTAAGATCAAGACAAAGTTGTTGCATTTTTTGTGAGGTAGTAGAGTTACGCATATAATTATTATTTTAATTTTGATTCAAAATAAATGCGAAGCAATTACAACCTCTGTAGGTATAAATATACAATGAATATTTTCAACATATTTAAATACAAGCAAGCACTAATAAAACCAATGAGTCCTTCGCGAAAACAATTTAAATTTCAATAGCTTTCTTGCACCTTCAAAATACAAACATAAAAAAACACTCAACTCACTCGAATTAGGGAACCGTTTCGGCCTATCCTATTGAAAGCAAACTGGAAGACTGATTTAGAAATGCGTTGCGTTGATCTTTCAACTTCAATTCGCTTTTTGTACATCTTTCAGATTATACTCGTCCATTTTAACATCAAACTCTCCCATGTGTCTACCCGGGTCGCACACATTATACTTGCACATTGAACTGCCCAGTACAGTGGGTGCTTTGTCGCGCGTTGGATCATACAAATAAGGTTCCAAGGGTTCATGTGATCTCAAAGAAAACATTGCATTTCTATATTCTATTGGGCAAGTGTATTCTGCATCGAACTTGTGGTGGTCCCTTGTTCTTACAGTTAAGTCCAACAATAAATGCAAAAGAAAAAGTCAAAAAGGATCATGAAAATCGCATTCATAAGAAAGAGCTCTGTTTGCATATCTCTAAGATGTGTAACATAATGCAGATCATTTAATTACACTCTTCATTTATCTCTTCTTTCGGAACATAAATAAAGATTATATATATATATACAATATATATATATATATATATGAATACATATGTACACATATAACGGAAAGGAATTGTGCATAGGATGTGCACATTAGTATCTAAAGGGAGTCTGTAATTTCCAGGGAATTCGTTCATTCTCAGTATGCATAGTATGCGAACATGTGTTGACAATATTTCTGTATGAATGTCAAAACCTGAAAGGCGGTACTTTGTACTCCTCAAATGGCACTTTTAATAAATGCATTCACACATGTGTATAATTAGACGATGATATCCTTTTATTCTCCTTGTCCTCTCACACTTTTCGAAGGGGTACTTTAAGATAGAGTTGCAAACATATGTAGGTATGCACAAATCCAAAATTCATGTTTGAGTAGTTTAAAATTATTTTTAAATTCATAGGTACCTACCTACAAACATTTCGAATTAAGTTTTGTTTCGATAACTTCCATATACAACATATGTTGAAAATCTCGAATAAACGGGTGATTTATGAAACAAGTTACAATTATATTGACAATGAATATGCTTAAAATATTAAACAATATACATAGGTACCTATGTAGCTTGAATTGAATTAATTAGTATGGGAAAGTTATCTATGCACAGAAACATAACGTGAAAAAAATGTAAAATGAGTAATAGACAATTACAAGTTAAGTATTCCAATTAATGATATTGAATGTTATATCAATTTAAAATGTGTGCATAACACTATGTGCATATATATATGTATATATGTATAAATGCTGCCCTTATAATATGTTATCATTATTTAAACCGATGTTCTATCAGAAGTTTGAATATATTTGTAACTATAACTTATTTCTAACAAGATTTGAATAATTATCTTTCTTTTTTGTAATCCAGTAAAAATCCAGAAGTTGGTAAACTTAGGCAACGTAAACTAAAGGCAGGTATTGATATGGACCAATTTCACTGAGGATGTATTACCCGCATGTACGGTTTTTAAAACTTTAATGCGTTATAAGCATGCCCACTTCTGGATTAATTAATCAATAACATAATTAAAAATTGAGAAATTAAAAAGTGCAAAAGATTGTTCATAATTTTAAGGGAATTGTAATATTCAGCTTTAAAGAACACTTTCTGTGTGAAGTTGTGGGTTGGTGCGTATGAGCCAAATAATTTTCAATGCCCACCTCATTCGTGCCACTGACAATGCTTAGAGTATAGCTGTATAGAAAAAGCTTTTAAAATTGGCCGTTCGATGTCGGAGTAAAACGGTAGGTTCCTTCCGCTCGAGCTAGAATAGTACCAGGCACAACACGAGTGGTTGCTGGGACCCCCTGGCTCTGTTCATCTACGGGCTATAGCGCTACCCATATTTTAATTAAATTAAATATCACCCTACCAATATGACACAACCATCGTTTAATAAAGAGATCGCTCTCTTCAACTTCTGAATTCTCCCTTTCAAATTAATAATATAATTACGTAAAATCCAGACAAGCATATCGATGCAAATGAACTTGATAAAAGATTCCAATATTATAATTTAATTTTATTAATTTCATGTTTTATTTTTTTTTTTTTGTAAAGTAAAACCATTGCAAACGGAACTCTGTTCCGATAAGAAGTGTCCATGATATCACTGACGTTACACTTCCCGCTTTACCATTAGCTCATTTGTGTTATAAAAGCCGAAACATATTTCATGTTTCCCATCTATGTATGTATGCACGAAATATCTAAACTTTTCTTTAGCAGACTATTTGACATTTCGTATATTTAAACAAAATTAAAACAAAAAGTTCAGTACAGAAAGTAAGCTAATACATAATCGACTGCTAACTTCATGGTCTGATAAGAGTGACGGGAAAATTGGAACATGATAAATTTAATACACACTTAATGTATACATCGCAAACTGTTGATAAGTTCACATCCGCTGAAAAAAAAGGTTGTACCTTATTAAAAGTTGAAACTTTAAATTGTATAATACACATGCATATGTGTACATGTCACTAAATTAACGCTGTTCACACTCATTGATAGAAACATTGAGGATTTACTAGTACACGTTTTATTTGGTCATGATGTGAAAGTTTATTCTCAACACACTTAAATCACTGAACATTACTGCTGATAGGAAGTGGAAACTTAGAACACGATAAAAAATACCATACGCAGGAAGTTCGACGTTTATAAATATAACTTTTTTTTATTATTTCGTGAGGCTTTTGAAGGTAAATAAATACATATAAGAATTTTTAAATTTAGTATTATTATTTATTTTTTTCATGAAATACTTATATACTAACTATTTGGCAGTATCATTGAAATTGAAGTTTTGCATATCATCTTTCTGCACACAATTTTTTGTATTTGTTTTCGTTTGCAACGTAGTGGTATTTCTTTATATAAAACTTCCAAGTGTCCAATTTTGCAAATATGTAGTTCTATAATAATAATATTAATTATGACAGTATATTCGATATCTTCTAAATTGACATATGGCATTGAAATACAACTTATACAACATTTAATACTTGAAACTCCAGAATTTTGTCAAATCCGCCTTTTATTAAATAAAATATTTTTGTTTTACATAGTGATTTCTTTATTTATGCACGATTTATAAATACATATTTCACATATTTAACTCATTTAATACATAAATTAACAGTTAGAATCCTGGGTCCCAATCAGTTTTCTGAGACTCTAGATGAGTGGTATAGCATATTAAAACATCACCAGGCTGAGGTATAACCTGTGTATCTTTTATCCGGAGTCCACATTCAACATCTTTTTTAATTGTGTCAACCTCATTCTTTAAATGTCTCATTGACTCAATTTCGCCTGAATTATAAAAATATTAAGATATTAATTATCATATTTCATTGGTGCATGCATATAGTATATATGTACATACCATCAAATATGATTTCGTCATTTCGGATAAGACGAAACATATTCGTTTTCTTTAACAACCCCTTTATGCAACGGCAACCTGCGACCGGAACCTCTTTTCTACCGTCTGTTATAAAGAACTGCTGCAGTACCGTAGCTTCACCGATAATATCTTCGACTTCAACAGGAGCCAAATTGGAGCTAATCACTTCCTTAAGATCATTTATTAAATGATAAATGACATCAAATTTCCTAATAATTATATCTTTTTGTGCCTTAATAAATGAATCTACGGAAAATGCATAAATCATTGCATCGAAAGCTTTAGCTAGCTCTACGTCACCTTCTGTGATATTCCCAACGCCGTAGTGAATAATTTCCAATTGGCACTGATCATTGTTTGTGTATGAGTCTAAAACATCTAAAATAGCCTCGACTGATCCGTGGACATCTCCTTTAAGAATAATATTTACACGCGGTATTCCGCTATCTGGTGCAGACTCTTTGGAACGAGGGCCATGGCGAAGTTTAAATCTACCAGCTAATCGCCTAACATCCCGATCACTTTTATACTTCTTTAAGTGCTCCTCTTCTTTTTTTTTAATCTCTACTAAGTCATCTTCAGCTTTCAGTTTCCTGGCCTCTGCTTCGCGCCAACATAACACTGAGTGAGCTTTTTTCTTTCAGAAAAAATTAGGTGACTACTATATTTTAATGAATATTTTGGTGCTATACCTCATTTTCCACTTCCAAAATAATATCTCCCGAAAGAGGCAATTCACGCCAGCCAATTATCTC
The DNA here is from genome assembly GCA_905231855.2 of Eristalis tenax. Classification (NCBI taxonomy): domain Eukaryota; kingdom Metazoa; phylum Arthropoda; class Insecta; order Diptera; family Syrphidae; genus Eristalis; species Eristalis tenax. The sequence continues at coordinate 306,768 of HG993124.1, forward strand.
AACTGGAGTTCCCGGTGAAGCTGATTGTATCGGGTTTGCATTATCATCGAATAGACTACGCACTTTTGCATGTGCAAGTCCACTTACTAATACCGCCCCTTTTCGCAAGGTTCCTCTAGTTATAATTGCTGTAGATAATTTCCTAAGGGAAAATATATTTCGCTATTTTTAAATTTTGATAACTTATAGAAATTTACCCTCTTCTCGTGTCGGTTTTCGATTCTACAACAACGCCTTCTACCAAACCCGTGTTATCAGCTTTAAGCCCCATTAAAGTAGCTTGCGTGCTTATGGCTTCTGTTAAGAGTTCAATATTTGTACCTTTCAGAGCAGAAATTGGAATTACTTGAACATCTCCACCACTTTCTTCCAGAATTAACCCCATTTGCATAAGATCGCGCTTAGTTTTATCCTGCCAACATAAAATGTTCACTCGATTTCACAAAAATGTCATATCATCATTACATAACATGATATAATTTCAATATACAAATATCAGGGGAGAGTAAAAATTTAAAGCAGGGACATGAACCCTGCACCAACCAATTGGGTGGGTTATAAGTCCACAATTCAATTATCCGCACAATTTCTGTAGATTATGAATAAAAATAAACTTTTCATGCACAGAACCACGCACCTATCTAGAAGCAGGGGTTTGCAGGGGCGCCATGCACACCATACGTAGTACTCATATTGTAGAAAATTGTTGCATTTAAAATAATAAGAATAATTATGAACTGTGTAAAAACGTCTCAAACATTTTTGGACTTGGGTGGTCTAATTGTGAATTTACAAACCACCAAGTCCATTGTGGACTTTGGCCCGTGGAGCAATGATCCTGCATAGATGCGACTGATTCTATATTTTACCTTTTAGGTACCGAATTCTAAATCATGCTTTTCTCTTGAAATACTATTCAAAAATACATTAATTAAGCTATACTTACAATATCTGCTTCAGGCTTATCAATTTTGTTTATAGCAACAATTATTGGTACTAGAATTAATATAAAAGGCGTGATGAATATAAAAGTTTTGTAAATTATGAATCAGACCTTTTGCATCTTGCGCCAATCGTATTACTTCCTTTGTTTGGTTCATAACGCCATCTTCTGCAGCAACTACCAGTACAATTATGTCTGTTATATTTGCTCCACGGGCTCTCATTGCAGAAAAAGCTGCATGACCGGGTGTATCAAGAAAAGTAACAGTTTCCCGTTGATTTAATGTAACTTTGAATGCACCAATATGCTGTGTTATTCCCCCTGCTTCTCCAGCTGCCACACTAGCTCCCCTAAGTGAATCGAGTAAAGTAGTTTTGCCATGATCTACGTGTCCCATTACAGTAACTACTGGTGGACGAGGCTTTAGATTTTCTGGAAGCGGTGGAGGTTGAGGCACAACATCACGATCTTTTACTTCTTTATTTATATCTTTTTCCGGAGCAGCCACTATGCGAGACTTCATACCACATTTTTTTACTATTTCTTGGATAATTTTCAAATCTTCGAAGCGAGCATGAGGTTCAATATTGTCAGCTCCATCTACATATAACATTACTTCCTGTACATCCTCTACATGAAAATTATAATCAATTATATTAACATTTATTTCAATACAAAACATTTACCCAAATTTCTATTTAACGTTCTTGCTAGTTCTTCAACAGTCATTCGTCGCCAGATATCAACTATCCCAAATGTTACAATTTTATTTTTGAGCTTCTTTGGAGAGTATTCAATAATTTTAGGTGATTTCTAAAAAAAAAAAAAAACGTTAAATCTCGCCACACAATTAAATTGTATGTTTGAAATAGTAAATAAAAAGGACATACGAATTATTTTACGTTATAGAACACGCATTTATTTAAAAAATGCGTTGTTAATGTTCAGGAATTTACAAAATAGTAATAATATACGATGGCGTAATATGATCGAATGAGAAGTTTAATATAAAAGTTAAGTCTTTAAAATAACATCATTCATGTTCGTATAATTTATCTTTGAATTCAAAAGTTGCGAACAATTTCTTTAATATAGAAAAAAAAATATAATTGTTATTGAAATTTCTGTTTACTTTACAGTATGAACAATATTTATACGTAAATAATGAACTATTAATAAATATGAATTTAAAAAGAAAATATACATATTGTCGGCTTGGTATTGGCCTGACTAAACAAGAATTATTAGTAAATTGATTTTATAATGACAAACGAAAGATAAGATAGAAATTTAGATACGGAATGTAAATATAATTATCAAATGTAGATATAGTTGTAAATCATCAACAAAGTACACGTTTTTGATGTTCCACTCACTTTTTCTTCGGCAGTTTTTCTCCTTTTCCATAAAACATTATGAAAACATATCTTTCGCTGTTGTTCCCAGCTTCCCTGTTGATAACATGTCAAAACAGCTGAGCGAATGACAGAACTTCAAGAACAATGCGATATGCATAGTAGATAACATAAGTGCATGTAGTCCATTTGATTGTACATTTTGAAAAGAAATATGTATAAAATACAATATAATTAATGTTTGACTAATAAATTAATTTAATTAAGGATTATGATATTTTTTATTGAAAAAATAATCATTTGCCTTACCGCGAAATTTCAGACCGAAGCAGACTTGCCAACATTTTACGTAAACAGGTATCTGGGTGACTGCCATTTGACGCGAGTCAAAATACAGGGCAGTGTTCAGTAGTGCGATGGGGAAAAAAAGAAATCTGTATATGATTCAAAAATGTTTTCGACTTCACACAAAAAATTGCTATTTTATATATGTACACACAATTCTGTTATTACACAGTTTTCATTTAGATAGATAAAAGTTGGTTCCATTTTTATACGATTTCAGTCGATTTAGAATGAGTTAAAATAGGTATTTCATTGAAATTCAAAGGAAACACATTTTTATTACTCATTTACGAATAGCAAAATATGGTCATGAGTTCACATTTTAGAGTAAGTAGTGCATAATTTTTCAAGTTCACATTGTTGGATAATTCAGGTTATCGGGGTTAACATTATCAAGATTTCACTATAGTTGGATTATTACATTTACTAACATTTGCTGCAATGTTACAATTTTATTTTAGGAAATGTAGGGGGCGAGAATGGGAGAGATGGAGAAAAAGAAGTAGAAGACAGCTTAATATTTGAGAGGCGAAATATATATATTTAAAGTTGCTGACAACTTATCAAATAGGTAATTATACAAGTTTGTTGAACAGACTATAAAAAAGTTGTTGCCATAAATGTTACACAACCCAAAACGTGGGTTTGATTGAAAAATTGACTAGTGTTGTAGTATACTATGTAATTTAATGTTGTTCACATATTTGCCATAATACAATTTCTGGCCACCAGAACTCTGTTGGAATGACAGAATATTAATGTTTTAATATTTTTCTTTGGCATATTTTCTAACGACACAAAACAAAAGAGAACAACAATAATTCGAATCACTTTTGAAGTGGGTAATGTGCTATAGTATCCACATTGGCAGATGACAGCTGTACCACATTAGCCGACGAAGTATACACATGAGAAATTACTTAAAATAAGAAGTAAGTACTTACAGAACAACAGATATTTATTTAATAAAGCCGAAGCAATATTTTATTATGAGCTTACCTTGATGAGAGTATTAAATAAAATAATAAAACACAAACAAATTGTTAAGAACACAAAAATAATACTGTAGTACAGCCTTTTATATTTTCGACACAAATGACTAAAAGCTGAATGGTTTGTTGTTTTTAAATTGACAGATTTTTATGTCTATTATGGTAACATTTTGATTCTTCGTGAAAGTGGCATCACAAATTCCATATGACATTTTCAATTATTGTTCTGGTCCTTTCAAACTGTTTGTTATACAGAACCCTGAAAACTGTGATTTTGTGGTCGGTTGTGGAATTTACTATGAAACGAATGCAACAACCTGTTGGAGAGTTGGTTCATGTATTTACTTGAAATCAATTTCTTCATGTCATTCATATTCTTGATCAAATAAGACACATATTCATTAATGTCTCGTATGAAAAATTATGACGTGCTATTCAAAAAGTTTGCACTATGCCAAAGTGTACATGTATGTGTATGTATATATTAACTCTGCCTGTTAAACTGAAACCCTCATGCATCGGTTTATTCAATTAAAAGTATTGGATAAACTAATATAAGATTAAAAATAATTTTTATGTACTAAGCTAAGTTCACCTTTTCATCATTAACTGCAGCACTTAATTCTTTTCTGAAGTGAGTCGCATGTTGAAATGATTGCTCTTCTGCAAATATCGCATCTGTTTGAGTTATGATGGAGCGCGCAAATATTCCAGATGCAAATATTTGCAATAAAACTAACTACACACTTGAGTGCTGGCGTGCATATCAGAGCCAGGCGTACATACAGGATGTGACAACGTGAAAGAGACTGTTTTCAGTCATTACAGAGGTATAAAACTTGACAACATTCATCACCCATTGCTGCACCGTTAGAGAAATTATGGAACGAACAACGAAACAATCATACGACTATGCAGTCCAATTGCATAAAAGCTAAGTATGAGTTGATTCTATACACCTAAAAGTGATACATACTTATTTGCATTCAAGAGTGTACGTGTATCTAGGGCTTTATGAAATCTATAGGTATGTAATCGTATATGTATAGATATTCGCAAGCAAGTACGCCACTTATGTGCGTCTGTATATGTAGAGTATATATTAGTGTACATGCAACACATTTCCAGGAAGGTACATCAGCCCATCAGAAAATGTATGGCACGTTTGTCGATGCACATTGATAGATATAATAATGAGAAGGGGGAAAGGGATACCTATTTGCTTCCTTCCTCTGTCGTTCACACTAAACGGATATAGAAAGGATTTCGCGTCTAGCGTTAAATGTGTTTACATCCTGATGCGAAATGTGTATGCGTTGCAGTTTGTGTTCCTGTTCCCCTTCCGATGGGAGCGTTTGGATTGCAAGGATGCATGGCATCAAGTCAGCCCAAGAGTGTGTGTTTGCTTTTAGTGAAAGGCAAACAAGGCTCTAAGGAATATTCAGATCTATCAAGTAAAATGTAATTAGGATAAGAAACCTTTAAATGCTGAATCCAAATAGCAAAATCATGATCACTATAGGTATAGAGTAATCGTTTTTATTTTGAGCATATGTACATTTATACGATTTAATTAAATTATCCAGATACAAGCATTTTTTTTTGTAAATTTGTTAGATATGCAACGTTATATACCTATATTATCTGCTCTTTGTTACAAAATCGAATACTGGGATTCGCTAACGTATATGGGATAATCGCTATGACTTTGAAATAGCAATATACAACGCTATGTGAAAGAAAGAGTAAAACAACGAGTAAGGCGGAGCAATGTAAACAAGCATGGCCGATGGAAGATGCTCTCATCTTTAATTATCAACGCCTCAAGAAGGTAGACAAGACAAAAATCGTCGTGCTCTGTATTAGCGAATTGTCTTTATAGAAAAGCTAATATTTATCAGTCGATGATTGCGATGGCATATGTATATGTTATAGATACAATTTAATAAATCAATTTAAATTTAAAAATGATTAAATTGATTTGGGTAACATTGAATTCATTGTTATTTTATAATTGATCGACAAAGTGAATATTATTTTCACAAAAGGGAGGAGCAACAGAGTTTTCGACACTTTTGTCGACATATTCTGCCGGGTAAGATCAGCTGATTCTTAAAGAAGCAGTTATCCTATCATCTGTTAGTCTGCCTACCTACATATAAATACTAACGGCAATAAAGCAGCTTTAAAGGAAGTGGCTCCTTAAAATGACAGAAAAGCTCTTCCGTTGGAATTGATTAATTTTGACATGATTTTCGTGCGTTACAGGAAACAGTTTTTAATTATCTATTCTGTTCTTCTAATAAACAATGATAAACTATTTACAAAACTCTTTGTACATATGTATGCATATTATGAAATTTAAAGCTATTCATGGCTGTATTTATTTATGCGAAGAAAAGCGTTTTCAACAGAATGTTTTTTAAGAATATGTATGGAAGACTAGCCAGGCTCTAGTTTCTATAGTTCTGTTATTAAGTTTTTTGTCGAATTTTCTTAACTTAATATTTTTAATTAAATATCCATGTTTTGTTTAAATATATGCGTTGTTAGTTTAGGTCGAAAGACATGGCATACGTTTAAGTTTACCTTAGAGCGCCCGCCGAGGGCCAGTAAGTTACATCTAGCCTTGTTCGTTTAACTAGTTTTAAGCATTTTTGTCTAGTATTTAAGTATTTCATGAACTAAAGAATAAAAATGAATTCAAAAAAAAAAAAAACTAGCCAGGGCCTAGCTTTTATAAGAACTCGTGTTGTGCGCGAATGGGATCCACAGTTTTATGACGATTCCGAACTATCTTCGGATGGTCATCGATTCGAAAGGTGTGGACCGGGAATTATGAAAGTTGTTTATTTATTGTAGTTGTTTATATATTATATATTTTATTATTAAATTGACGTGGATTAGGATTTATTTGTTTTGTTTTTATTAGTCAGTTAGTGCATTTCCACTATAAAAAATAAAAACACTTTTAATGTATTTAGATTTAAGCATTTTAGACATGCTTCATCAGGGTTATATCTTATCTTTGAAGATTCATCATTTACCGACTGACTTGTCACATTCTTACTTTCTAATTTAACCATAAGGACATGTATGTTGATAAAACTTCGGTGTTCTAAGTAAGCGAAGAGTCTGAACCAGGTAATAATCATGAGTTAAACAAAATATTTACAAAGAGCTGGGCCCGCAATGGCGGCGAAGCTGAAAGATAAAAGAAAATGCTTCAAAGTGACGTGCCCATTTCCAATGCAAAAAGTGCTGGTTATGGTACTTAGGAAGACCCGGATGGTGCGGTATCACATCGTGAATGTGCAGGTATAATACAGTCATGGAGCAGTCGTTTTCTGTTTTGAATTTGATTTTTGATTTCCATCCACCTGAACAATTGTTTGCTTTTACTTATATCGAATTTAAAGGCATATGTTTGAACACAGGAAGAACTGAATTAATACACTGCCCAGTGTTTATATAAATATACCACCCAAGTTGATTCAAATACTGATGTCGAATTACATTTTGGACTTGTAAAGTAATCCTAAAAAAGTGTCCCATTTTATTTAATGATTTACATATTTTGTGTGTAAAATTTAGCTATTTTCTTCAATGCGCTCTTAGATTATATAATTGAAATTATACTAAATCCTATAGTGCATGTATTCAGATGCGTGCAGAGGTTGTTTGGGCACATTCTCTAAATCGCTTATACCTACGTTCCAAAGTAGCAAGTTCAAGTATCATCGAATAAATTGTTTATGCTATGTCAATCAAACTCATTTCAGTAACAGCACAAAAATGGACCCAAGCACTTTATAGAATCAATTGTTCTGCGAATCTAAATAAGTGCTTAAGTACTGTATGGCCTGTGAAGTGTACTAACTGAAAGCCTTGTATGATATTCCATCCCTTATTTTCCACCACATTTCAAACCAATTCGCATTTATCACCACAGCTGAACTTAAGTATTTCTGATCGTCATGAAGACTGCAGTCACCACTATTTTCTCTCGAGTTTGTTATTCATTCTTTCCACAATTGTCGGGCATCATGAACACACTTTTGTTAACCTATTGAATGCGCATGGTGTTGGTACTTAATAAACTCTGATGCGAGTGACGTGCAATCGGAAAACACGCATTTGGTTACAATAACACGAGAAAGCATAACAATAACATCTCAATAATTCACAGAAATTACAATGTTTCTTGAGGGTGGAGTTGTATGGACATGTGCTATACCAAAGATGGATTTTGTGAACTAAAATAAAATACAGACATTACCGGATGGGCTTATAGTTAAGTATCGATTGAAAAGTTGCAATGTTAACTTAAGGTTCGTTCTGTACAATTGTAACATCTCATTTATTTCTATAAATATACATTTTGTTATATTAAGATTATAATAGGATTGTACAGATGACTTAATATATGTTATAGTTAAGAATTTATGTTCCTTATTGGAAATATATAATTTAATTGATTGTTTATATTTTATTTATAGTTTCAAAAGAGTTATTCGAACATTACTGTATTTACTTGTAAAACACACGTGTGTTGTGTTTCTGTGCAGAGCATCTGTCAAAACAATGTTTTCCTTCATTCCAAAAAACGATTTATAATTCACTTAAAATGTGTACACATGGCATGACGTGACTGCATGTAGCCGAAGTTCTGGTTACCAAAGGCATACCATACCACCTTCGCCCCAATATGTGTAAGTGCACTAAACTGACAGCAGGATAACTCTAAGTAGCGTTGGGGTAACATTCTTGAGCAAGTACTTTTAAAAAAAGTACAAAAGTTCTCTCGAAGATTTTTCGTTAGCGCACTGAATTTACGTTATTTCGTGCGTTGTTTCAAAGCATTTCATAACAGATGTCCAAGAGTTCAAAAATTGCCTTGCACGGTTTCAAAGTGATTGACGTGGAAGTGTCATGCAAAGAATGTATACATACGTATATATATATACAAATCAGTTTGTTCTGATATATGTAGTATTGTGCATTCAATATACGTTCTTTGTTTAATGTCTTTCTTGTTTTCCATATTAAACCTACAGAAATAATTTTATATGTGTTATTATACATATTAATTTGGGTACATACATATTAGATACACATATTTGTCTGAAATCTCCGTCATGCTAAATGAATAAGGGACTAAATTGATACACCCCTAACTAGTCCGTGTTCGGTCGGCTTCTTGGTTATATACCAATAATATTTTAAATTGAGACACTCCTGTGTACATTAATATCTGCTGCATAAGAACAATGAAGTAGCAAACATCTTATATAAGGCATTTTAATAAAAAGGCAATATTTGACAATATTTCTTGATTTTTTGAATTAAAATAAGACTTTTATGTAATGAAGATATTTAGATATATCTTTCTCCTGTATGCCTGAACATGACGGTATGAAATTATGAAAACGAATATATTATGTATCTTAATACGTTAATGAATGTTGATATCTTCAATCAAAGTGCCATCAGTCAATATTGATTTTAATGAGAATATTATAAGAAATAATAAAAAATATAAAAATAAATGCACTAAATATCAACAGAATCCTACCTTAATTTAAATCTTTGTGGTTAACTTAAATTATTAATTATATCAATCATTCCATTTTTGTTTCATTCAATATCAATACTTTATCTATTTCATTATACACATACAATATACATACAAATATATACATATGTTTTAAGTTATGTCTGTTTTCTTAGAAATACTCAAAGCGTGCGGGTTGCAGCCTAAGGAACGGCGAATAGATTGCTTCAAAAAATGCAAAACGAGGCGAGGTGACCATCATTAAAAAGCACTTCCGTTGCACTGCTACGGAGTACATTTTAATAAATGAATAGGAGAAAACGAGGCACCTAATGATGTTCGCTTTATGGGAGGCTCAGGTTCCATGCATTCATTACCCATGCCGAATTCTAGAACGGAATAGCAGAGTGGGCACAAATTCTGTCTACAGCGGAAACTATAGCTTCTTTTATCTCAAGCCATACGTACACTTTATGAATTTTAATGAGCAAGCATTCAATGCGATAAAGGTGCCGACATACATTTCTGTATACATATATGCGTTTTTTTTCAGCTACCCCCATTAGTGTTCTGTTTGGGAGTTGCATATATTTTTTTTCCAAAAATGGATTGGCAACTTTAATCTTTTATTAATAATCGGGTACCTTGTTTTTAAAATGTAATAAAACCTGTTTAATTTCATTTTCCAATCTTTATTAACCGAATGTTCTAAAAATCAATTGTTCAGATCCGGTTCACAAATCGTAAAATCAAAAAGAATTGTATTTTTGGTTAATACTTACATACTTTAATTAATTAATAACATATATATAATTGAATAAGTAATTTATAAATATCTATTTATATCTAATATGATTCATTTAAACGGTTTGCCTTTTCTTTAAAGATTTATCAATAGCATAATTGCTATTATAATAAGATAAATTGTATAGCACTGCTGATAAAATAACAAAGAATGACTTCCGTTGTGTTCAACCTACGTTAGCAAGTCTGAATGTGCATTTGTGTCAATTCTATACAATAGACTACCCACTGTGTGTAACCGATAGTCAGTTTCAAAATCACACAATTTCTTTTTCCAAAACACCATCACAAATGTAATTAAAGGTTTTCATTGAAGTCCACCGCAGGGAGTTTCGATATTATTGACCCTGCTGTTTTTGTTTTATTATATTTATTTATCAATAGTTTTCAAAGGTATAATGAACGGTTTAGCGTCGTATTTTCGAAGCAATAGTCCATTTACTGATGGTTTTTAAAATATGCCTTTATGAATTAAAAAACAAACAATTGCTAAGATTAAATTTTGCATGTGTACATAACTTTTGTTTATTTGATTTTGTCCGTAAACGTGACACATATAAAGATACTTAAGATAAAGCGATAAAATTCTAATAAGAATATTTAAAAAATATTCATGCTGTTTTCTTATGGTTTCGTTTTTGTTCTTTCATAAGTTTGCATAGACATATGTATATATATATGCACATCTTTGGACAAGAATTGACAAATAACCTAACGGCTATTTGGTGTGAAGGCAGAATGCAACATTGTTCTCCTTATGTTTGATACTGAAGAAGCGCTGCCAGAAGTAACTGTAGACATATTGCATTAGATTGCATCTCTTGGTACACCGCTTCATCTTAAGGATAAGATGTTTATAAAGCAAATGCAAACAAGCATTTGCAGCATCCTTTCTAGGACAAAACCAGCCTGCTTGTATATTGTGTCTGTGCAACAAACGTACATTCATAGACATATAGACAAATTTATGCCACGGAGACGTATAGATATATTCATGTACGTCGAATGTCACCGTTTTGCCATGGGGCGATTTTTTTTTTAAGGAGATAGGGAAGATTTTTACAAAGGTGAACATACATACAAAAATGCATAGGTAGGTTTGTATCCGTTTTTTTCATATGACTACACAACTGTAGGCATGCATACATGGGTCCATTTGTGCCGTAAGCAACAAAACGCCTCTTACCGGATATAATTTCCGTCCACAATAGAAAACGGAAAAATGTTTGCTCTAACCTACAGATAGGCACTTGTAGGGGTTGCAATGAATAAACTGAACAAAGGAGAACAATTGCAGAATCAACATTTCAAGAAAGCGAGGAGTACGATATTACTCTTGGTAGAATGTAAAACCAAACATAAATTGTCCAAACGTGTATCTAAGGGCACGCACGGAAAAATGTTCGGCACAATGTGTTATCACTTACCTTCTGCTCAGTTTCCAACCTTCTGTCAAAAGTCATAATGGACATAGTATTGCATCAATATAAAGGGCAGATAGTTGTAATATGAAATGTGTCTATTCTTTATATAAAGATAAATAGCGTTATTTTGTCAATAGTTATTGATGACATGGGCAATACGCCTACGAGTTCAATAAAATGTTTTGGAGGTGTTTTGGTAGGTAACATTTTTTTTTAGAAAAGGAAGTCAGTTGTATAAACATCATACGGTTGTTCGATCTTTTATGTTCAATTTGGTCCAAGTTAAATCGTGTTTTCATGATGCGAATGTGACTTACGGATACATTAAGTATAATGCCTGTCTAAATTTGTTAGAAATTAGTATTTACATTTGTTTTCTATTGTCGTAAAGGTGGCGTGCCAAGCACAAGCTACATAGCACAGCTGTTTAAATACTACGACAAATGGCTTGCGGTAATTAAAATGTCATAAGTACTGATTGTGTGATTTTTAAATGCATGTGAGACTTTTCAAAAACATATTTCTATTATATGATAGGTACATATGTACAGAAAAGAGGGAAATACTTTATTTGAAAAACCACCGTCATTGATATATCTCATTCGTACAATTATATGAATTAAATAAATTTAAACAAACAGATATATAAAAACAAAACTATGCAAAAAACAGTGACTAATTAGTTTTGGGTGAATGCTCACACTATCATACAAGTAAATGGTATACACGTAAAATGGTGTTAACATAAAAAGATTCCACTCTCCTTTGTTGGACTTTTTCCAAATATAGCGTTTGGCGAAAAAAATAGTAGAAAAACAGCCGATATATATCATTTGAGGACAGGTTAATGAACAACAAAGTGAACGTATATGGTGTTGTTGCAGTTTCGCACTAATTTCCGTTAGCTAAACTATCAAGAAAAAAAAAATAAACAGCATTCAAATGGATCCAATTCAATTTAAACAACATTTAGTAACATTATCAAATTTTAAAATAATGTAGACAAATGACGAAATGCTAACCTAACTTTTGCAGAAGAAGATCTTGTAACATTTGTTCTGTCATTTATCTATAATAATAACCTATAAATGGGTTATTAAAACCAAATCGATATTTCACAGTAATTCTAAAGTCTATGTCAGGTTAGCGCAAGCCACGTCTCACTTAGGTCATGATGGAAAGATGTTGATGCCCATAGGGGGAATGTTTAATCTTCACACCCTCCTCTTTCCTGTCATGATCGTATGTTGTCCAGCCGTCATCAAATCCTAATATGTAGTTCTGAAAATAGAGGTGATAGAGATTTTTGTTAGTTTCTGGAGGTCCTAGAGGAGGTGAGGCTGGGACAGTGACAAAGACTAGTGAGGACTATCCTCTTTTTCTTCTTCATCTTCTTAGCCTCTGCCTATGAAGTCATGGGTAAGTGCCATTTTGTACTCATAATGGTACTTCAGATGATGATGGCTAGTTAGCCCTCCGTAACAACTTTTTGTCGCACCGTAGGAGTCGGTCGGTTTTTGCACAATTGAAATTGGGCTATAGCATCGGAGTGGTCTCATAGGTGGTTAGAGAGCTCCACCTTTTATTTGCCAGCTAACAATTATAATAACACTTATAATTTTAAGCTATTATGTTTTCTCTGCCAATCTTACATATTAAAGAATCTCGATATAATTATATGTCTGAATAATGAATTGTCACAGCTTATATCGATAATAATGGTTTAAATACTTATATATGTCCATGTATGCAGCGCCATAGTTACAACTTCACACGTATATTACTTTTCAGTTTCATTGTTGTATAGAAACGAAAACAATTGCATTTACATACATTCGTATTATTCGTTTTTCCGTTTACTTTGAAACACGCGTTCTTCAGACGTTGTTGAAACAATTTGTCCAAAGTGGCGTAAATCCATTCTGAAAACTCTTAATAGTCAAACAATCTCCCAACGTTTGTACATACGATCTACTGCCATCAAATGGTGCCGCACACAACACCCATGGGGTGGTTGTTGCAAGTTTTGTAAAATTGAAATCCAAACGCAAACAACGTCGGGTGTGCAAGGCGGACTCTCCAAACAAATGCACGCGCTCATAACTACTTCGACTGTGTTTTACCTTTGGCAAACGGCCAATGTTATAGTTGTATTTGTAAAATCGTAGCTTAATTCAAAAGTATTGTCGGGGGATTTTAATTCATTCCCCGTGTTTATTTAAACCTTTTTATTTTAAAATCAAAGAAAATGGTTTTTAACAATCGGTCGAACTTATATTGGGTATTTTCTTATTTTTTTTTAATTTGTGATCTAATTCTAAAAATTAATATGTATGTGAACAAATAAGATATTAAATGCAATCGGTGGCTTCAATTTGGTAATGTAATAAGATCGAATTTTCTGGAGTTGTGTAATTATTTTTGAGAACTTTGTCGTCATGTTAATTTACTTTATATATTTGCAGCATATCCTTTATCCATATTTAATAATACATATACTGGAATATGAAAACCCATGTTAGCAATGAAGTGTTTGAAGAACCTCATCATGAGAGCCGTTGAACAGCCTACGCCTAGATGCACATTACTCTCTAAATGGATTCGCAAATAAGTGACCTTTTCTCAATTAGCGAATGCTTAATGAAAATGCAAATTGCACACCGCAGTTATTTACATCTCAAATCTTTATGCAATGTAGGAAGAGTCGAGATGCAGCGTGATGAAATATGCAATATATGCCCAGTAACTTTGTGCTTGTATTAAAATTTATTAGGGTAAAAATGTCAATAAAAACATTTCAACGTTAATCTATAGAAAATACGCGTGGATAAAGACTAGCGAAGAAAATCAAACTATAACCATGTGCACAATCATGCCTAATTTGTGTAATAAACAATACGTTATACTAATTTGTTTACAATACTAATATTATATATAATTTTACAATATTTTATTTTATCGAGATTACAATCTCCAATACATACGCTTTTTCCGTATAATTGACAAATTCAATGTAGACTAAATATATTAACAAACTTTTAGTCTGGAGAGCTTTGTGTAGCCTTTTTTAATGATATTCTTCGCCAATATGGTAACACAATCGTGGCGTACAACAATAGCATGCACAACACTAGAGGTTGCTGAGAAGCTAGGCTCTGTCCTTCTAAGGTCTGTAGCGCCACCCACATTATTATTATTATGAATATTGAGTAGTTATTATATTAGTTCTTCATATATTGTCCCGAAACAGTCGTATTGCTAGATTGAGGTTAATTGAACGATTGAATATACCCTACGGCTACTGGCAATTTGGTCATTCATCATCGGAAGATGAGGCGCGAAGGGTGGCATTAAATAATGAATTAATTTTGATTACATTTACTTGTCCATTTTATGGATCGATTGTCGTTTCTATGACATTTTAATAACCACCAGACCATTGTGATACAATGATTTTATTTGTTGTGCAAGTAAACACTTTTTCTTGTAATCTTCAACAGTGTAGGTAACTGTATAAAATAAGTAATATGAATATAAGTATCACCAGTATCAGCAGCGTAAATATTCATGCTATGATAGTAATTTTAAGAAGTTGTTTTTGTTGAAGCATCACGGGGTCGCTTCTAGGTACTGATAGTTGTCCTCTTATTTTTTCTTTTTGTATCACCATTGACCATTCCATATATTAACCTTAATGAGAATTATGTGATTCACGAGATGATTGTGACTGTGATCCCAGCTCCATGTGGTAGCATCCAATGACGTAACTAGTGCTATCTGGATGAAAGGAAACTCAATACATAACTTAACTCTTTGCGATAATAATGGATTAAGCAAGTAATTTTCAGGAAAACGTTTACAATACTATAGTTTTTTAGTTATACTAAAACATAGACCAGTGCGACCAGTTTAAGAATACCAGTGCAACTAATATGATCTTAATAATGCATAAAATATATTCAGTGGTGTAAGATTTGTGTACCCTTAGTATTAATATAACGAAATATAAATAGGATATAATACTGCAATTTGTCCTTTACTTCGTAATTGCTAGTACGTATTATGCCTAGTAACTTTGATGTTATATTTATATAATAACACATAATATATACTGACATAAAATATGCTAATCTTCTAATACAATATACCTGTAATAAAGTAGAGGAAATTCCATGAAAATGAAATTTTATAATCATTACCCATTGTCTGGATAACCGCAATACATAAAACAGCAATAAAGCGTCTGAGTTTGCCTATTTCCTCTGCATGTGTACTCACCAAAATCTGTAGTTAAATATTTTGCAGGAAAACAAACTTCCCTTCTAACTGGGTAGTCTCCACTACAGTACAAGACACATTATAATTTGTTGATTTTCCACTTAAAACCCATGGAACATGAATGGATCACTCGCTATGAGCTTGCGAAACCATTCCACAGGTGTGTGTACTATACATGTGCATATACAATATGTGGGATGTGGTGTGCACATAACAACTAGTTCGAAACGCTTCCTAGCTGTGGCCATTATTTATATTTCCTCTGCCTCTAAACCCCTTCACTGGTCACCGATGTCCGTGCACCACCATAGACATTTTAATATTAAATCCCCTTTGAGTCTGTGGCGATGGGATTTAAGCTTAGGTAAGGAAATCCGGCCACAACTGGTCGAGGTTTCGTTTGTTCTGATGTGATGCTGTGCACAAATTCACAGTTGTGACCGATAGACCTCTTGTATTGTGCAATGTATACTTCATGTAGTAACTCATATGTCAATTACAAATATATGTACAATGTTATGAGTTTCACCAAACTGAACAAATATATGTGAACTTGCATACATTAGGAAATTAATTGTAGATTTTCATTTACTTACTATGGTCAATGATGGAAATTATTTGATTTTCACACTTCAATCCTGTTATTGTTGCTATACCCAAATTTTATGAACTCTTTTCTTATTTTGAATTTGCATGAACATTTTTTTGTTGCGTCAAACACTCATAAAATTAATATCAATTCTACAATCTTTTTTATTAACCGAATTCACTTCGTTTAGCTTGTGAAAATCGGAGAAGAAGGTGAGTTTATTTAGCTAGAACTAAATCACTAAGTTGTAAGTTGAGTTAGTAAGAAATTAGATTGCTTCTGGGCATGGATCATGCAATAAATATGACATGACTTCAACGAAACCAAGGGTTTCAATCGACTTATTTGAATTGCTCCCTTTCATTGGAATATTTTTAGTTTAATAATAATAAAAACATGTATGTCAATACAAAATATTATTAGATAAGCCTTCCGAGGTGGACTTAGGCCCATCTTCTACGTTTTACACGAGTTCAATCAGTGGAGAATACGTACATCCAACATCATGCTGATCGAAATTTGTTAATGGCCGATTGTCCATAATGCAGTATACAAAAATCAGAAGTGCAAATAAGTTAGTTTACATGAAATCCAGAAGTATTTATTGGAAATCAACTAAGGACTGATATTTTTGTTTTTTACTTTTAATGGATACAGTGAAGCGAACCACACATGAAATAATAAAGAACATTTCAGTTACAGAGTCCAGAAACTTAATTTCATCACTCACGCCCTCTGAAATGTGGATGGGTACAGTGTTTTGTCCGGATATGGCCAGAATGGGGTTCTTAATAATATATGACTTCTCATATGGTTGTATAACGCAGCTTTTAATTCGTCCATTTTCGTTTTCCCTTAACGCAGCCAACCCCAACCCTAGCTCATACTGCCAACGCCTCCACATCGAGTGAGTGGTCAGAAACCCTACCGTATATATCTACGAGTATGTTTGTGCGAACATTAATCGAACAGAAGTGAAACGAAACAAATTGGAATGTTTGCTATTGCGCTGGTTGATGGTTGTGAAGGAGGCCATTAAGGCCGTTTATTTGAGTAGTGAATTATTCAAATTACTAATATTGATTCGGAAAAAAAGGTTGTCCAACTTTTTTCTCCACATGTTTAGCTGTTGTTGGGTTTTAACTAAAGCAAATATGTCGTTGAAATGCAATAAGAACATTTTTGTGTACATACACTACTATCGTTATTTTAGGTTTAGCTTCTCAGGATTGTAATACAAACACAGAATATAATGGTGTAGTTACCTATCTATTCAAATCATGGGATGAGTCTCCAAACTAAATAGATAGATAGTTTTATTTTCGTGTAAAATGTTAGATTTATGACATATAGTACATCGCATAATGCGCATATATTACAGAAATGTGATGCATATTGTATCCTTATTCTAACGATTTTTTTTATATTTTAAACTATAATATATGTTTTTGGAGTTATACTGTCCAAATAATGTTTATATAAATTAGTTAATATATGCTTTATAAATAAATAAATAAGTACACAAATAGATAAAAGCAAACAAAACAGGTATTTTTTTAATTATATTTTTTTTATTTATAGGTATACAAGTCATTAATTAATGGGTTATCGTCCAAAACATATGAATTTATAAACGTATTTGTTATATTAATATTCGGGTAGTTATCGAGTCAACACTCGCTCTTGCATGCAATCTTAAAGTAGGGAAATCAAATGGCAGATTTAACATAAAATGATCAATTTGTTTAGTTTCTCCAACATTTGTCGCATTTACAAAACTTATCATAAACTTTTAGAGATAATACGTCAATTTAACTAACTTGGCAAGCGAAAAAAGCAGTTTTTTAAAGCCGAATCTAAAATTATTCGCATATACAGGGCTTCATTAAATGCATTATAAACAGTGTTCTGACAAATCAAACTAAGCGAATTAAAATGTTACATTTAACACTAATACTGAAGAACTTTAGAACAGACACACATCTGTACAACATTTTCTAAAAAATGTTTACATTCAGCATCAAATTTGTAAGTATTAATAAGCTTGTAGCTAATCCTGCTATTATGTTACTATTAAGACTAGTTAAACCATATCCATTTGCGAACTCTAGCGGTCATTCTTTCCCACAGTATTGAATTTAAGACCCTTAGCCCAGCATTGTTTGTGGCTCCGCAAAATGATAACAAAACAAAGAAAATATAAGAGATATTCAAATTGTATTTTTGTTTAATGTAGATTGACATAGCACACCACACCACGTTTTTATTATTAGCCGTGCACAGCATAGGCTACAGATCTTTATTTGCTCGCGATAATGTGTACTACTTACATACCTCATATACGAATCATCGTAAATTTATTTCGGTGAGATATCTGTACTTCTTTGTTTGCTTTTTCAAGAACACAAGTTGTGATAAGGAGGGACCTCAAACTGATGATCTCCTTCAGGATGGCATTGTTTGCATCTCTGCAACTTGATAAGATAACGTTAATATATTGTGGACAAGACGAGGTTGCTAAGCCAACCTGTACCGAAACAACTTTGAGAGTGATGCGTAAAAGTTGTCACTGCTTTATGGTGATTCACCAGCTCATTATCAAAATAAGGGTGCAGTCTATCATTCAAGTACCTATTTTAAGATCTCTCGACTACTTTCATGCTGTTGTTTTTCTAGTAGTTAGTAAAATAATCATATAGCCATTCATCAAAGTATGAACCTTTTACGGCTTATGCAGGTGTACCTGTTGGTTAGATATTAAAACCAATAGTACACGTACGGTACTGTTTACTTTATTAAAAAGTCATTCCATGTAACAAGGTACTTCCTAGAGAAAACTCCATTATGAATTTGTATGCCCCGAGACCTTTCAAATGCAATCATCACCTCTGATGTTCGTGAGTTCAGAATTTCGATGAATACCAGTGCTTAACAGATTTAGCAAATAGTGATGGTTGCTGGAGAAAAAATGTGTATTGTAAAATGGCCGCTGTCCCAACCCACTTATCTGTATTTACTTATTTTTTAACGACTGCAGCAGTAACCTTATGAGCGTAAGGAGAAAATGTTATTTATTATCTCCATACGAGAACATATATACTTATATGAATATATGTATATATACATACAGTATAATTGTTATTAAAATTGGTTATTAATTGTACTATAAATTCATATTATGTTTCACATTATGTTTTTATTAAACGTATATATACATATGTACAAAAACCTGTGGCGTAGTAGAATGATCTCAAATGTTAACTGAAAAAGTTGTAAGCGCCTATAAAATAAGTTAATAAAAATTAAAGTAAAACTCTTTAAGAACATTACATAAATGTTATTTAATGCATGCATACCTACATTATTTTATAACCAATAACGTAGTTGTTGTTCCGTAAATGGGAGTTGATGAAAAATTTAAGGAAAAACTCACATGTGCCAGACGATGCAGCAATGATCACTTCGTTCAAATTATTCAGCATCGCAAATATTTGTTTTTCGATTGTTTTTTTCCTCATTGTTTTGTTTTCCATTTTTATGCTTCTGCTTCAATTGAATTTATATGGTGAGTGCTTTTTGCTTCCATTAGCTCGGTCTTTCAAACCAACGTACACAAAAAAAGAAACTATACATTCAATTAAAGTGTTGTCACTATTATCATATTGAAGCTATTAATTGCCCAGTTTTCTCCACCATTCAATACATTCATTAAATTATACTCAAATGCACCTCCATGTTACAAAAATGTACATAAATAACTATTGAAATAATAAATGCGGATAGCTGCATTTATTTATTAATTTAGTGTACACAAGCAGTCCTAACACACACAGGCTTCTCGCCGTTATCATCAGTGGCGACGGCGGCAAAAATGTCATGTTTGTGTTTCCGCCAAATATCCTTTTTCAAATATTTGGAGTAATGATTTTGACTTGTTTTTTTCGCTGTTATTTTTGACTGTGGTGACGAGGACTTAACGTAGTCGTCCTTGTCGGTTCGATTCCTTGTTAGCCACTTTGTGTGCCGTGTGCAGCTTTCCATGCAGGATATTTATTCAGCATTCAGCAGCAAGAGTTTTCGCAAATAAATGATGATGAGACTGGAGGGTGTATATATGCTCTGATGTACTGGGCGTTTGGGCCATTCGGGTATTGACATAATGAATCGAAACGGAGAAATGATGAACAAGATTTGCTTAGCTGAACGGATATACATACATAATCTTACATATTAAGCCACATATAGAATATGTCGTTAAATTATGTCGTTAAAAAACTAACGTATTATTTCATAGTATTCATTACTAAAAGCAAGCCAATGAGGTGCATGGTATTTTTCAGATGATGTATTTACATTTTCAGTCTGATTACATTATTCAAATAAACTTAATTATACTTGAGTAGAATTGTATTTAAATGTTCAGAATATTTCTGCAGTATTTGTAAAATATTATGTGTGTGAAAGAATTAATACATAATAAAAAATCGTTAATTTGTTTCGTCTACATAATCTTCTAACGCCTAGAATAATGTTGTTTATAAGGTTCCCTTTCAACGAAACTTTAAGAGCAGGTTCCTTCCTGAATAAATATGAAATGTTACCATGCCACAATCAGTCCCCAGCCGCACTCCTTTAGCAGTTAGGAAACTCTTCATCGCCACTCAAAGTTTGCATTCACCCTGGGCTCCACTTCGACTTTACCCCCTGCTCTAGAACCTACACGAATAATAATATTTGCAATCAAAATATTTGTTAGAAGGTTTACTTTCATTCGTTTGTTTGCTATATCATTGTAAACTTTTTCGCTTTCAATGGTTGAATTTATTTTCTCATTGGACCCATGCTCATTGAACCGTTAGACAATGCAGTTGTCCTAGGTCAAGACCAATTTATGATTTACATATTATTACAGAGAGCTCTTTATTAGAAAATAATCTTGGAGTTCACGAAATTGCAACTTGTTTTACTGTGAAGCATTGGAACTTCCTGCTGAATACTGTAGTTCAGATTGAGATTTGAATTTTAATAATTTACTTTTGCTCGGTGGAATCTGTGGGCTAAACGAAGAATCGCCTATTAGTGTTTTCCAGGTTAAGTATAAATGTACGATTGTACTCGTAAGTCAGACACATATTCTAGAAAAAATACAGTCACAATAAATTAATGAGAAAATATTTTGATGCAATCCGGATATTTCCATGATTCTACATTTAAGCAATAAACAATACATACATATGTTCGATGTTCTCCCATTGGTGAATTCCAATTTGTTCAGTTCTTCTTTATATTTTCACTTATTATTTTTTTATATATTTTTATATTTTTTTATATATTTTTATATATTTTATATATTTATTATTATTAATTATAGTATTTATGTATTTTCGATTAGCCTTTACAGTACAGTAGTTAGTTAGAACATCGCTATAGTATTAATCTAGAATCTATTGAAATGCGCAACGATAAATACCAACCAGCTTTCAGTTCCACCCTATACTCCAAATGTGCACACCATCAATAGCATCAAACGTAAATTGAGCCATTTGTCATGGCTAATTTTCACATATGCTATCAATTGTCAGGGGTGGGTGGTAGTATTGTTGACAGACGAATAACCCTCAAACGAATCGCTTACAAAATTTCCGCACCGGGATACAAGTAACAAAGCCAAACAACGCAACAACAAACCACCCATAAACGCGGTTCTCTTTAATTGAAGGGAATTATAAACTGTACAATAAATTTGGTTATCTCAAATCCAGGATGTGGAAGCAGAGCTAATGCAATGTTGTTGTTCTTTCATTAAACACGTCAAAGGTTCCGAAAAGACATTTTGAAAAGGCGATTCATATAAGCGAAGCAAGGCAAAAAGGAAACAAAGAAACTGCACCCTCCACAATTTCACTTTGCAACCAATGCAACCCTCGAGGGTTGAAGATAGACGCGCGGCTCAGTGTTTGTTAGCACTACGAAGAATAATGAAAAAAGGATTTACACATGCCGTACTCAGCCGCAGAAGTGCGTACAATCGCAATCAGAATAAGGGCAATAAAATAATTGTGACAATAAGCGTCTCATTATTGTTTTTCTTCATTCACTACATTCATTTGATTCTCTTCACCTTGTGAGTTAAGGTTTGATTTGCAATGACATGATGGTGTTGCAGGGGTGGACTTTTGACAGATACAGATTCATGGCAATAGTTTTCTTTCGGTTTTTACTGTATTACTAATATGTTGTTGGTATACTATTTTCCGCTTCACAAAGCGCACCCAGTTCCGCACGCATCACACAACAATGTGAATATTGGCATGTGTGTTATAGGATTTACAATTCTGTAAACAGTGTGCAATGGACTGAAAGAATTGGGGATGTCAATCAGGATTTACCAAATTGTGCCCAACACATTTCAAGCCGCGGGCATAATATATCCAAGTTGTATTTGAAATAGCAGGTTTTTTTCAGATTCTTATTATTCATAAATCTAAATATGTGTTTGTACTACCCTGAATTAATAAATATGAGTGATAATGATGCATACATCTCTTTATCTTAGTCTGCATGCACTAAGTCACTTGTACTCTTAAATACGAGTACAAAAATCACGGCTACGAGCAAAAATAATTGTCTCATACACAGATGGATATTCATCTATATTTCGTAGATATATTATATGAATAAATAGAAATTCATCCTCCTCGTCAAATATCGGTAGGAAAAAAGAATATTACAATATCTGTCTTTTAGTAAAAAAAATGCTAATTGGCAAACTTACGCCGAAGTTCGAGTTAAAAGAAATTTAAAAAACAAGGGTAAAAGCGACACCGCTAATTTCTAATTTTTTCCACTACAAATCGTAATCAATGAACTATAAATAAGGAAAGGAAAAGAAGAATAAAATTACACCTAACTGTTGTTTTTCTTACGAGTAATGAATTACATAATTAAAGCGGCCAATTTAAAAGAAATTTAAAAAAGTTTTAATTAAAGCTCAACTTATTGCTTCATAATTAGATTGGGTATACAAAAAGACAAAATAAATGGAATATTTATCTTAAATAAAACGATTTCAATTTTATAATTGAAGCAAAAAAATATATATAGCCTTCTTCAGGTCAGAGGAAGGAACTATAATGTCCTATACGGAAGTACATACTTTGCAACTATATCAATCATCAATTCACACAAAAAATTGCAGTAGATTTTACGCTCAATCAGGTTACAAATCAAGCACGAGCGTTAACAAAAGATGAATTGAACTGTAGCTGAAGGACCATTTACAATTATCCTTTCTTTCTTATTGAAGTGGTGATTATAAGTACACATACCTAAAATTGGATTTTCCGCCTTTAGTGTTAAAGGAAATGTACCTTTTTCATTGAGTGCGGAATTCACTTTAGTCTTTTGAATTAAAGTCGGAAATTTGAGATTACCTTATTTCTATTTGGTTTGCGGTCCTGGGATGTTGTGTGAATTCTTTGTGTAAATACAAGATAGATTGTGCACTTAACACAGTCGCTGAAATACAACCTGAATAGGATTTGGAAATTTTTGAAGTGTATTTGGGATTTTTTATTAACAGGTATGCGAAATTTCGTCCTAATCATACTTACATATGAGCATACATATGTTTCACATGTGTTTTGTTGAAAGTCTGCAAAGACTCGAGGATCTGTTCGATGCAATACAACAAAAATCTTGAGTATAGTTTAAATAAAAGTACATCGTAGCTTTATGCATGCTTAATTTACCCAACTGTGATTTGAGAACAGTTTATGTTAATAATATTTATAAATGAGGTGTGAGAATACAAAGCTAAATTGAAGCACCCAGTGCAACAAACACATAACTTCGGTTTCTTGCGAAATGTTATATATGTATATATAAAATATAAATACATATAGAATATTTTAATGCAGACAAAACAAAGATCAAAGACGATTTTTAAAATTCGATGCTGTACATTTCAAGACCTTAGACTACGCTTAACTCGAACACAAATACCAACGACGAGGCCACTGCACTATTAAAGAGGTAGCAGAATCGAATTTAGGCTCTATTAACACATTCAAAAAACTTGGCATGCCTACAGAAAATATCACTCGCAACAAAGGACTAGGGACATGTAAGAAATACAATCCTTCTATGAGAAAGTCAAAAGTCTGACCGTATGGTTTACGAAAGATGCCCATGCAATGACGCCACGAAAAAAGAGTCTCAGATCAAAAAAAAAAAAAAGAAAACGCCTACACATCTACAGCGTTCGGTGTGAATGTGTAAACCCGTTGCAATCCACTATTCTCTCTTTGAACATTGTCAGACACTCGAAAGGACAAATCGACTATATTGGTACATAATATAATATTGGTATGAAATTAGATATAAAACTCTTAATTTGTCAAACCTGCTTTATGGACGCGAAACAACAGAGCTGGCTTCTTTGTTTTCTTTTCTGCGTTCCATATTTGGTCCTGTCTGCGATGAAGGTGAATGGAGAAGAAGACATAACCGTGGTCTCTATGAGCTGAGGCACAAACGTCCCTCCAACTTCAAATCATTATTTCAGTGCATATATTTGGAATGTGTACTTTCTTTTATTCTGAATATTGGGCGTACGTAATTCTTCATAAATTGTATTAATGGGAATCGAAGTAAAGTGTTAGGTTCGCCGACTACGGTCAGTGATTAGGTCCAATTGTCTATCAACTCCTACAAATAACGCACCCATCTCTAGCGTGTATTTCGTAAACATGTCTAAACTCCATGGTTTCGGTAACCAACTGCTTATGAAAAACTTTTCCAATTAAGGCGGACGTACCTCAAAGTTCGGTACTTGCTCCAATATTGTACAATGTCTTTACTCATGATTTTCCGTTATCAAATAGTTATTAAGTTGCTTTATTTGCGGACGACACATGCATTTTTGCGTTAGGTACGCTTGGTTACGTAAGTTACGTTTCGTAACCAAATTGCAATCTGGTACTAATGATGTCGAAACATATCTTAATAAATGGGAAATTAAACTAAAATGGTCTTGTAACCAATCTGACAACCACTTTATTTCAAGTCAACTTAGTGAAACATAATATGTTGACATTCTATATCACGTTTATGTATGATTTTGTTCTGAATTATATTTATGTTTACACGTGATTATTTTGTTCTCTTTGTTAAGTTGAATCCATGTTATTAATTCATTTATTTATTATATATTTATTTATTTATACACCATGTAACTAGCTTTATCTCTAAATCTTTTAACATTTATTTATTTGCCAATTAAGTAAATAGGTTACTACTTTTTTATTCGCATTTTTTTTACAATTTGAATAGAGATTTTTAGTAACAACATTTTCGCTTCTATAATTAAAAAAAAGTCATTTATAGACTCCAAATAAATATATAGATTGTCAGTAGTATGGTTGCCCTAACCAAATCTCTGTAAATTGTGCAATAGTATATTTAATGAAAATAATACCATGTCTAAACAAGGTAAAATAGCAAGCCAACCGACGGCTTAACAAACATTTTTACATAGATGTTTTGTTAATAAGTATCAAGCTACCTCTCTAACATTTATCAACAATTACAGTTAAAATTGTTCGGTTATGCATTTGTAGTATGGTTGTCCTAACCAAATCTCTGTAAATTGTGCAATAGTATATTTAATGTAAGATTTATAACGTTAAGATGTTTAAATAAATAAAATCACAAACCATGTCTAAACAAGGTAAAATAGCAAGCCAACCGACGGCTTAACAAACATTTTTACATAGATGTTTTGTTAATAAGTATCAAGCTACCTCTCTACTCGTTATCAACAATTACAGTTAAAATTGTTCGGTTATGCATTTCAAAATTATATACCAATATATAGTGCAAACCTTAACAAAAAAAAAACAAGTTTTATATAATACTACAAAATTCGTTCTGAATTAAATTTTTAATTCTTTAGTAAAATCCAAGTACCTAATTTTTTTATTTATTTCAATTTAATATATGACTTTATAAGTCGAAAGATAACTGCTAATTTTAGTGTGCATACTTACTTCCCATACTTATTCCTTGAGCCCGACACTTGATCTGAATACAAAGATAAGACTGACTATAATTATTTCTGTTTTAATTAGGATAAAAGTCAGGAAATTCACCAGTTTACATTGATAGAGATTAAAATTAATTCGAGTAACCATGCTGATATTCACACGTTCATCTAAACGCATACACGTGGCTGCAACTCTGCCATTTCCCGTTTGTAGTTGCACCCCATGCGCTGTGGGTGGGAGAGGATAACTATGTAACCCACAATCGTATTCACCAAAAGAGCGCCAGGTTTAAACATTCGCCTTTGTTAGTGCGTTCTGTCTATAATAGAATCTGGAAAGAGGTCTACCCTCAGTATTTTGATGGGGTGGATTATTTTCACTGATACAATTTGTCTAGATGGTACAGCCTTATAGAACTGCACTAAGTTCCTGCCACAGAAAATATTCTCTTGAGTTTGATGTTGAACAGATACTTTTAGAATCGCATTAATCACGTTCAACACAGCGCTTAGTCATGTGTCGGTAGATAATATGAAGGGTGTGACAATGACTGATGTGAAAAATCGTCATCTTATCGTCAACATACACTCTTAATGTTGCATATAGATCTTAGCACTTTCCCGAACTATATGTAAATTCAGTTTTACAAATGCGTATATAAAGTAGGTGACTTTACATATATATATGTATATATATTTGTAGCGTAACGTAAAAAAAAAACACTTAAAAACTTTATTAATAAAATTGCTAAAAATATAATTATATAATATAATAACAGTACAAACTAATACCTGAATCGAGCAGCTCATCGTAGTTTCACCACTCCACCCTTTTCGAGTCACTGACAATGCTCAAAGTATACTCTTACCTCGGAATTAGTTCTTAAACTTGGATGTTATTAGGGTCGGATTAAAATAGTATCCATTCAAGAGACCAATAGCATGCAAAACACGAGTGGGAACTGTAAAAGCTGGTAACAGGTCCTCATGGGACGGTTGAGTCACCAATCCACACATATATACATATATAGCATACGCAGTGTAATATAAGAACTAAAATAATTATTCCTTTTCATTGGCTTCCTCAGCAAACACTAGTGATATGGTTTTCATTTTTTATCGCACGACTGGATCAACACTTACTTATGCCGAGTCCGATCAGTTAAGTTTCGACAACTGAGAGTTCTGCTTTCGGGGCATTATCTGTGACTCGAAGGACGGGTCACATATTTACAACGGTAAGTAGTGACTAATATAATAGGCATATACACAATAGACATATGTATATGTACATATGACAAATCACAATTCATAACAGTCACAAATAGAAATATTTTTGTATTTTTACCAAAATCCGTGAGCCTCACTGGAATTATCAAAAGAAAATATGTTGTTAATCCCTGCAGACAAAAAACAAAATATCGAGACGGGACAGAATTAAAAAAAAATCAAAAAATCAGTTCATAAGAAGAAATTGAAGCAACGCATCATAAGTTTATCCATCGTAAGCAGTAAGACAAAATTATTGTTCTTAGTCTCACATATAGGACTGGGTGGAGCTGTTGGTAAATTGCCTGTCCTTGCTTAGAGATGTTCCCGTTTCCCCGTTTCGAATCACAGTGAAAGCAAAGTAAAAAAAAATAAAATTTATCCGACTTTCAGATCTGGTCCAGTAAACATTTGCAGTTGGAATCAAATTAACGGCACAAGGTATCACTGGAGTGATCGATCAGTGGTAGTACTCTGTCTGTGGGTACCACAATGGTTTAAGTGAGCTGGTGAATTCACTAGCTTGTAATAATTCATAGTCTTAAAATAAAAATATACTATTTAAAGCAATATATATATAGGGATCGTAAGTCATCAAAATCTGAGTTCATGTCATCTTGAAGAAATTGTTCCTGAAGAAGGTTATTTTATGATGACACTATCCAGTTATCGAATAGAATGTTATTATCATCCAGTATCCTGAGAAGTATATATTTTGGAAATTCCATTCTACTATAAATGTTGGGTGGTCCTAGCGCCAATATGTCATGCTAATCGTCTAGCTAAAGCATCAGTTTTATTCAATATACTAAAAATTCTACCAGGTAGACATTTGTATTACTTTAGGTATTGGAAATATTTGGTGACTTTTATTATTTCTAGTATTAATCTTAATGATATCGAACCACGAAATCCTTCGTCTCATTCTTTACCACAAGGTACGGACACATATGTAATAATAATAATATGGCTGATGCTATAGCAAATAGAGGGTCAGGACACAGCTTCTATATCAATCAATTGTTCTCTCGAGTGGCTAATTGGAAAAGCATTGTCAGTGATTCGAAAGAGGTGGGACCGTGAACAATTTCATCGTATCTCAAGTGCTCACATATGTATTTCAATTTATATTTCTTAGTGAAAAATGTAATAATATACCTGTAATAAAAATAGCTGTACTTATAAGAGTATATAAATCATATGTACTAAAAGTCGGTTTTTTTCATCAAAAACTCTTTCTATCTTATATTATCTCAGTTATTCCATGTCCCTCGATTTTCCTTCGACAAATAGAGCAAATCGTTTTAAGACCGAAATAACTCCTAGAGCATCTCTAAGCGTTGGAACTCGTTCAGGCAGTTCCGAATCGTCAGATAAACAAATCAGATAAACTTCATGCTTGTTTCTTGCTGAAGCTGAATATGACTCATCATTTTCAAAAAACGCTAAATCTGCATTGGCAGTCGAAAAGAAACACTTCCTGCTTCACCACACATTTTATCGGCCACGACTCTGTCCAAATAGGATGATCCAACCTTCAGAACACACTCTTTCCTCGATGTACGATGCCCAATTGATTAGCTTTCTCCTGCATAATGCGACTGCTCCATGAAAAATTTTTAATTCGCTGGGATTTAAATAATACTAGAAATAAATTTTCAGATTTTTCAATATCTTCATACTCGAACTTCATATTCCTTTTTGATTTTAAAGAATTCGACAAAACGTATTTTTTTTCGGGTTTTTTCATTGGATAGAAGAAAAAATGTATTAATAACATGTGAATGATTGACTACAAAAAATGTCGGAAAGGATTCACGCTTGTAATGACAAGGCTCAAATTATGTTTTGGTTGCAGTTTTGCATTTCAGTGCATAAATGGAATGTACAGAATTATACTCTACGAGCATATTATAGGTTCCTTTTACAGAATAATCGTTTATGTTGAATATTTCCTTCATACACATACGAGCTACTTACAATTTTCTCTTTCTGTACAAATTATAGAAGATGATACACCCTTCTACTTTTACTGCGGGCAATCTTACTCACACTCGCACTCTATCATTATATTTTATAATTAGGTTTTCCAAAAGTTAATTAAAATTTGGTTGTGAAAGCGGAAAAAGTTGCTTTGCTCATGGAAGGAAAGTTTTCATTTGTTATTCTGTAATATTCATGCTCTTTGTCCTTAAATCGCTTCTGTCTTTAGCTCCACATCAACCGCCTGTCTGCACTCCTTATTTTACATTTCTGAAAGGACAGAAATGTTCGGCATATACATATATAATATATATCTTATATATTTCTTTATAAGGACGTAATACCTACATAAGTATGAAAACACATACACCCACGCTCAAAGAAATTATGGCCAAAGAGGAACATTTCATTTTACACTCCTTAGCAGCGATAATTAAAATGACTCCAGAGGAGCTGTTATCTCATCTGACCAGCAATGGCAATTGCTCAAAAATGATGAAGCGCACAACTCAATAGCGATAATACAAGTCACGAGTCCTTAGTTTCGCAAAGGCAAAATTAATTGCGCGACTACGTCGTGAAATCCATGGACAAAGGGTGTGTCGTATATGTCCTCGCATTGTTATGGCTAATAATTGCCTGAGCAGGGCTGATAGGATGTGCTCTATCATCGCTTTTTGAAATTTCGTCCGTGACCATATACCGTGTTAATGGATTATAGCAATAATGCCCAAGTTGCTCATCATTCGGTGAGTATAACGGCATCGACGTTGCGAATTGAACGACTATCCTTAAGGAAACCAAAACAAGTGTATGTCGTCCATTGGATTTCGAAAATGTCAGTAATCTTGCAAAGTATTACATATTTTATTTCATGCATTATGTAAGTATAGTTTTGTAATAACAGGATATTGTAACAGTATTCATCGATTTATTAAATTACTGTATTTTGATTGGACCGTGGGTGGAATACGTGGGCTATTAAGCTAGGAGTTCTCTATTCAATCCACGTCATGATTGAAAGCCCCAGCTTGTTCGAGCCATCGACAATGCTCAAAGAAATATCTCTGTCTAGAAAAACTTTTCGTAGATCTTCTTTTGGCGTCGGCATAAAAAATGTAGGTGCCAGTCACTCATGATAGAACAATTGGCCTGAACAAAACTTGTGGTTGGTCTTTAGAAGCTAGGCCCATGTTCACCTTAGAATGTTGTGCAGCAGCTATTATATTATACACTGCATTATCGATTATCGCAACTATAAGAAACTGGGGTAATTCCAATTATCGAGTTTCAGTCTATATAAAAAGGTGCGATTACTGCATCAAAATAAATTTAGCTGTTGTGAGAATCGAGAGCTGCGTCGAGAGCATGAACTCAAAAATGGGTATTATTTGAGGTTTCGAATTTATATGCACTTTTAAAAGGATGCGAGCTTATATTAATTGAAACTTGTTCACAGAATTTTGACAAAAGCTAATATATTTTTTTATAAAATTTTAACTGTTTGAGTTTTAGGCTACAGTCAGGAAAATATGTCAAGGTGTCTACCCGTGTATACATGCCAAACGGGTCTAACCGTAGTAAATATCTGTACACTTTTTGTATCTGTGTCCTTGGATATATGACGATATATGTATGTATACTCTACGTATCGTTTAAGAATTTTCAGAAACAGAACCAAAATAAACCATTTTCACATGCAAAATGCTTGGTGTTTTTATGTCACCTGATGATGGCAATGTAAACATTATTCTTGCTGTACAGAAGATCTCTGGTGTTCGGGAAGTGAATTCGATTGATGAACCACTTGTGGTAGTGTAGTTGGCGGCGGTAAACTCTCCTTTGATTTCATACACACCATACACATTACACGTTCCTTATACATGCATGCGTTCGTATACATTTTAGTAACGGAAGGATGAAAGGAACGCTACTTGTGTCACTTTTATACGTACATATGTATTTATAAGGTTTTCATTATTATTTTCTTATTTGCAGTTTTGTCTTGCACACTGGCCGAAATCGTTATAGCAGACAGTGTAAAAACAAAACACAAAAAGGAAATGAAAGCACCGTCTCGTCATCACAGCCACTTATTCATGTAGATCAATTGCACAAACATTTCAATTTTTCAATTACAAGCCTGCGAATATACATACATAGAAAAGCCATAATATTGACTGACTTCAGGGCGCATGTCTCCCCAACGTTCGTGAATGGCTTTGTCGGCCATATTAACGCTGGGTGGTGAATCAGTTCACCCCATCTGAAATTCTATTTACAATAGTCTTCTCGAGTATCTATGGTCTATTTCGTCTGCCCACCCCGAGCGACATGGCTCGACAAGGCCCCTCTTTTTACTTGTACAAAATGTCGCTTTAAACTGAGCGAATCGATGTCTCCTTGTAATGACTACAGAAAAGCGTATAGAGATATTTTCATACATATACACATGTATGTGTTTTCACCATCTCAACATACTGGTATAATCTTCGCGGTGGTAGTCATCTCTTTGAGTACAAATGTTACGGCGATAGTTCAGGGAAAAGTTTTCTTCGGGACCTGTATGTTTTTCTCTCGCTCTCTTTTCTGTTATGCCACTCTGCAAATAAACAGGTATCCTCATGGGCATGACAGAGTCGGGGTTTATTTACAGATGTTGTCTATGTATATCCATATCCGAGTAGTAGAAACGTCTCCCACACATATTTGCGTGAGCTGAATGAAGTGGAGGTTTTCGTCTTTCCGTAGGGGTGCTCTGTGTACTTTCGCTTTGGAGCCCGCACCACCGAAACCCTTTCCTTTAAACATTACTCTGTGGACTTCTATGTATATGCTTATAGATATGTATACAAAAACCTAGATAATAACATTTTATTGAAGAAACTTTAATGTCCTACATATATCCACGCATAAATATATTACATACATATATACCCATGTTTTTTTTAACCAATATATACATCGCTGTGTCTTGTACCTTACAGGTTGCCTAGGCTATCTACAAGTATTTTAAATTTTATTAACATATTTTTATTTGTAGTTTCATGGACTTAGGATAATAAGTTTTAATGTATATAAGGAATATGGATAGTTTGCAGGAATTGCAATTTCACTTTAATAATTTTATATTTGTGTTTTAAATTTAAACAGTAAGTGTGTTTTAATTTTAAGTAAAGTTAATTGTATATATGTATACAATTGGAAAATGTATGCGTTTTACAGATCATTTCTATATTCTACCTCTTGCTATATTCTATTCTACCTTTATTCTCCATATTATACCTATCTTCTATATCATCCAATAAACTCAATTGAATTAACAAAATGATTTGCACTGAATAAAGTATATAATTATATTTGTAGGAGTGATCAACTTATGACTAATCCCGAGGGACAGAATGGGATACACAGATAACAATATACACAATCTTAAAAAATATATTGCCTCTTACGCTGTGTACGTTAATAGCACTGCGTTAAAAGCACTGCGAAACATTTTGTTAATTTCGAGTGTATGTTGCTGTGTTGAATATTTCGTCCCTGATTCGATAATAAACAGCTCCATTCTTCAAATCTATAAATAAAGATATTATAATCTGTTCCCCCGAAAAGGAATTTAAGCTTTAAAAAATGAATGTATCTTCTGATCGTTTAGATGCAGTGATATGATACATTGGATCTGTCTAATAATCTAATAATTCAATAGAACACCGGACCTTCCTATATATTCGTTTTCTTATCAATATCATGATTACGCAAGTGTTATCATACCCAAGAGTCGTGTCCTTCCTTCCTCTTTTCGACAACCAAACTGTGTTCACCTCAATATAAGATAATAATCGGCTTTTGTAAATACAACGGAAAGTGATAAGAATTTTAATTAGTAAGCAAACACTTTTACACCCATCTTCTACGAAATGCAATTGAAATAACGAGTAAAAGTGTATTCAACTCTTTCTTTATGCATCAGTATTGGTATGATAATTATACTAGTATGGACGTATATATATGCATACCTACATATGTACCTTATAATAAATAGTGGTACTTTCTTTCAAGCTGGGTACTTTTGCGCAATATTAATGTACAAGAATATTTCCATTCGACTTAAATACCTACATTTAGCTCCTTAATGTAATTAAAATTTAAAATTTATATTATATGTACTCGTATTTCCGTTCTATTAGATACAAATAAAGATATCTACTGCGTATTCGATTTTTATTGATAAAAGATTTTATTTTTGTAGTTTGTGATCTGTACACATATTGTAGAAAACTTCAATCACTATAAATAGTTTGGATCAATAGTAACTGTGTTATATGAGGTTAGTTCGATATGAACGATTATACAATAACACGCTCGAAATGTTTCAGATCAAATCATTGTTTTATTGTAGTTTCATATTTCCTTTGCAGATATAGTAAATAATGATCTCATATTATGATTATTATAAAGTCAGTTGCACAAACGATCATTATATTATCCAATTCAAGTAGGAATTAGGCAGCCAAGACCGAAAAAACTATTTGTAATATGTATTTGTTAGTTCTCTTTGTCTACTTTACATATATGCTACTATCATAAGTGTAAACCGACTATACATAATACATTCTACATCAATAATGATATAAAATAAAATAAAATAAAATATACATGTATGTCAAGAAACTCAAATTCTACTTAGTATTTCCGGTATGTTATATGAAAATGGTGTTCAATTCAGAAAACAGGACTAGAGTCCGGCCGAACATTCGGCTACAGCTTAAAAATGTCAACTTCGCCAATTCGTTCGGCTTCGGCCAAATGAGACAGAAGATTTTGCCGAAGCCGAAAAATTTGCTAGTGTGTCTAGTAGAAGTGAAGTTGCAAGAAACTTCGTTTTTTGTTTTGTTATCTTCGGATATTTTGTATTTTGTTCGAATGTTCGATTGTTCTCAGCTATTAAGTGGTCTGTATAAAAAAAACATGCAAATTTATTTGTACTTGCTTCGGGTAGAAAGAATATCATTTCAGTAAAATTTATGGGAATCGTTTGGAATGTGAAAAAAAGCAATAACAATAATTAGATTCCTTAGTATTACCTAATATCATCGTATTTGAATTCGGCTTCGACCAAAGGTAATCAAAACGCCAAAGTTCAGCTTGGGATTCGGTCGAAAAACAAGCCATCAGTCGGACTCTAGTTGGGATGAGAATTTTCAAAAGAAAACTACTTTGCATTAAGTTACAGCATTTCAGATACATGCAAGATGTTTATGAGAGACATTAAAGAAAACCATGAAGTATGATGAAGCTTAAATCGAAATCGCGTTTATAGTGTAAAACAAAAAAGTTGTCATAATCATAATCAATAGTTTCATGTGTGCATTTGAAAGTAATACAACGATTTTCCAAAGTCACTTTAAATCATTAATAATTTTCAATATTAGCACCAAATTTTACTATGTTAATACATTAATTGTCCCTGTAAAAAAATAATTTACTTTTGCTTCCAGATGCGTACAACATTTTATTACGTTTTATCTTCTTACCATTTTCTTTCTGATGTTGCTCTTGTTTCTTTTAACCTTATATATATATGTGAATTGCAGTTTAAAGAAATCAATCTCCTTAAATAAATGCACGTTGGAGTTATGTCCAAGAATTGCATGCATATGTTAAAAAAACGTGATTCTGCTGTGAAGCACAGATCCTCTGTGCCAATAACTTTTCGAATTATTTGATTAATTAGATGTCTTCTACAATCTTCGGTGAAAATATTTGCAGGTACGACTTATCCAAAACAACAATTCATTTTGCTTTTTTTTCATTCTAGAAGGCTTAGAGAGTTTCAATAAAACAGTTTATTAAATTTTAAACATTGAAAATATTGTTTTTATTTAATGTGTATATATGCCTATGTACATCTTTTGCGCTTTATTACTCATAGTAAATGGGCTCGTGACAAAAAAACGCTATTACTTTATTCATAAAATATTACTTATTTATATACTTAGTAAATAACTAATAATTACAATAGCTACATATTTGATACAACTTTCAAAAGTTAATCTTTTGTGGATTTTGCTGTATGATTATGTAAACCATTTTAATTACACTTCAACAATTATAATTTTTGTTTCATTTTATTTGTGGAATGTTCATGGAATAAATCATTTAGTTGTGTTCTATATTCCACTTACTAACTACACCTTAAAATTGTATCTTATAAAATGTTTTCAATTCATGTATCCTATTAAAGAATGTTTGCATAGGTTTCGTATATAACTTACTCACTTTTATCTTTAATATTATTCAATATAACCGCATTATTTCAATATGTTACAAAGTTTACATCGATACTGAACTAACATAATAAATTTAGCCAAAATATATTTAGATTTAGAAATGTGCAGATTCTATGTAGTAATTGGTTAATTCGATTTACAAAATTCGATTTTTCAATTGTGCTCAAATTCAAAACTAAAATTGCACTATACATAATATTTTTTTTATATAGTTTTTAATTATATGAATATTTAGTTCTGCGTCTTTTATTTTTGTTTTAATTATATACATAGGAATGCAATTTAAAATGTACCAAATCAAGGTAACGTATAAAAAATTGAAAATGGCACAAAATGCTTAGCATAAGGTATTAAAGATAACAAAACAAATATTTATGTATGCTGTGATACTACTTTCAGTTTGCTAGCCAAAAATGTGTAATTGTGCATATATTCGTTGATTTTTTTTTATCTCAGTGCAGCAATTTTAAATCACTCACCAAAGGTTGTGAAGAATGTGACCAGATGTACACGTGACAAACATCTCGATAACCAGACGATATCCTATTTACTACTCTTACTATCTAAATCACTTTTGATTGTTGCTTATTTAAAACAAAGTTGCTTTACATTTCATAAATTAAATATTGTAAAAGGCGTTATTTTAAACCAAATATTATGTACATTTTCTAAGCACGGCTTGAACTTGATTTAAACGTTAATTTGGAAAGGTATGTATTTATGAATATAAGTATGATATTAATGTTTGTTTACGTATGTGCCATCGTTGTCATTCAACGCAACTTTGTGGTGGAATGTATATTTATAAGAATCCATCGCACACAGGATTTCTATCTGCCACCCACTGTGAGAGATTCAGAATTTATAATGAGGTCGAAGTTTTTACACACTATAACGGTTAGTATTATTAGCTTAGTTTGCAAATGAACCAAACGGAGTTCTTAATGCACTTAAGCTAGGGGATACTGATGTCACAAGCTGGTAGTGCCAGTCGGTCCATGGTAACCTAAGCTTTGATAGTAGGAATCTTGACCCAAGGCAGCATGTGAGTTTGTGAGCGGGCTGAGAGCATTGTAACCAGCGTACTGACTCATATCGTACATCTTTATATCCGCTTTAGACTCCGTAGGTAAAAGGCGATTTATTGAAAATGGATGATTCGACGGAGTATAGCCTGTGGGTTCTTGTTTTAGATGATGCATGGAATGGTAATCGCTTATAAGTGATGGGTGGCATCTATTAACCATAGCCGAGAGTTCTTCCTGCTGTAATTGCTGATGATGATGGTGATGTCCAGCCGGTATGTGTTGCGTTGATTGCTGGCCTAAGCACAGTTCGGCGTTTGCGTGTAACATCGCAAGTGCTTCTGCATCTTTGCTGTGTGCAGATCCTAATAACGATGTACCAGATGCATCCTTACTATGATGGTGATGGTGATCTCGATTATGGTGCTGATGATGATGTGAATGATCATCGTGGTGACTATCTTTTTTGCCTGGGCTTGTGGCTTCTAAGCTACTATGTGATGGACTCTTATGTAATTGTCGTATGGCTTCCTTTTTCTCATCCTTAAACCGCTTTTGGCGTCGTAAGTAACAACCGTTCTCAAACATATTACCAGAATCTGGATGTAGTGTCCAAAAAGATCCTTTGCCTGGTTTATCAGGTGTGCGAGGAATTTTAACAAAACAGTCGTTAAAGCTGAGGGAATGGCGAATTGAGTTTTGCCAACGTTGTTGATTTTGCCTGTAAAATGGAAACAGATCCATGATGAATTGATATATCTCTGATAGTGTTAACATGCGGGTTGGATTGTTTTGTATTGCCATCGTTATTAAAGAAATATATGAGTAGGGAGGTTTGGCGTGAGTGTAACTTCGCCGGTAAGTCGTGGGTTTTTCAACACGAGATCTTTGTAGAACACTAGGTGAGCCAGCATCTAAGTCTCTGGCATTTGCCATGGATGTATAACCACCCATACTGGTCATAGACGACATTGCTCCTCCTCCCATGCATGAACCCATGTTTCCCAGCGGTGATCCCATTGATGCATAACTCATAGAGCTGGGTGTCATGCAATTATTTGCCATCGAGTTCATTGCCGCCGCTGCAGCCCCCATGCTGCTCATACTTGCAGCTGCCGCCGCTGATCCAAGAACGCTGGAACCGAATGTTGCTGCACTTTGCGGTGACACTGACGTCATACCACCGACTGTCATTCCCATTGTGTTCATAGTGTAAGCCGATGGTGTTAAAGGACTCATGGTGCCGCCGTTTGAAGATGCATTTGTAACAGCGCCGCCACCTCCACTGTTTCCCCCTCCACCTCCTGATCCACCTCCGCCGCCGCTATTACCCCCGCCAGCCATGCTAACTGTGGCGCTTGCTGGCGCATCAGCGTACAGCTTCTGCATAATGTCTATTGTTAAAGCTTGAGGAGGATATCCTCGATCTGTTTGGAGCTTAATGGTGACAGTGGTTTTTTTCACAGGATTACAGACGAATTATATTTCTGTGCACTTATCAACTTTCAGTTTTTGTTTGAAATAACACTTTTAATTTATCAATAAAATCATTGAAATAAATTTAAGTTGGCACTATGACACAGCAAGGAATACACGTTCGCACGTTCGGGTTATATTGTTTGTATAAAATCTTTAATTAATTGTAAATAAAAGCAAATTCACAACTGAAATTATCGAAATTGGCTTGTCAATGATTTCGGTAAACATAATATTATGTTTTGGGTGTATAACGATCAGACAGCAAATAGAATTAATAGCGTATATGTATGTAATCAATTAGATTGCTATTTAATGATATTTTTGTTAATATCATTTGTTTATTTACACACACTCGCGTGGTATTCTTATATTCGCAACAGGTTCACCCGCAAACACGATTCATTTTAATCTAAGCGAATGTTGGTTCATTTTTATTGACAATTGCACAAGATTAATTTATTTATTTTTACCGCAATCGATTTGAAATAGTACAGCACGATATATGATTACAATGGTCTCGTTCTCCGCCCGACTACTATATGTTGTAGATATAGAAAGTAATTTCCGAAAACAAAACTTTTAAGAACCGTTTATTTTTGGTTACACATAAAAAAAAGTTATATCGACATAAAGTCGAGGTGATGACAATAATAGCAAAGACAACGACGGCGGTGATGATGCGCTGGTGATCTCTAGCTGCTCTCGAATGCGACTGTTTGCAGAGGGGAATACCTACTTACTATTTGGCTTACTAACAAACATTGATCTCTCAAGTGTTCTTTGGTCGCGTTGCAAGCCGCTGTTATACACTTTACTCACCCCAATACGTACGACATACCGTCCATGCACACAAACAAACACACGCAGTGAAAACAATTCATATTCCTTGTTGTGCAAGTGTGTTAGAAGCGCGTGCGTACTTTTTAAGCAGACAACCCCTCCAGGAGGCGGTGCCATGAGAATTTATCTTCATTTCTGCTTGGTTGCCAAGGTAACATTAACCTCTGCTCCTCCTACTGGCTGCTGCCTACTGTAACGTAAAAGGGAGGAGTTTGTCTTTATCGCATTGGAAAGAATAGCATTACCAATAGCATCAGTTTTGGTTTGCTAGTTCTCCTTCGCTCTCATTGTATCTGCCTACATTGACAAGCCATTATGTTGAAATGCAGCTGTTCTCTCAAGAAAGCCGTCAAAGCGATTATCGTTTCTGGGATGAAGTGTGGACTTGTCCACATCCATACGTGGTCGAATGTGGATGTACGCGATATACCACTATCTCGCTCGAAGTTTTCTATTTGTTCAGAGAACGATTACGAGGCATCAGAATGTCGTAAAAAAATAAAAATAAAAGTTATCGTGTTGCAGAAGAAGTAAAACGAGAGGTATGTATCCATTGATGTTACTGCGACCCATCTGCCACCCTTCACTCTCGAATAATTCTATTGAATGAAGGACATGAGGCGCGCATGCAGTTGACATACCACAAAACCAGTCTAGTCGCCATCTGAACTCGAATTTGACGCTTATTTTTATGGGATCTTAATATTGTTTTTTTTTTTTTTTTTGCTTTAGCATCTATCACACTTATTTTTGGTTGGTTACCAATATCATCCAAGAACTGTAGTGTACTGTTCCGTCAGACATATTTGGTTTCTTTTTTTGGATTCCGCAATTCAACTGAAATCGGCGAAATTTTATTTTTCACGGTATGTGGATACCTGCTTAAGGTGCTTCAGTGTCATCAGGAGTAGGCGAATATCATATATTCGCTCCATCCGGATACTTTATCTCGGCCTTGAGGAAAAATCAATTCTTTTAATATACCTTCTACAATTCGGGGGCAGTTAACCCTAGCTGCCTATACTTAATTGAAAATTTAATTTATCATGTGGTTAGTTGCGTTGAGTAACAATTCGACAAGTAAAGTTCGGTTGAGTTTAAAGCGCATTACTTACATATAGTAAAAAAAAAAAATAAATAAATACTTACAAAATACACTAAAACCAACCATATCATTTGGTAAAAACAAATGGTGTAAGCCACTCCATCTTAATATCTGTGATTTTAAATGTGGATATAATACGTTTTGATTAGATGTTCTGAATATATACATTGTTTTATATTTAAAATTAAATCTGTTGCAAATGATATCTAATGTACGTAACATAAACGAAAATTTAGAAACAACATCTGCATTTGATAAAGTTTGTGTAAGTACTCCTAAATATAAAAGAAAATATAAAATACATGGAAGTGTTTTTTAAAGAACATGTGCATTGAGTATTTATTTATTTTCTGCCATGATTCCACCCCAACAGTTATTAAAAGATTGACATCCGTGTTTTATTTAAATATATATTATGAATATAATTCATTTATGTAATCTTGTAATCTTGTGAATTCCTATAAAGAAATTAAAATTCGTCTACAATACCCTTCCACCGATATATAAATCCAGTATTTTAAAAAGTAACTCTGTAACATCCCAAGTGGAATATGCAACGATTCTGAGTCGAGTTTGTTACTCATTATGATAAATATATGAGCATAAGTATGAGGTGAAGATTACATAGATAATTACATAGCCACACGTATGTTTACAGATATTTATTTATTTTACAAGATGGTATACAATATTATTAACATATACATGTGTTTAGCATAACAAGAGAGGGCAGCAAGTGCCTTCAGCTTAAATACGGATTTTTAAGTCTTCATGATTATCACACTTTTTTAATCCGTAAAGTTAAATTGTTCGTATGTGTATTTAGCGTTTTTAGTACATATTGCAGGATCAGTTCTGTAACAAAATGATACATACATAGATGTACTATTAACATTAAAATATTTTGTATGTTTAAGCTTATTTTGGAAAATGTTCGATTAACGTATGTGTTTTTTTTTTCCTTAGAAAAATGAAAAAAAAAATTGAGCTGTGATTATAAGACGCCAAGTAATATTTGGGTACTGAAGTGTCACATACATGCAACATAAGTACAGTGAAAATCGGTTATAACGAACTCGAAGGAAATTAGAATTTAGTTCGTAACATCCGATATTTGGTTCGTTAATATTTTAAATGTGGCTATGACCGATATCGTTATAAGTAGTTTTATATAAGCGAGCTAATAAGCGAGCTAATGCATATATAGAAACACACACTATATGACATTAATATGCAAGATATGTGCGGACATTTCGGACATTTCTTTGAAGATAAATATTTTAAACAAGTGATACTCAGATTGTTGTCAAAGTTGATAAAATTCCATATCACCCCTACCTTGTATTACGCGTGAAATGGGAAATCCGCATATGTATGTTGTATGATATTTATGATATCAACATTTAATATAAAGCCATGCAGATGATGACCGTTGTATGATTTTTCCTTTATGTAGCATATAAGCAATATCAATAATAAATATAATGCAATACAGACAACTCGTAGAAAATTACCGTTGAGAGGATATGATTAAGCCTAAGTAATACGATTATTTGGCTTATGTATATAGAAAATTGTTCAAAGTTCACATGAAAGTCGAAATAAAATAATATCTATGTAAAAAAACAAACAAAAAATATGCCCACATACGTGCAAATCTCTTTACTTATGCTGAATAAGTTTATGCAAAATAATTTACTCAGACTTAGTCCTTACTGAGACAATCTGGCCCGACTTTTCTATTTAGAAATTTCCCTTTTATAATAGTTAGGTAGAGTTTTGCCTTTTAAATATTTATCTTAATTATACTCGCAAATTTTGCACATCACAAATTATCACAGCTCTAAGGTGAAGTAACGTGAGATTGAGTATCAGGCCACTTAAAACTCTAACAGTAATAAGCTTGTTCGATTCAATATCATCATCATACACATAGCCGATGTATTAGTACAGGTTTTTCCTAGTAGCTTTGTAGCAGCCAAGTGCCTCTCACATCTATAACGCACTCGGCGTTATTTACAATTTAAGTGGATTCTAAAACGTCGAGTAAATATTGAATTTTAATTTTAGAAAACCTTTATATTGTTTGTGTTTGTTGGAGGTTGGCGGCCTGTATGTAGCGGAATGGTGGTGTATCAGTTTACCTACTATAATGGTAAGATGTGGGGTGATTTTTTATCTCTTTCATTTTAATTTTTGTTTAATTTCTTAAGTATGGATAATAGAGGTGAACATCGGCTTTGGCAGATTGTATTGTATCATCCGCGCCATCAACGTGTTCCAACGTCACCGACTTTGTTAAGTTCTACTTAAGCTATTTATTTAGTTTGGGAAAGGGCATTTCAATGGGTGATGATGGCGACGTGGTCATAAGTGCTAAACGTATGACTTATTTATTTATTGTTACATATGTGCATATGAATATATATGTTTGTATGGATAATATTGATGTTGACTCCACTTGAAAGAGAGATCAATTTTAGTTTCATTCATAAAGCAGAAAATATACGTATTTCTATGTTCTATTGTTGTGTGATATAATTTAACACTTTTGTTTTTATTGCCGCTGTTTTAAACGTTTAACGAGAAGACAAACAGATTAACGTTTTTAAATTCTCAATCGGGTTTTTGTCAGATAATTGTTTTCTGTTTGCAATATACTACAATTCGATGCCTTTATCAAGGATGATGGGATATTGAGTTATATATATATATTTAATATATTAAATTTATAATGTGCAAAAATAATACCCACCAATGTTATTATTATTATTATTATTTTTACTATATTTTAATATACGAGCACTCCAAACAAATTTGTATATCAGGATCTCTTGAACATTTTATACGTAATGCGTATATATTGTGAGCATAGTACAAGTAACAACAACAAGCATGTACATATGTATATGAATGTTAAGACGAAAATTGCTATGAAAACTTTTTGGGAAATCTTTGCAAACTTCTCTCTTGAGTTAATTTATTTTTCAGTGAGCATAACGTAAAAATTGTCCAAACATCCGAATAAATCTGGATATTCGAATAAATCCGGATATTTTCAAAAAGTTTGCAGAATTTGTTATAATATTATTAATATGGCGCGAGAAAAGGCTTAAAACCCGATGTATGAGTCACATAAACATTGGTTTGATTAAAAAAAATATTGAAAATTAATAAACATAAAAAAAAACAAAGAGAAATTTTCTAGGTAAAAAATGTCATTTCAGCATATATATAAATATATTTATAACATGTTATGATACTAACATTACTTTTTAAGTATAGTATATTCATAATGTATGTATGCAAGAGTAAACGAAACATTCCATTACGTAAAATTAAGTAAAGCGCTCGTTTATAAGAGGATTATCAGGGATGCCGAAAAAAATGTTATATTTATTTTTTTATGCCATTTTAAGCAAGAACAAAATTATGAAAAAAATGCTTGAGCATAATGGAAACCCGCCTTTACGATCATGGTAGGTTTTTGTACAAATGTGCTCATAAGCGCAACGGTATGTATCGCAGAAATGTGCAATTAATAAACTGTGCATACAACTATGCTTAATATTATAAAAAAAAGTACGGAAATGCGTTCTTTAACATCATATGAATAATCATATCATCCATTTCCACAGTGGCGAGACAATTCAATAAAACGCTTAAATTTGGTCTAGAAAAACAATAACTAATGATAGGAATATAAATCGCAATGATGAACAGAGCAATACAATTTTACCACACAACCTACATAAATAAAGTCCGCATTTCAAACATTTTAGCGGAACACCACATAAGACAAAGGGAGCAATAAAGGAAGTTCAGAAAATGCATTGTATACCTTCCAAAACACGCTAAAGTATACCTATAAAGTAAACAATGACTGTGTGCCTGTGAACGTCCTTGGGTGTGCAATAAACTGCCGCCGTGGTCATCTCATTCGTAAGGGATATGAATGCGTACATATGTATGTGGTGTAGTTAGTTTTTACATCTACATTTTCTCTTTGTTTA
Organism: Eristalis tenax; assembly: GCA_905231855.2. Classification (NCBI taxonomy): domain Eukaryota; kingdom Metazoa; phylum Arthropoda; class Insecta; order Diptera; family Syrphidae; genus Eristalis; species Eristalis tenax. Next base: position 351,104 of record HG993124.1, read on the forward strand.
TTGTTCTTGCCGTGATGTGAATTATCGAATATGCATTCTAAAAGTTGTAAATGAATTTTGCTACTGCTTGTCGGCGACTTTTATTGAGGTTCGGGCATAGTCTGTAATGTTTCCTCTCATCCCTATTTCGATAGCGGAGAACAAAATCAGCACGTTTAAAATATTATTTTTATACGACTAAATCTAAATTCAAATAATGTTTAAAGGTTAATGACACATTATTCACTGACATTCCAACATTATGCAAGCGAGAATAATGACCACCCAGAGCGTGTTAAGTCGGTGAATTAGAAAGATTCCCTTACCATATTTTTGTAATCCATTGAGTGCCATCAACTGCCAGGAAAGCATCTCCATATCCATGGGTGTAACATACACTAAAATACTGCTGAGCACACCTTTTTGTAGAGGGCAGAATTGTTGTTGTATCGTTTACTCGAATGTTGGTCAAGAATAACACCACTGTCAGTGGTCATTCACATCACCAACATACAGTCAAAACAGCTACGTACGTTTTGCTCACCAGGCAACAGGTATTAAGCGCCACTACTTCTTTCTGGCGCAGTGCATGACACAAAGCAAGAAGTGTCTCGCTGCAGCCGTCCCAAAGACATTCAGAAGCAGTATGTGTTCTACGATTTGGGGTTTATTCAACAGGTTATCATCACCATCTTACAATATCTAAGTTGGCGTGGTTGCGCACTCCATCTTAAGCGTAAAGATTTTTTTCTTTTTCATCTGGTTGAGAATATCGGAGACGACGACGTTGTCGACAACGTCGACGATGATGATGACGCCGAAACTGATGTCTTGGTTCCTCTTAAAAACCGGGACTACATCTCCTCTTGTTGAATTAGACGTGAAGAGCTTTTGTGGTATTTTCGGATGCTCCATCGCACAGTGATGATTTGTTAATATCAAAGCGTATAAAGGTGTACATACATACATACATATTTTGTTTGCAAGAGGCTAAAGTACACAGAGACATTCGATCGTTTTTGAATCTCTCACTTCAAGTCGCCTTAAGTGCCAATTTTGTTATGAAAATTTCCAAGTCTGTAACACTTTGGAAACCAGTTCTCGAATCGGGGATCAACTAATAGTATTTTCTTATTAAGAGGTTTTTAAGAGCATGACATGTATTCATTATTATACATAAAAATGCATATATGTAACATTATATTGTTTCATTGTAAACAAATTTAATGTACATTTACAGATATGTATTCAAATAAATTATGTTTATAGTTTTTGCAATAGCAATATATATATGTATATACCTATATGTTTATCTTTGAACAATGATATGTGTAAAAATGGGTAAAATCTGATTGGGATTTTGCTAGCTCTGCTCAAAAAAGTAAAGTTATTACTCTATTACTACTAATTTTAATATTATTCATAGTATGTGTATATTTGTTATTTAGGAAGACATTTGTATTCAATACTATATTTATATATATATTTATTCTACTCAACCTTTTTCACTAGAATTAGAACAGTCAAATGAATATTCTAACATATATGATGACTCACATCCATTGCAGATAGATACTACAAGGGCCGTAAGATGTGTTATCATTGCGGAATAAATAAACAGTCACAATTTACTCTAGATAACAACTATAATTGATACAGAACTTATCTGTAAGTGTAGAGAATGAAAGAACTTCTTTCTTCTTCGCTTTATCTCAAAATAAACATTGACAAATTTACATATTTGTGTGTGTACCAGAGTAATGCGTTTGAAAGAGTGTGTGAATGTGTGTGTTTCTAAAATGTATTAAATTCAGGTATTCGTGACTATCTTGGTCGTGCCAAATCAATAAAGGCAGCAATATGATGGGCATGGATAGGCAAGAACTGATAGAAAGATACAAATATTCCTTTTCTCTCTTTATAAGCAAAAATAAAATTTGATCAGATTGTATGGATAGTACCCATTATGTTATGTTTTCACATTTTTGCTACAAAATATGACAGAAGAGTGCTAATTGAAGGTTAATTTTATCAAATTAACAGCTTCAGACTCCCATGAGTACCTGTAAACTTTAGATATATCGTTTCCAATTTATCTGTGTAAATTAAATTTAATTGAAATTTAATAATTTTTCGCCCAAAAACGTTTTTCTTTTTTCGATGAAAAACTTACTTCTTTTTCGTTGAAAAATATTTACACATAAGTACATATTTGTGTATATAAAAACGTCGATATATTGGAAAATGTGAAGTTATATAGACTCTCATAAATGTATATGAAGATACTCATATATTAATATAGACTTATTCGAATACATGTGTGAAGTAAGTAAACATATATAATTTTTATATGTACTAATTTTTTATAATACGTATACATATAAATTGCATTGATATTGTATAATTTATAAATATATTCCCAACAAGTACGCAAACATAACTTTCGTGCCTTATTATCTGAAAATCTTAAATACACATTATCTTTTTATAGACCGGTAATCAGATGCTTTGTTAACGCCAATTTGGAGAGACAGCTATTGACAAAAATGTACTCTATCTATAAGCACGCTGTATCATGAAGTTGCGTCATATTGTGATCGATAAGGTAATTAAATTATGATCTTATCAGTCAATCCGAATTGTTTTAACTTGTTTGACATTGATTTCATTTGTTTTCGACAGCAACCGTATACAATCGCTATGACCACCCTACCGGTAACTGATAGGCAAGCATATTTACTTCCGACACGGCTTTCAAAAATATTTTGAGGTAGGTCGGTGGCTTGATAACACCTTATCACTTCTCTACAAATATTGATTACATTTTCACCCCAAACAGAAAATGAAATATTTGGCTGGCACGAGTGTTGTTCAACATGTCAACCAAACAATGTTCACTAGGACTAGGAGCGGCCGTCTACCATATGGACGGGTATAACATACATAACTCCTGCACGGTGTTAAAAAGTTGAAAACAATAATTTTGTTACTTAGCGATCTGTAACCACTCTAAATGAAATTAATTTCCCACTTCTCCGTATATTATATGCAAGTCATTTAGCATGCGTTCCTATTTGAAATAGTTGACGCCACTGACCGAGGATATACGGAAAATTGAATTGGGTTAATGACTTGCAGGAACTAGAAAAGGTGCTCTAACTATTACCACTGCCAGTTGATAATATGCAATGCCGAAGGAGACAAATTCATGTCTGATGGCAACAACGTATTTTTGTACATATGTATGTGCATATATAAACATACGAATCTCTTCCATGGGGCACATGTTAATAGATTAGACTCTTATTGTGGAATGAGTGTTAAACGTTTGTAGTAGTCGCTGTGTGTGAAAAGAAGCGGCTAGATTGATGTACCTGTGGAATTGTAACTTAGTAGTTTTGGTTTTCATTCTCAAAACGTAAAAAACACGACGAAAGATTAAGAAATTAACACCTTTGACTGGAAATTTTTATTTTACCATGTCATGGGAAGATATGCGTTTGATTGAGTTGTTCTTCCATGTCGAAATTAAGAACATATTTTTTTATTACGATTTTAGAAGCGTTTTTTGTGTTTTGTATCATCGTCAATTGGTATATATGATGTATATATATATGTATATATGTTTGTACATGCATACATATATTGTTTCGGAAAACACATTCATAATGATAATTTATGTACATTCAGAAGGTAAATATAATAAGTAAATATAATATAATATAATATATAAGTAAATATAATATCAACTGCATTGCGATTGATGAGATTGATGAATTATTACCTAAATATATACTTTATCCATACATTTATTAATTTGTGTGTACCAATGTATGCAGGCGTCTACATTACGATGTTAAATGAGCCTGTTAAATTTCATTAAATAGTATTTTATAACATATGTAGATATGTACACACATGACATTTTGTTGTGCTGAAATATAGAAAAAACAATACAAACATTCGTTTAACCTATTAAAAGTGAGATAGAAATAACGTCAAATAAAAATATACTAGATGAGTGCTTCGAGTTTTTTCGAGTACGTACTGGCCTAATTTTCTCAGCATGTTCATTAATCTCGAATAAAACTCAAAAGATACATTGTCAGTTAATATGCAAACCATTGACATTCGATATTCTATTTCACACGTAAAACACGCAAAAATATGTACTCATTGACATAAGAGTGTTTGTCTCTTACGATTTATTTGCTACTGGTTGATTGTAAACCCAAAGAATCCATTACTACTGATTTTTATTAGATGTAACGCCGCCGTCATCGAAGCGCAAGTGTTGACAGGCACAAGAGTCATTTGTTCAAACTTTCATCGTCTGTGATGTGGTGTTTACATATGGACATTGCTATCAGTGGCATCTGCCGAGTCCGCCGGTTGGATACAGGTCCAGAAACAGCAGTGTTTTTGTATTGTTTTTGATTTTTTTTTTTCACTGAATGACAGCTATAAAGTGCCCAAAAAGGTGCTAATAAAGTGCCTGTCGATGAGGTATGTTTAATGGCTATATCGTACTGCAGTATGAAAAGATTGATGCAGTATTCCCCCTTACGATTAGATAGCCTGGCGGAGCTCTAAGCATCACAGTAAGAATATTTTCTGGCATTTTTCCGGTAGCTGGAAGCATTTTGATTTCTTGTTTCTCATCTACAGAAGTTTAAATTAATTGCCAGCAATTTGTACTTTTATTGTAGTGGCTTCCTGTAAAGCTATTGTCAGGGTTGCGTGAAATGTTTTTATGATAGAAATATCGACAGGTACGTGGGTAGGTGACTTCATGTGCTCTGGCGTGGGCTACATAACGTACACCTTCAAGTGGGATAAATGATGTCGGCACATGTTTCATCTGCAAGACGTGTGGTCGCTATACTGGTAAAGTAAGTCAAGAACGAAATAAGTCTTACTAACAAATGGTTCTCCCAAGTTTATCAATATAGTAAACACGTTTCAAATTATAAATGCATGAGAGAACATATGAAGTATGTCGGCATATACATACAGGCGTTTTTAAAATGTACCTGTATTTTTTCTTTATCACTTCGTTTTGTTAGCAACTCGCCTGAATTTAGTTTTGACAGTCTTCGATGATTGACTTTTGGCAGCGATGATTTGGGGTTTTTCTTAACATATTATGAAATTGAGTCTCATAAACCGTGGCACAAAAATGTGCTATGTGTTAAAATTTGGACTGATTAGATTAGACTATATTTTTATGATTTTGAGGATTTTTGTGCCCTTTCAATTTATATCATACCTTATTAAAATTATTTGATTACTAACATTTACAATATGGGAATGAAACTTTAAACATCAACCATTGCTTTAATGTTCTGGAATAAAACAATGTAAAAGATGTTTGTGGTTTGCATGCTCTAAACCATCCCTTAGTATATTGATATTGAATAAGGGTGAATTTTAAGGTACTTAAATCACCTTAGTTGTTACTGCCACGTGACTTATTCATTCATGAATATTCTTTTGACACTTTAATTGCAGGTGAGGAGATGCGTCCGTAGGTCACACGACCACTCTGAGAACGTCCAACACGAAATATAATCATCGCATTACAATCACAATTATGAACACAAAAGGATGAGTTACATACAGAAGTGGTTCGACTGACTTTTTTTTTATTGATTGTTCATGAATGAAAGTAAGACACAGAAGTTTGCGTGTGAAAATTCAACTACTTGAGGGTGAACAATAATAATGATGACGCTGTGACAATTCTAAATTATAGGATTTATGTGACGGGCACGTTTAACTCCATATTTATTTATGTATGCATGCACATTGCATGATAAATATTAAGCATTTTAGTACACATACATATACATATACATATATAATAATTTATACATTTTGACTTGAACTTAAGTTGTTTAATGTATCCGTTCTTAATAGCATATATACATTTGATAAAAAAATTGAGTTCATTTAAAGTTTGCAGTTTAATAATATTTTATTTTTTTATTTGGAAATTTGGTTTGTGTCGTTTTATTATTAATGTTGAAAATATTTAATAACTCTGTTGCCAGTTTATTTATTTTTTAATTTGTAGAACATTTTACATGAGGAAGTAAGTAACAAAAAATCAATATAATTAAATTATATTCAAATGGCACGTGACCCACGTTAAAATTGCTTAACCACATTGCAATATCTTTGTAATTGACCTGGGGGTGGTGCGGAACATGTACTAAACAATCGTTTGCTCTCTCCTTTTGATAGAAAGGTTCGTTTTGTTGTGTAGGCAATAACGAGAGAAACACCCTCTTACACACCCTGAAAAGGGACGTTGATAAACAGACGCGTACTGCCGACGGTAAGTGCCCACCAGTTTCTTAAGCCCTACTGAACATACAAATCAGCACGAAAAACTACAATGTGAACGTATTGGTGAAGTGTAGAAAGGAAAAGTAATTACTTTTTCTGAACACAAGTCACAAATGAACTATTCGAGCGTATCAATAAATACTAAAAAGTTGGTAGTATGAAATCCTTTTGCTGTTCTGTTGTTATATCATGGATTTATATAATTTTGCAGTTATAATAATGACAATAAAATACTGAACTATTCGAGCGTATCAATAAATACTAAAAAGTTGGTAGTATGAAATCCTTTTGCTGTTCTGTTGTTATATCATGGATTTATATAATTTTGCAGTTATAATAATGACAATAAAATACTGAACTATTCGAGCGTATCAATAAATACTAAAAAGTTGGTAGTATGAAATCCTTTTGCTGTTCTGTTGTTATATCATGGATTTATATAATTTTGCAGTTATAATAATGACATAATAATGCTTTTGGGAGGAATGCTGTCCTTGCAAACAAAAATTGGTCATGACAATTGTCGGAAGTACATACATATTGACTGTCTCCATTGAATATACATACTTATCTACATCTATAGATAAGTTTCTGTGTTTTATAATACCGTACAACTTTGCGGTGTATTTAATTGTCACGGATTTTTATCAACCTGCCGCCTGTGCTGGTTCCACTTGCCAAGAAATCCCTTGAGTCATTGGCGTTTTCCCTTGCAATTTTCTATACTAACCCTTGTTTCCCTGAAGATACTTTGATTGTACTACTGCTACAAGTAATATAGCCTGCGGTATGCACACAATTTCGCTTCAAGGGTGCTCTGATTCGGCAATGATGAAAAGTGGTGAGTTTTTAATATCTTCAAGGACCTGCGTAATGCCGGGGATGAAATGGTAAACACGCTTGTTTCCTAACAAATATGCACCAAATAATAGTCGCTTAAAGATCCCCAAGGGCTAAATCTTCTTTTGATTTCAATCCTCCGGTGAATCAGATATTGGGGTGGAAATGTGGAATTGCACACTACGGCACAATCTCACGCTGTTAAGTAATGCGTATCGGCTTTTAAATAACTCCAATAGATGCACATAGATAACATAATTAACATCCTTCTATATAAAAGCTGTAAGCACACTCTTGTAACTTCAAGAAATTGATTTGTTTTTTTATATCTTAGAAACTATAGAATTTTTTTTAGTTTTAACATCACATTTTTAAACATCAGTGTAACAAAACGCAGCTATTTATGATTTTCATGTTATCCCCGTTTTTTATTTACTTAGGGATACTATTTTTCTCACCTTTTGAAAACTACTCGACACAACGGTTTTATTTCTAGGATTGCCGTGTCTGTTATTTTGATTTCAGAAACCTTTTAGCAAGTTATCTTGAGAACGTTAAAGATACAAGGGTATTAAGTATAAGCGGTACGTGCCTGCTTACGCGCTTATCACGAATATACCCAGAATAAATGTTTATGTTCGAAATGTTTTGTTTGTTCGCTTCATTCAACATCAACGTGGGAGGTCCTACTTCTCTGTAAGTCTGCACGGATACATCATACCAAATTTGAAATGTTCATTGGCTTCAATTCTTTTAAAGTGTCGATAATGTGCACTTAGAAATACAGTTTATAAATTATAGTAATAACATAATTATGTGCTTACATACATATATTTGCTTTTTCTTCTACATCTAAAATTTGCGTGTGCAAGCGTATATAAAGCATCAAATGACGGTCATCTACAGGATAAATGAATATATATATATATTCGATATATATGTATGCAGCTGAGTTTCCAAATTTCCATTAGAAATTGAGATTATTACTTTTCCTACGACCACTATAAGGAAGTTCAACAATTCTGGGAGTTATTCCTCGACAAATATTTGAACACTTAAGTGGATATGATGGATGAGTTGTCCCTATACATATTTATATCCATGCATGTGTGAGTAAGTCGATGTCCTTCTAATCCATCGAAAAATGATTTGAAGGGATATCAATTTCATACGTATGATTATGAAAAATTTAAGACATTAGTTTAAGCTTATTCCAAGAAAGCGAATGCATAATATTTAAATGAATGACACGTTTATTTTTGCTTTTCTCTTGCTTATTATCTTCATATCGTGGTAGATATTTAAACCATCAACATTTTTCACATCTCATCGGATTGCATGTGAGTTGAAAAAACGTCAGATGACATTGTATGGGACACTTCGCAAAAACCCGAAAGAAATCCCTCAAAAGATACTCAATATGATGAAAAATACATTCCATCATAATGAGATAATTTTCGATCACAACCTAAGGCCATGCGTTCTCTCATATGTTCGTTAGTTTTGTGACAATTCCCAACATTTACCATTCATATGTTCGCATTGATATCAACGATAAAGAAAAAACATGATCTCCATAATTTAGGGAGAGAGGTCATAAAAATAATTATAATGATTCATACGGCGTAAAATTTAAACTACAAGAACGTATTCGTATATAAAAATAAAATCCGGATGAAAGCTAAAGGAATCTGTTTGTCAGCTTATCTGAAGAGTTAGTTTAAGATTTAATTGTACCAACAAATTAATAAACAATGAACGATAAATTTTACATGTTGGTATACCTAATAGAATATTTCAACTTTCAACGCACACACACCACATGTATTTTAAAATAAAAATAAATATATATGTTCAACCCTCAACTTAAAATAATCTATTGATATCGATTTATGTAAAAGCTTCCAATTAGTAGAAATATGGTCATATATGAAGTGTATTTAATTTCGTTTGGACAATAATGCTAGCAGCAAGATGACCTAATCTCTGCCTAAGGAGATTATGGATGCCTAAATTACCAAAGTTTCAGTACTCTGATATGAACTACATACAAAGTTATGAATTAGGAAATTGGTTGACCTTTGTATATGAACTTCGTACGACGATATACATGCTTGTATGTATATAAAATACATCAAAATTCACGCAAGCCTGTGTAATATCCCGTTACACAATAAAGATATCGTTATGTGAACGCAGTTGGTACATATGTATATTTCCCATGGCGGGGGACTTATTAACAGCTGCTGAAGTATAATGAAATTGGATACTTTAAGGGAGATATTGAAAAAAAATCACTTAATCAAATACCAATAGGAATGTATAAAACTAAAATGTGTCATCGCATACCATACATAGATAGGTACAATTCAACGTATACATATGTATATGGCCTAATATTCAAATACAGAGATATACGATGTTTTAATTGCAAAAATGCACGTGCCTCATTGAGAAAAGATTTCGAAAAACTAATATCGAATTTATAAATTGTTTCTAAATGTTACAGTTAAGTTCAAGTTCAAGTTAAATTTATTTGTTGTTAGATTAGTACACATATGACATAACTTATTTTAGAGATACAGAACAAAAGATAAAAAGATAGTAATAGAATATATAATAAGTAAATTGGATATATTAACAATAAACGTTAAGGGAAAAAACTACAATCCATAACCCTTATTATGTCTCTTAAAATTAATAACTCGTGTAGCTGAATTGCAACTAAACCCAACTAGGCAACATGCAAGAATGCTATGGTACATAGAATATTATAGTTTTAAGATATGATTGACATTTCCTCCTACAATCTGGTCACATTACATTCGCAATTCGAAAAATAATCTACAGGGACGTTTTCTGACTTACACACGAGCTGTTACCTAAATGTTGAAGAATTTAGAAGAAGAAAGGAAAATTGCTAGCTCGAAAATTCAATATTATTCGCATTTGCATTTGCATGTAGCGTAACGCAATGGGCCTAAGTGTGTCCACCTTTAGGGTAGCCAGCCACTCTAACCTATGTACATGTAACCTACCTTCTTCTGATTCTCTAAGACATATCTATGACTGGTTTTCTGTAATGTATTTTTTAATGCGGTGACTTTTTGCTTGTTCAGGGTAGCTAAAATCATGGTGGAACATCAAGTTTTTTCCCCGGAATCCGTACTGCATCCCCGAGATGATGTTGGATTTTAGTGGCTTCAGTTTTCGCACTACCAGGTACTCAAGAGTGATATAGGCCTGTATGCTGAAATACTATCAGCGTTCTCCTTTTTTAGAATTGATGCTTGATGACGAAATTGGAGATTTTTTCGGCTCCAGATGCTCTCCTGGGTAGGCTACAGGTTCGTTTGCTGCGTTAGTTTCGTTGAAGATGATGTATGGTGCAGATGCATTGACGAAGGTGTAACTTCTGTGACAAATTCTGCGTCATCAGGTGGTGATGGTTGGAAGTTGCAGGAATAGTTCCGGATGTCTGGTAAGTTTACCTCTACCTATTTGACGATTGCTTTCCCCTGTAGATCTGCCTCTGTGTCCTGTCACATAGAGTGTCTTGCATTGAAGTCACTACCTATTAGCCCATAAGTATGCCTTGATAGGAGCGCATTAAGCACTTCAAGACCATGAAATGTGAGCACTAATACTATCATTATGGTGGTAGATGCTCAGGTCTATTAGCGTCTCCATGGAAGTCATCCGTTTTCCATTTGTGCCGTCGGATCTGAAAATGAAAAAAAAACTTTACACCGTTTTCCAGCGTCTACAAATGAGAAACCCTTAATAGAGAAGTCCCTTCTGAAGTTAGATTAACTTAGAGCACGAATATGTCATATGTTAGTTTAGCTAGTATTAAGTACTTTTGTCTAGAATGTAAGTTAATGAAATAAATAAATATTATAATAATATTTACTATGGGTGGTGCTGCATCCCATAGAGGGCCAAGGCCTAGCTTCTCAACAACCAGGTACGTAGTGTTGAAAGTGCTATTGTTCTTTCACAAGACACAGTTTTATGCCTACTCCGAACGGCCAATTCGAGAAGCCTTTTCTAGACTGTTATGCAGTTTGAGCATTGTCAGTGACTCGAAAGAGCTGGGGCCGTGAACATTATTTTTGCTCGTACCTGGAATCAAGTGTGTAGGGGCCGAGGCCACAACCTACAATGCCCGGCAACCACAAATAAAAATAACAATTTTAATATATAAAATAATAATTAAAAATAGAATGGTGATTGTGAATTGTATTATATTTACAATTTTTTACAAATTTGGAAACACAATATGATAATACGTAGTAATTGTATGTGTAATGCTATTTCATGAACAAATAGTAACAGGTACAGTGCCATTGCAAATACAAGTAATGAATATTTATAAGTCAAAAATCAGTAGCAAAACTATATCCAACTTCGAACATATTTACCCCTTACCATTGTAGAAATTACGTTTGCAATACTGTATCTGATAGACCTCGCTGATGTTATTGAAGGTGTATATCAGATAATTTCGACAAAATTAACAAAGATCTCACGGCTGTCCAACGTCAAATAGAGTGCCTTGAATGGAAAAATACTACCTGTGGCGCTGTCTTCTATACAGTACCGCAATTATCCAAAGAGAATTTCAAATCTCTTCTAGATCAATTTATTTGAGTATTGAAGATTAAGCATAAGCACATATATGGCAGCACTGTTTCTCTCACTCATTCACATGCGTGGAAATGTGGAAAAGTAGTTCCTGTTGCCAAGACGTAAATGCTATTTCCCCAAATTATTACCGTCCGATCATGCTTTTCGAAATGAATTCGTCTTTGGGAGAGTTTTGGCTGAATAAATTCAAGAGCGCCTTTCCACGAACTCTCTGCTGAATTCTTGCCAATCCGGGCTTAGGACAGAGGGTTCTAGATGATATCAGAAAAGGATTCGATAGAGGTATGATAACCATTCCTTGTATTCTTGATTTTTTCAAAGCTTTTGACAAAGTCAACCATAACATTTTCTGTTGGATGTTACAACATTATTTTGGCTTCAGCCGTACCGCTTCTAACATTTTTTGTGCCTTTCACATAAGGTAAATGTTGGAAACTCAAGTTCCATGCTAAGGGCTATTACTTTTTTTAAAAGATGTTTCTCAGGGTCCAATTTTGGGCCCCTTTTCTATTCTGTATGTACTTTAATGATCCCCTATCTGTATGTAAGCATGTTAAGGTTCACCTCTATGCGGATAATGTTCAACTCTATTTATCGCAAACGTAATGAATATCCTAACCCGATGCCTTAATCTTGATCTTTGCGCGATTGACTGGGCATCAAGGATTGGGCTTCTAATAAATCCTTCTAAGTGACAGGCGGTTCCTATCGCAACAGGTCTTTCGAGTTTGAACTTATTCCTAATATCTGGGTTTTCTATTGCAACACTTCGGTTGGTAGAATCTATAACCAGCCTTGGAGTTGTCATCAGTCAGAAATTATCATGCTATAACCATACAAATGTTGTAGTTGGCCGCGTCTATACCTGTCTGCGAAAACTATGGATGTGTGTTGACTTTCCTCATCTTGAGATAAATCGAAGACTTGTTTAAGCACTTATAATGGCTAAAATATCATCTATTACGCTGAAGTAGTACACAGCTCCTTGGAATCGCCCTCTTTCCACAAATTCCAAGTAGCTTATAATGACGCGCTAAGATACATTTATATGTTTATTTTCTCGTTCTCAGGGAACTTTCAATATAAATACCCCTCACTTTAACTATTCCAATTCATCTCGGTTCGTTTTTCATACGCTATAATCTAATAGCACTATTTACCACACTATTTAAAAATAATAACAAGTACATTAAACTTCAAAACAACACTATTGACGAATAATGCAACAGTAAATCTTTTTCTTGTTTCTTTTGTTCAATTGTTTTCTTATTATATCTCATATACATATATATATATATATATATAGACTCTATACTAATCAAGATTAACAACTATGCTATTAATTATTTATTAATTACTGAATCGAATACCACAACTGAATTGTATATTTGTACTATTAAAAAATAAGTCTTAATGTAGTTCACCCAATTGAAACATAAATTGAATTGAATCCTCTAATCTCGAGTCCGAGATTTCAATAGGAGCCATGGAGAAGGAACGAATCCACATCAGTTCTAGTACTATATTCCGTAATAATTGTAACCTATTACCTTAAGTATTTTAATAAAATCAAAAGTGAATATAACTCAAATGTGGGGATAATATATTGCGAGATAACTCCGCGGATTATTAAGATAATTATACATTAAAAAGAGGGTAAAATGGTTCAAAACAAATGCTAGACGCTCTTAAGAACATAAGCATAGACGTCACACCAACTATGATAATCGGACAAATTCGTAGCATGTACGAAAAGTCAGTACTCTTCTGTCAGCAGCAGCTCCATTCAAAGAGGACTGCCCAAGAGAAACTGTAGCTCCGAAGGACCACGAAGAAACTAGGAGGCGAAACTTACGTCTGACGTCGAGTAGGCTGTCCATTCATTCAGTGAGGACAGTACTTTTGGGAAGCAGGTTGAAATCGAGGAAAGTCATCCAAGAATCAGGTCAGAGATGTTCGAAACAGAGATGTGCCCTCGGTTCCTGTTTCCACTATAGGGATACTATAGGGATACTAACGGTCTACAGTCTTCAGTCTTCAACGATCTGTCTTCAGCCTTTAGTTTTCACCCATATTCAGCTATCATCAGTTTTCATTCTTCGGCTATGACTGGCCCCTAATTGAGGTTGACTACTGGAAACTCAACTCACATTTTTTCTTATTGTAAATAATTTCTTTTAATTAGGAAGTTAAATAAATAAATAAAATTCTCTATTCAAAAGATGAGTACTTTTGGAACCAAATAACCATACAAAAAAGATAAAGGTCTGACTACTACTGCCAACACCCTATTCCGAAATAATAACAACCTATTAACTTGAGTAGTTTAATAAAACTAAAATTGACGCGTAAATATTTCATGATTCAATTAGCACAATTTACAACAAGAATAAATATGTAAAAAATTGCACATATAATCGTCGCAATTTGCAATTATTAGAACTGAGAGCTAAATTCAAAAAATCGTTTCCCAATTGTCAAAAAGCCCATGTTACTGGGGAGAAAATAGAAATTTATGCTCTCGCTTACAATATTAAGGTGTTGTGACCACACGTCGATACGCTCATAGCGGGACAGTCCTAATATACTATTTTACATCCCTGTGCGTACAAATTGGTGTATATTAAGCAATCGTAAGAACTGTTAAAGGAAGAAAATAAGCCAATGTATGAAAATATTTCAAAACTACTGGAATATATTTTGAGTCTTCCTGGCACTTATGCGGAAGAATTTTTTCGTAATAAATAAAGTCTGTATGGTTGAAAAAAATTTGCTCTCTGTCTAATTTTAAAAATGCGGTACAAAAAAATTCTTCAGGAAATTCATTCTGCACGCAAATATAAGAATTAAATAAAATAATAATAATAAAAGAATTAAATGCGCTAACAATATTGAGTCTGATTTTTTACGTTTTTATTAAAAATATATTTTAATATACATTTTTACTGATCTCTTTAAAAAACAGTTTTAGGGTCTATTCCATTTTACAATAAATGTGTCATTTGCGGGTGTTGCGTACTATTTAATTTACTAAAGACAATCATAATTTCTACTCCTGGCGGACATGGTTACTATATATAACGGTCTGTGAAATTTCACAGCGTGACTTCCTCGTCCGACTTACATATTCAGTCTGATTTTTTAAGTTTTTATTTAAAATATATGTTAATATACATTTTACTGATCTCTAAAAAAAATCATAATTTCTGATAAAATCATAATTCTTCTGAATCGTCTTACAAACGAACAACGCTTGCAAATTATTGAATTTTATTATCAAAATGCGTGCTCTGTTAAGAAAGTTCAAATTTGTTCAAAATTCAAAAATTGTGTTCAGCGACGAAGCTCATTTTTGGCCCAATGGGTACGTAAATAAGCAGAATTTTCGATTTAGGAGTGAATATCAGACAGAAGCATTGCAAGAGCTACCAATGCATCCAGAAAAAGTCACAGTTTGGTGCGGTTTATGGGCTGGTGGCATCATTGGACCGTACTTCTTCAATCGTGACGAATCGTAACGTAACTGTGAATGGTGAGCGCTACCGTGAGATGATATTCAACTTTTTTTTGCCCAAAATGCAAGAGCTTGACTTGCATGACTGATGCATGATGTGTTTTCAACAAGACGGTGCCACATGCCACACATCACGCGCAACAATGGACTTATTGAGAGGCGAGTTCGGTGAACATTTTATTTCACGGTCGGGACCGGTCAATTGACCGCCTAGATCGTGCGATTTAACGCCTTTAGATTATTTTTTGTGGGGCTATGTTAAAGCTCATGTCTATACAGACAAGCCCGCTTCAATTGACGCATTGGAAGACAACATTAAAGCAATTGAGCCAAAATTGGACTAAGCGGATGGACCATTTGAGGCGCAGTCAAGGTCAACATTTGCATGAAATAATCTTCAAACATCAAATTATATGGACCGTACTATCGATTCAAATAAAGATTTCATGCATTTCTCTGAATTTTATGTGTTTTTTTTTTGAAAAACTTTCATATTGCTTTTAAGAAATCACCCTTTATTACGGTCTGTGGAATTTTACCACGTGACTGCCTCATTCGACTTACACAAATTATTTGCGTGTATTCGTTTAAAAGTGATACTGACCTGAGTATAGATTTTCAATAAAACACGCCTCAATTTAATATTTGCATTTACATTTAATTATTTTACTTTTAAACTAAGGGTTAGGTTGTGGGTGGCCCCTATTGTTAAATAGGGGCCCAACTGATGTACTTAGACGGACGTACTTTGCTTAAATTAATGTTTATTATTATTGTCGGTTTATGGGTTGGGTTGTTCAAGTCCGTGTGTTCATGGTGGTCCTTTTGGGACGGGGTGGTGGTATGATCGCCGATTTAGCCTCGATGGTGATTGCTATCGCTGCTCTGGTAGAATCCTGCAGCTCGTTGTTCGACGTCGTTGGAAAGTTCTGCACGTTTAGCAGATTTAACGCGTTGAGGTAGCGATGTCCCGGGAAGGTAATTCTCAGGTTCCTTTTTCTTTCGAAAATTACAAGCTTCGTCATGCTCGTCTTAGAGATGGTGTGCCAAATTGGGAAGCCGTACGTTAAGATTGCAGCAGTTTTGTCCTGTGGCTTAATCTATTTTACTTGCGCATCAAGGGATAGATCGATGGAAGTCTAGGTTGGCCTTCTTATGGGTCAGTTTCGAATGACTGTTGAACTTCAACCTTTCCGTGAAGTTAACGCCAAGATACTTGACCTTTTCGTTTGTTGATATTTCTGCACCTTTAGAGACCACTATATTTATGCTTTGACATTGGGTGATGATCTGGATCGAACTCTGGATGGTCCTTATGGACGTCAGTACCAATTTCCCAGCATTGATACGAATACCCCATTTGGAATAGTAGTCAAATTTGTTCGCTATTTCGATTTCGACCTTTCACGAGGCTATCTATGGTAACGTCGAGCTGACATAAGTCAGCGAGTCATCTGCAAACAGACAGCAGTTGACTGTATTAATTGAAAGTGGTTGATCTGCCGTGTAGATGTTGAAAAGCCACGGCCCTAGCTTTGATCCTTTCGCAACTCCCACCTTGGTGGTCCGCTCTGCTGATTTGCTGTCTTCAATTACCAGTTTGACTGCCTCGTGATCGGAATCACTAGTTAGCGTCTCACAGGAATAGTTCCAGATCTTTGGTAGGATGTTTACCATGTTTAAGGGAGCAAGAAAGAAATCCAGTATCGATGACATCCGTGACTAGATGGGCTTGGACCGGGAAATCACGATCTGGGATTGACTTCCGGATTTTCCTCTAGCCATTTGACGATGGCTTTCCCCTGTCGATCTGACTCTGTGTCCTGCCACATAGGGTGTCTTGCATTGAAGCCACCACCTCTTAGCCCATTAGTAAGTCTTCATAAGAACGCAATAAGCACATCAGATCATGACATATCTTGGTACCATTGCTTTTATGATGGTGATAGATACACAGGACAATTAGTGTTTCCGTGGGTATCACATGAATTACAACTCCGGTGGCCTCAAATAAAATTAGGTTCGGAACCACGATCTTGTTGCAGTTGAAGGGCTTCCTGATGAGAGCGGCTGTACACTTTTCCCATTTGCACCGTCGGATATGAAAATAGAAAAATCGATCCTTAAAAGAGGTGTTACTTTTGCTGGTCAGACGGGTTTCGCAAACTAATATGATGTCAGGTTGGTTAGCTTTTAGGAACAAACTAAATGCTGACCGTCTGACTGTACTGTACAATGAGTTAACATTGCAACCAATTATGAGCAGTCGTTTTAGACGTTACATATTTGGAAGATGAACGTGTCTAGAGCCTCGGACTTTTCAGTCTCGCTCAGATTCCTATACCCTCCTATACATTCGTTGGACTTCATCGTTGAGATTGATGTTACTTCCTGTCTGCTGTTGTTGTTTCCCCACATTTGGCAAGGGGGCTTGAATTCGACAATCTGTGGCTGGGACCTTGTTCACTGGTATTTCGGTGATGTATTTAGTATCGCTACTGTTGCGAAACTCACTGTTGGCCGGGACAGTGCGCATGCTGGTTTGGATGCGAACTCTTGTTGCGCTTTCTTTGCCGCTACAGCCTTGACTTTTTGTGCTACATTTTCTTTATAAAGGAGTTTGTAGCTGGCTGGATGTCCGTGCTTCTTGCAGTTAGCACAAAATACCTAGGACCTGGTGCTGTCTTTCCTCTGGCATTCCCCAGGTTGGTGCTTTGAGCCAAACTTCACGCATACATATTGCATCCCGCAGTTGGGTGCAATGTGCCCATATCGCTGGCAGTTCCTGCATTGCACTGTAGTTTGTTGTCAGGTGTTCTTCCTCGATACTTCTTTAAAGGGCAGCGATTTTTCTACTTGGCGTCCTTGGAGTTTGAGGATTTGAACGCAGATATCTTGACGGCTGGTATTCCCTCGTTTTTTAATTCCTCTAGGATTTTTTAGTCTGTGTGGGAAGCGTGTACTCCCTTTATTACCATTAGGCTTTTCCTTTCGGCTTTGGGGGTGTAAGTATAGTTGTCGATTTTCCGTTCCTTAAGTAAAATCTTCATTTGTTGTAATCCTTCTGTGGTCTGCGTGTTGATGATATCTTCCGCCATTCGGTGGATATCTTCGCTGGTGGGTGGAGACTCGGATCCATATACTGGCTGCAAATCTCATACACAGATACGACATCCGAGTCAGCTATGTGATCCTCCTCATCCGATAGCTTTTGAAGCAGGTTCCGAATTGTTCGACCAAATTTCGGAACGTCTTCCTTTTTCAAAGTTTGTATGAGGCCTACAATAATGTTGACCATTTGCGGCTGGCCTTTTGCGGCTGCTCCATGGTGGGCTTGGAAGCATTTTAACTGCATTTTTCACTAATTATTTGTATGTTTTTATTGTCACTGGTTGCCGGTACACTCGTACACTTCCGTGCACTATGACTGCATCACATTTTCGAAATTCGCAAAAGTCTTCACACTGCGATCAAAATGAATTCGGTTGACAGTGAAATGCCAAAAGTATCAGCGCCGTATTTATTTATTTACTTTTTTTTAAACAAAATACAGAATCAAAATGTGTTATAATTCTGCGAGCTATCTGACATAATAGTGTAAAAAACCACTATTTAACTGGTATAATGGTTTGGAAATCTGTTACTTTTATTGGTATAAATGCAAGTAAATTGTCTTCATATGTTATAATACACAATTTCGTAAGCAATTTCTATGAAACTGAGCAAATTGGAATTACTCAATTTCGTCTAGAGGGAACATACTAGAACAATGATTATTCATTATCTTTCACTGTGAGCTTCAAGTCCTGTCAGACTTATAGCAAATTCTCCGAGGAAATATAACAGTTTAGCAAATGTACGAATTATAACAGCGATTTTGCTGCACATGGTATGGTGCAGTGTATGTTTGTGTATTTGCTGCAAGCTCTTTTAACTTTTACACATGCTCTCAAACTGAGTTGTCAATGTAAATAATAGGTTGTGACAGTCGATTTGATTTCATGTTTCATGGAAATACACATACCTTGTGTTATGTAGAACCACGTAATGTAATACTGAAAAACTAAAAAATGTATCATTTGAATTAAATATATATTTGTATTTTTTTTTTTAATTTTGATTCATATTTTCTGCCATTCTCGAAATATTTTAGGGTAAAAAAAAAACTTCGAATAACTGGCTTTTGTTTTATTAAATTTCGCATACAATAATGTACATATTGGATAAAGTGAATATAAAATCGTCACTTTGAAGGATACTCCATTGTAGAAAGCTTAAATGTCCAAACGTATGTCGTTCCCCGAAATCTTTTATAGAGAAATAATAAAATATAAAAATAAAGTGTTCAGAAATTCCAACTAATGAGTTAAACTAGTGTACCAAAGCTACGAAATTGTAGCTTTTATCATGATCTTGAATTCAAAGTCTTTGGCTAATAGATACGTACAAACCACTTTAAGAAGTCGCACTAAGTACTATTACGTCGTGCACTTTTAATTTCAAATACCTACTTATAATGCTAAAATAGCAATGAACAAATCTGTTTAATTTTCATCGGAATGGAGTGTCATATATCTTTATATTGCTGAGAATATACATACGACTCCCTCTAAGTCGACTTTCCAAATTCGTTCGAGTTAGAGGTAGGGATTCATAATTGGTTTTAAGTATATTTATTGATCGTAAAACGATGGTGAAAAGGAATGGGATTTAAATAGAGTAGTTATAATTATTTAACGTAAAAAGATTCGAAAGCATTCGTACTCGTGTCCTAGGATTCGATAAATATTGAAATGACACCCACGTGAAAAAATGTCCGTGTTTCTGGTTTTATAAACTATGTAAGTGAATAGCATCGAATGCAACAACAACAGTGTGCAGTGTAAGTAATGTAAATAAAATCTATAATTATATTCTTTACATATATTTACCTGGTTTTATAGAGAGGACATTCATAAACCCGTCGAAAAAAATCTTGTTTTTCTTGAACTATTGATTAAACTATTGATTATATATAGATAACAGGCATTGTACAGAGAATTTCCCTTGACCGAAGTGGCACAATTACCTTGGAGCTGCAATCCCAGCTAGCTCCATCGAGGTAAAGCGAATGAACAAATGCTCCTTCTAATGCTGGCAAGCTTTACAAATAAATATTTATAAAAATAATTCTTTATGAATTTGTATAGAACAAATACATGTCTTACTTTATGTCTTCTTTTTCTTTTTTGATGACATCACAAGTTAAACACATTCTATCTAGAGGAAAGTCATGTTTTCTTGCTGACTCCTGCATAATTGCTGTAAGAAAGCTTTGTGGATTGAAAAGGCCACCTAACCAAATGACACATGGGAGCTTAAAATCATTAAGCCATACGGCTATCTCTTTAATGCGGTGGATTAAGTTTGAGTACCATTCATGCAAACTCATCATACTGGGGTATGCTAAAATTGCCAACTTATTCGCAACGTTGTTATAAAAAATTGAGTTATGTAATTGCTCCATAGCAATGGTTATTGCAAAAGTTCCCTTAGAGATCTTTTAATTTCTCTAATAAGCGTATTCATTCTTTCACATTCCTGCAGTGCTACAACGACAAATGGCGTTTTTTTCTCAATGCGATTATGCAGGCTGTGTAAATTGAATTCATCTTGCAATTTATCTAAAAATTCAGTCAGGAAACTAATTTCAGCATTAGGATGCAGTCCGTATAGAACTGGCGATTCATCTGGTAACATCTCTGATATATGGTTATGATATCCATTGAAATCCATATTTGGTGGCGATGTAAAGCCGGGACATAATTCAAATTCACCATCAATAAGTTTCTGTCTCAATAATTCTTCTAAATGTGTTGACAAAGTCTACGATCCCAATCGTCTGTGATGTGCCCGCCACTTCCCAGGGAATACGATTGCTGCCCTCCAAATAATTATACAATACATAAGCACTGATATTTAAATGACCGATGTTGAAGGGGTGTATTTAATTCCAACGCAATGGACCGAATTTCCGTCGTTCTCCAACTATTGCGTGGAAGAAGCATAATGTAAAAATAATAGATATGAACTCGGCCTCTTGTGTGCATTTTTCAAGAAATTCCTGATTAAAATTATTCCAGGCTTTGTGTAAATTTGGGGCCATGCCTGTTGGGGGCTCGTTAACTATTTTAATACATGATTCAATAATTGCCTGTGGTATTATGTGGTACTGGGAATCTAAGGCTGGTTTTGCACTGATAAATAACCTGAAGTATCACCCATTTCCCGTCTTTAAGAGCAATTTCAATTACTCTTTCCGCTACCTTTTCTTGGCCTTGGCCAAGTGATATATTATGCAAGTTTCCCTTTTCTGTTGAAAAATTCAACTGAGTATTAAGTTTTTCAACGTTGTAAACTGGATATACACCTGGTGATAGAATGAAGAGGTCTTGGGTTGAAGAAGACATTTCTTGATATGTATCGGAGAAAGCAATTAACTCAACATTTGAATATGTTTCCACTCACCAGGAAAAACATATTTTTCTGGTACATTTGCGTTTATAATTTTTTTTCATCGCTTTGGGTAATTTTCTATGGGTTTATCTATACCGTAAAAATCTTCCATAGATGAAAGATGCTTTATACCACCCCAAGCTGCACGGTTAATAAAATCAATTGGTGAAATAGCATTGGGGTCATGTGGATATCTCAACAAGAATTCGATTTCTTCTTTGGCTATTGATTTCAAATGCAGCAATATTCGAATTATAATGTGAAAAGTAAATATAAGTCTATCCTTTTCAAAAAGTCCTCGCATTCCATATCTGAAACGTTGGTAGGTTATTGACGCACGTTGAGCTGCTAGTCTGTATATGTTCCGTATAGCATCAATCTGCAATGTTGTTTCATTTGATTCAAATACTTTTCGTTCTATCTCAGCGACCGTGTTCTTGGTTGTTTCCAAGTTAATGACAAGTGCATGGTTATCAAGAACATTTTTGCCAGAAGAAGCTAACCGAGCCAACAGTTCGTTTTCTAGTTCTTTAAGAGATATTTTAAATTTGTTTTGTTGTATAGTTACTTTAATTCTCATTTCTTCCAAATCAGGTCGTTCCATTTTGACAACTTCGGCCAGTAATTGTTCTTCCAGTCCATCTTGAGTAACTGTGAAGTTTATTAATGTCATTTGTGCCTGTAGTTCTGGTTTATAATGTGGATTTGCTAATTTTGTTTGTAAAATTAAACGGAAGTTCGGATTAAACTCAATTTCTTTGTTCCCAATTTTTATGTACCGCCCTCGTTTAATAAGTGCCCGATTCAATAATGGCTCAAGTACGGTATCAATTGTTTCTTCGATATGCTCAATAATAACAGTTTCACCCGTTGATATACTTTTTTCTAAAGTTTCTAAATAACATTTCTGAATCAACTGAATAGATATAAGTTTGCTGCCATATGTGTTCCTTATCCATTTTATACCTTGTCTATAAAATGAGAAGTCAATATGTATAAACATATTCATACATTATATTTTATGCGTTCTTAATATTCACTTACAATTGTGGATCTATCAGAAGGGGCCATCTATTTGAATATGTTAAAATTGCCGCATTTTCAGTTGACATTTGATCCATTGGAAGTCCCTGGCTATTCCAAATTGCAATTCTGGCTTCATCATGTAGAGTGTTGAATAAAACTAAGTTTTCTGAATAAGGAATTTTAGGCTGAGAAGAAATTAATTAATGATTTTTGTTGAATTGAAATGGAAAATATGGCATCCACATTTTTTCCAGTAACTCAGTGCGATATCTTTTAGTGAAACTACCCACGTATGAAAGAAATGATGAAATAAGTAGAATATCCCCGGGAAGGGCTTCCAATTTTGATTTGAGACTACAATCAAGTACAAATAAGAATGCAGATACGTGGTTCAAAAAAGGAACAAATTTTCTTAAATCTAAAAATCAGTCATTTGTATTACAATAAAATACAATTACGAAACTAGCTAGATATGTATGTACGTATGTTAAGATTCTTGTTGAACTATTTTATCGATATAGAATATTTTTTAGGTATGCGTATACTTTTTATTATAATTTTATATACCTTAATATAGATTCTCCCCAGCGAACATTTTCATTTGCAAGTCCTTTTAGTAAGCGGCGGGCTAAATCAATTGTGAACGTCGTTCTGTCAGCTTCATTTTGGCACTTTTGCTTTTGCGCAATTGCTTCTTCGAATTCAATTTTAATTTCATGTAACTTTCCTTCAAGTCCTGCAATTTTAGTTTTCAAATATTTAAGGCGTTCTCTAGCAGATCTCAGTTCTTCTTGGGAGTTCAGTAAGACCTTTTGTTTTGGTCCAACTATTAGAAATACTTGATGATATCGATGTACGTTAATCACCCACGCACATAGTTCAGCAGCCGCAACCGATTTTTGAACAATTTTATCTGGATTAAATTCAGTATCCTTAAAGAAAAAAAAAAAATATGCAACTGTACTGAACTTTCAAGTACTTCTTATAGATTACTCTCAAGTATTCCTGCAAGACTTCAATAATGTTAGGATGAATGTTGTCTTTGTCGTAGTTCAGTAGTTCATTTAAAAATTGGTCGACTCTAACCATCATTAACTTGGCTGATTTCCAGCTGCGGTCACGTGGTATTTTTCCGTTTGGAGCTAATGAAACCATAACTGCGCCGCATACGTTGACAACTGCTTTAGGCGGCGAACCAAACGATTTTAGTTCTGTTAGATTATTTTTGTTTAGAATGTTAAGCGCTGCTTGTGCTACTACCAGTGCAGGTTCGGCTTTACGCAAGTCATCTTCAAGTACTTGAGTTTTAATTTAAACGTCCTCTTCAATTGTTCGTACCTTTCTTCTTCGAATGCTATACGCTTCCCTTTTTTCACCTTTTCATTTCAACTTGTCTGCTGCCAAATTTTTTATATGTAATTCAACTTCTTGGTCTGCTAATTGGTCCTGTAACGATTAATATCATGTTCAATTATCAATATGCTTTATAAGAAAAGTAGAACCTTAAGCGTATCAACTTGACGAGCACATTCAGCTAATGTGGCCATTCCACTTCCCAGCTTCTCGATCCGGCTACCATACTCATTATGTTTGTTAGTTATAAGTTTTTTATATAGTAATATATATTCAAAATATGTTTTAGGGGTCGTATAATTATATCTTTTCTCATTCTGCAAGTAAACTTTCGATATATGATTGGCACTCTTGAGAATATAGGCCATGAAATCTCCTATTGCACCAATAATATTTTGCTGGGAAGTTAAACTTTTAGAAATTGTAAAAAAAAGAAAAATAACTACATACTGGCAAAATATCTGTTATTTCATACTAAAACTTCTTGCAACGACGTATTTGGCCACTCATGCAACACCAATCTATACATTTCTTACTTATGATTGCCCGAAACTTCCTCATTCTTTCGCCAATATATAATTAAACAAGATTCGTTTGTTATTTGTGCATCTTTCAATAGAAATACCGACATGACGTTCTTAAATCCAACCTTAATATAGAGACTCGCTATGTCGTTTCCCGAATAACCCCTTTTCACTTCCATTTGAAACACGAATAAAGAAGAAATAAATAAAGAAAAAAAGAAGACTACAAATATCTGCAGACATGGAGCATAGCGTCTGTAAACATAACGAGATTCATAAGTCCCAACTTTGGATTGCCATGTATTTTTGATCCACTAGAGATTGTGCGAAATGACAATAAATGAGCGGATCCAAAAACGCGTAGTCTTCATCAAAGTCTTCAAAGTTCTTTTTCAAAACATCCTTAATAGTAACTTAAAATGCTTTTATATCGTGATTCTCTATAAGTCGACTTTGGGGATGTAAGTATAGTTGTCCGTTCCTTAAGGAAAATCTTCATTTGTTTGAATCCTTCTGTGGTCTGTGTGTTGATGATATCTTCCGCCATTCGGTGGATATCTTCGCTGGTGGGTGGAGACTCGGATCCATATACTGGCTGCATATCTCATACACAGATACGGCATCCGAGTCTGCTATGTGATCCTCCTCATCCGATAGCTTTTGTTCGACCAAATTTCGGAACGTCTTCCTTTTTCAAAGTTTGTATGAGGCCTACAATAATGTTGACCATTTGCGGCTGGCCTTTTGCGGCTGCTCCATGGTGGGCTTGGAAGCATTTTAACAGCATTTTTCACTAATTATTTGTATGTTTTTATTGTCACTGGTTTCCGGTACACTCGTACACTTCCGTTCACTATGACTGCATCACATTTTCGAAATTCGCCAAAGTCTTCACACTGCAATCAAAATGAATTCGGTTGACAGTGAAATGCCAAAAGTATCAGCGCCGTATTTATTTATTTACTTTTTTTCTAAACAAAATACAGAATGAAAATGTGTTATAATTCTGCGAGCTATCTGACATAATAGTGTAAAAAACCACTATTTAACTGGTATAATGGTTTGGAAATCTGTTACTTTTATTGGTATAAATGCAAGTAAATTGTCTTCATATGTTATAATACACAATTTCGTAAGCAATTTCTATGAAACTGAGCAAATTGGAATTACTCAATTTCGTCTAGAGGGAACATACTAGAACAATGATTATTCATTATCTTTCACTGTGAGCTTCAAGTCCTGCCAGACTTATAGCAAATTCTCCGAGGAAATATAACAGTTTAGCAAATGTACGAATTATAACAGCGATTTTGCTGCACATGGTATGGTGCAGTGTATGTTTGTGTATTTGCTGCAACCTCTTTTAACTTTTACACATGCTCTCAAACTGAGTTGTCAATGTAAATAATAGGTTGTGACAGTCGATTTGATTTCATGTTTCATGGAAATACACATACCTTGTGTTATGTAGAACCACATAATGTAGTACTGAAAAACTAAAAAATGTATCATTTGAATTAAATATATATTTGTATTTTTTTTCATTTTGATTAATATTTCTTGCCATTCTCGAAATATTTTAGGGTAAAAAAAAAAACAAATACAAACGAGGTTGTCAGCGATAAAAAGATAAAATTTGTTATTGTGTGGACATTGGCTACAAGTGTTGCTGTATATAATAATAAAATTGAAACAATATATGTATACATGCATGTATATACATATGAATATATTACTTCGAATAACTGGCTTTTGTTTTATTAAATTTCGCATACAATAATGTACATATTGGATAAAGTGAATATAATGCGTCTTATCTATTTTACAAAATCATGTAACTACATGATTTACTTTTATATAACAATATCGTTTGTGCTGATCTCATTTTATGGCTGCAAAAGTAATGCTACACCTCCCAGTATCCACTTTGAAGGATACTCCATTGTAGAAAGCTTAAATGTCCAAACGTATGTCGTTCCCCGAAATCTTTTATAGAGAAATAATAAAATATAAAAATAAAGTGTTCAGAAATTCCAACTATTGAGTTAAACTAGTGTACCAAAGCTACGAAATTGTAGCTTTTATCATGATCTTGAATCGGATTGGAATGGAGTGTTTTTCAAAAACGATTTTCCCGTCACTAACGAACAGAATATAATTCAATATATATTTATGTCATATATCTTTATATTGCTGAGAATATACATAGGACTCCCTCCAAGTCGACTTTCCACGGGAGTTAAAAATTCGTTCGAGTTAGAGGGAGGGATTCATAATTGGTTTTAAGTATATTTATTGATAGTAAAACGATGGTGAAAAAGAATGGGATTTAAATAGAGTAGTTATAATTATTTAACGTAAAAAGATTCGAAAGCATTCGTACTCGTGTCCTAGGACTCGATAAATATTGAAATGACACCCATGTGAAAAAATGTTCGTGTTTCTGGTTTTATAAACTATGTAAGTAAATAGCATCGAATGCAACAACAACAGTGTGCAGTGTATAGTAATGTAAATAAAATCTATAATTATATTCTTTACATATATTTACCTGGTTTTATAGAGAGGACATTCATAAACCCGTCGAAAAAAATCTTGTTTTTCTTGAACTATTGATTTTATATAGATAACAGGCATTGTACAGAGAATTTCCCTTGACCGAAGTGGCACAATTACCTTGGAGCTGCAATCCCAGCTAGCTCCATCGAGGTAAAGCGAATGAACCAATGCTCCTTCTAATGGTGGCAAGCTTTACAAATAAATATTTATAAAAATAATTCTTTATGAATTTGTATAGAACAAATACATGTCTTACTTTATGTCTTCTTTTTCTTTTTTGGTGACATCACAAGTTAAACACATTCTATCTAGAGGAAAGTCATGTTTTCTTGCTGACTCCTGCATAATTGCTGTAAGAAAGCTTTGTGGATTGAAAAGGCCACCTAACCAAATGACACATGGGAGCTTAAAATCATTAAGCCATACGGCTAGCTCTTTAATGCGGTGGATTAAGTTTGAGTACCATTCATGCAAACTCATCATACTGGGGTATGCTAAAATTGCCCACTTATACGGAACGTTGTTATAAAAAATTGAGTTATGCAATTGCTCCATAGCAATGGTTATTGTAAGCTCGCCTTTTATTCCTTGCAAAAGTTCCCTTAGAGATCGTTTAATTTCTCTAATAAGCGTATTCATTCTTTCACATTCCTGCAGTGCTACAACGACAAATGGCGTTTTTTTCTCAATGCGATTATGCAGGCTGTGTAAATTGAATTCATCTTGCAATTTATCTAAAAATTCATCTACTGAAATCTTTACGAGTTCTTCCCGGGGTGGTTCAAAAGTAGAGTTCAAATCAGATTCTCGTGGCTGCAGCTCAAATACTGTCCTTAGTAGATTCTCAGCGGCTTCAGTCAGGAAACTAATTTCAGCATTAGGATGCAGTCCGTATAGAACTGGCGATTCATCTGGTAACATCTCTGATATATAGTTATGATATCCATTGAAATCCATATTTGGTGGCGATGTAAAGCCGGGACATAATTCAAATTCACCATCAATAAGTTCCTGTCTCAATAATTCTTCTAAATGTGTTTGACAAAGTCTACGATCCCAATCGTCTGTGATGTGTCCGCCATACATTATTTCTCCAAGAATATACCGAAGGTCTTCCCAGGGAATACGATTGCTGCCCTCCAAATAGTTATACAATACATAAGCACTGATATTTAAATCACCGATGTTGAAGGGGTATATTTTATTCCAACCCAATGGACCGAATTTCCGTCGTTCTCCAACTATTGCATGGAAGAAGCACAATGTAAACAGAATAGATTTGAACTCGGCCTCTTGTGTGCATTTTTCAAGAAATTCCTGATTAAAATTATTCCAGGCTTTGTGTAAATTTGGGGCCATGCCTGTTGGGGGCTCGTTAACTATTTTAATACATGATTCAATAATTCCCTGTGGTATTATGTGGTACTGGGAATCTAAGGCTGGTTCTGCACTGATAAATAGCCTGAAGTCTGAGTGCACTCGTTCGTCAATGTTTTCTATTATCTTTTCAAGTTTTGCTAACCAATTCACAACCAAATGAATATTCTGAAGTATCACCCATTTCCCGTCTTTAAGAGCAATTTCGATTACTCTTTCCGCTACCTTTTCTTGGCCTTGGCCAAGTGATATACCACCCCCACCCCCCCCCCCCCCCCCACCCCACCCCCCCCCCCCCCCCCCCCCCCCACACCCCCCCCCCCCCCCCCACCCCCCCCCCCACCCCCCAACCCCCCCCACCCCCACCCCCCCCCCCCCCCCCCCCCCCCCCACCCCTCCCCCCCCCACCCCCCCCCCCCCCCCCCCCCCCCCCCCCCCCCCCCCCCCCCCCCCCCCCCCCCACCCCCCCCCCCCCCCCCCCCCCCCCCCCCCCCCCCCCCCCCCCACCCCCCCCCCCCCCCCCCCCCCCCACCCCCCCCCCACCCACCACCCCCCCCCCCCC